>JAGTTD010000024.1:17146282-17746282 GCA_018398585.1 Simmondsia chinensis | reverse complement strand
GTATGAAAACGCAAAAGGTTCACACTTTCATCTGCGCTTCGGCTTTTGCGGTACGCTCTGCTACCGCAAGCTTATCCCGAAGTTGCTGCATTTCTCCCTGAAAATATACAAGTGACATCACGTAATTAGTAAACGTTTAGCCTCTTTCCTTTGTCAAATGTCGGCTTAAACTTTTGTGATAATTGGTTTCTTGATGTGGTATTAAAACCGTGTTAACCAAGTGATTACGAGTTCGAATCTTAACAGCCCCTACTCTTAATATCAGGACATGTGCACTATCTCCACTTCAAGCCTAATACATTTATGCTTGAAGGGGCATGTTAAAGTTTGAAATCATTCTTAAGCCTTTACTTATAGTTTAAGCTTTTGAAAGTCATAGTACCTTGACAAAAGGTATTTTCCAAGTAGTTTTACTTATTTCTCGCCATTCATCATTCTCATTGTGAACATCAGCTGTTCCGAAAAATCACGGAAATTCTATTTCAACCCTCATTATTTGACATTGTTTTTTGTATTTTGTTTCCAGTTTTTGGTTTTTGAGAAACTAAAAGCTGAGTTTTTAAAACGACTTTTTCCTGCTTTTGGTTTTCAGTTTTTACTCAAACTCGTAAAAAAACCAAAAACCAGAAAAATGATCTCCCAAAACCTAATTTTTAGTTTCCTAAAATCCAAAAATTGCAAACTGAAAACTATACCAAACAAGCAAACAATCAAATAATGATAGGCCATCAAGTTCAACCCACCGGAGGACAATAGAAGCAAAACTAAGAATCTATGGAATACAGATAACTGATTGTCGATTGCTATTAATTAATGCAGTTGAAATCACTAAGGGCCTGTTTGGTATTATTTTCTGTTTGCAGTTTTTTGTTTTAAAAAACGAAAACCCAAGTTTTGAAAACGATGCTTTCTTTGTTTTGATTTTCTATATTCAGTTCCCATTCAATGGGGATCCTTGGACACAGCCTCCCCTTGGGGTAGTACCCTGGAGGGGTAAAACTGCATACATCTCACCCTCCTAGACCCTGCATTAGCGGGAGCTTTTAAGGCACTGGGTTTGTAATCGTCGAAATTGTTGTAGCTCCCATTCCAACTAGGAAAAAATTAAAAATAGAAAACCAAAAACCAAAGAGATCGTTTCCAAAATCTAGTTTTAAGTTTCTCGAAAACCAAAAGTTATAAATAGAAAACGATATCAAAAAGCCTAAGATATCAACCCAAAATTACAGTCTCATTCCTTGGAGAAACCTATGCTCAATGTATAGCAGCATATAAGAAAGGGGATAGATTTGATTCAAAAAATGACATGCCTGGTAATATTTCCTCTCTTTGAGCCACTGGTTCACAGGCATAACTTTATCATTGCCGTCTTTCCATTCATTTGCCACAACAGTCGCAACCCGATTTGCAGTAACTTTCGCACGAGCAAGCTCCCGGTCCAGAGTTTTCCGCTCTTCCTATAAATGCATAAAAAATTCGAATCAGCTTAGAGAATACCACAAGTAGAAAGATAAGCTAGCTTGTTTGGTATAGTTTTTTGTTTGCAGTGTTTAGTTTGAAAAACTAGAAATCAGATTTCAAAACAATTTTTTTTTTCTTAATTTTGATTTTCTTTTTTTAGTTTTCACTCAACAAAAAAATCAAAAACCAAAAATAAAAAAAATAGCGCTTCCAAAACCTAGTTTTTAGTTTTCCAAAATAAAAAACTGCGACGAGAAAACAATACCAAACAAGTATACGTATGGATGAAATCGAGGACGGTTACATTCATCTCCTGCACTTTCCGCTGGTAATCGCGCACGGCATTGGCAGCGGCCCCACCAGCCAACACGGCTTCCTCAAGCTCCCTAACAGTTTGGGTCAGCTTCTCCACCTCTGCAACCTTGTGCCTATGCATCTTGTCCAGAATCTTGTTCTCCTCCTACATTCAACGTAAAGATACACGTGTTACAATCACCGATATTACAAGGATGACGACTAGTAAGGGTATATGGGCCAAGCTGAATCCAAGTTCCAGAGTTTGGAAACTTCAAACTGCTCGGTTCATCATAGTGTCGGTCTTGGCCCGGCTTGGTTTGGTTGAGCTCAAAATCAGCTGGAGAGCACTAAGCTAGGCTATAATAGGCCTGTTTAAGCTTGTGAGGCTGTTGAGGCTCCTGTCAATATTTAACTCGGCTCGGCTCAAACTCAACTCGAGCTCCAAGCTAAGCTCACCAGGCTCATTTAAGCTCGATCCAGGTTAGTTTGCGATTGTTTAGGCTCAAGCTCTGCTCATCCGGGCTCGAATGTGGCTGAATTGGGCATTTTATGCTAATAAATCGTATTAAGATATGCTCATTTAGGCTTACAAGCCTACAAGCTCAAACTTCACTAGGCTTGGTGACGTAGCACAACTTGCTACCCAAAAACTAAACCCAATAATATTTCTTTTTTTCTGCTAATGAGGAACCCAGTTACCCAGTAAACCCGGGCTGATGCGGCGATCCATATACCACAAGAGCCAGTTAAGTCAAGGATTCCTCAGGGAGAGGTTTAAGGGGGTACTTGAACTCCAGACCTTTTGGTCTAAAGCAATACTCTATCCCCTCACTTGCTTCCTACCATTGAGGCGTACAACCCAATAATATTCCAACGAAACTAAAATTGATGAATTAGAAATCTATATTTATAGACAAAAAAAGAATTTGCATTGAATAACTAAGGAGATAAATACTAAATCAATTCGGAAACTACTTCTCTAGAATAAAAATAACTAAGTTATCCTATCAATTAAGATAAAAATCAAAATATTTTATTGACTAAAGAAGATGCATTATATTCTAATCTTATCAAACAAAATCTAATAACATGTCATGTCTTCTACAATCATTGAACCACTTCTTCTGCGTTAACTTAGGCTTGGCTTGTTAAACAAAACGAGCCGACTCATCTCATTTACAAAGCATTATGGCCCACATTTACGACGTGAGAAGGTAAAATAGCACACCTGACAAATCTCAATCTGCTTCATGAGTTCTTGGTTTTTGTTCTGCAAATCATCAACTAAGGATGCTTTTGCAAGAGCCATCTGAACTGTTTTCTCAGCCTCTAGTAAAGCAGCCTCCTTCGATTTAGTAAGGCGATCTAGTGCTCGATTATCGTCCTGCAATTTCGCAATCTGGGGCCAGGGAGAAAATGAACAAGACGTGTTATTATAAAAGTTTTGGAGGCCTAAATTTCGTCGTGTAAAAAAATAAAACAACCATGCAAACTGATACTACATATCCATAATTCAATAAACACTGAATTACAAAGAATATTACGGCAATGTTCAGAAGCAGAGAATTTTTTCATGGAAGACGGAAATCTGGATAAATTGTTCAAAACGGCGATTTTCAATTGAGGAGTTGGAAAATAGTTTTCATTTTCCCTATACTATTAAAGAAGTTAGAAAATAGTTTTTAAACTGTTTTCCAAACTTTTCCGTGTTCCATGTTCTATTTCAACGATGTAATACTCATTTTCTTTACATTTGATTACGCGTTATAAGTAAACAATTTACACTTCAAAATTGTGTACTCTATATTTACTTGGCATTTAAATCAATATCTAATGTAACTTGTACATATAAGTAGACATACAATATCCAAATTCATGACATGAAACAAATCTCAAAGTGGTATTTATACCAAAACAGATATTAGAATTTTTGCAAATCAGATGTACTCGAACTGGTCATTTTGGGTATTATCCTAATTATTCAGATCCGGTTAGAATAGGATTATTAGGTTTTTGGATTTATGAGTATTACCTATACCTACAATATTCTATCAAAGTCGGGGGTCCTCAGAAATAGCTTCCCCTTAGGGCACCAACCCTGAGGGGTAAGGTTGCATACCACCCTCCCCCGATCCTACTTAGGTGAGAGCCCTTGAGGCACTAGGTTTGTTGTTGTTCCTGTTGTACCTATACCTACAAATTTTCTATCAGAACGAGGAAAAAATGACAAGAAAAAACTTGAAAATTTGCTATCGATTTCCTATTCCTAAATGTGTTTCCAAAATGGAAAATAGAAAATGGAAATAGAAAACTTGAGATGAAAAGCAAAATTAAAAATAGAAAAATGAAAAACAACACTTTAGGTTCGCATACACAACTTTGGGGGATTGAAAAATTAGAGACATACCTCTTGCCTAGCGAGCTTGAGCTCAGCTTCAAGCGGAGCGAGAATGGCTTCAATGGGAGGCATATCATCATCTTTCTGAGCCCCATGTACTCTTCTATGTGTCGCTTCTGCTGCAAATTGCGCTGCTAGAGCCGCTTTCTTCTCTTCGTTTATCTTTTTTATTTCAAGGTTCTATGAAATCAAAAACTAGTGAGAACAACATCAGAAGCAGCGGCCATTTTCGAAATGAAATGATAAGAAAAAGATGCAATGTGTTGTCGTACCTTGCTTTCAAGGACAGCTTCAGTTGCTTTTAGTTTCTCATCCACTTTCTTCAACTCTTCAGTAAGCTAGAGCACATGAAACAAGATTTTAGTGTCAATACGTCGGAAAGTTCACTAGCCTCTTTGGTATCGTTTTCTTGTCTTTAGTTTTTTGTTTCTAGTTTTTCGTCACTTGAGGGAAAACTAGAAACAAAATGAATTTATTGACAATACACCAGATAGTTCAAGGGCATGTTCAATATTGTTTTTTGATTGCAATTTTTTGCTTTTAGAAGCTTAAGAACCATATATTGGAAACACCTTTTTCTAGTTTTTGATTTTTTGTGTCTTCGGGCTTTTCTTAGTTTGAGTGAAAATTGGGAACTGAAAACCCAAGACAAAAAGGAAAAATTCTTTTCAAAACTTGATTTTTAGTTTCTTAATAATCGAAAGCTGCAAATAGAAAACAATATTAAACAGGCACCATTGACTTGAAATGAAGATTCAAAGTGGGACTTCATTACTTAGTTTCCTGCGTCAATACTTTCATTTAGTCGCCCCCAATAGCTGCAGGTCCTAGCTCCGTCACTGAAGTTGCATTTTTTTTTTCTCTCTCTAAATAGGAACATAGGAACATACCCAGTGCCTCAAGGGCTCCCGCCTACGCAGGGTCTGGGGGGAGCGGATGTACGCAGCCTTCCCCTTTCAGGGAGTCAACCTGAAGAGAGGCTGTCTCCCAGTGCCCCCAACCTGAGGGTGAGGACTTTCCAGGAGGTCACCCATCCTGGTACTACTCTCGCCCAAGCATGCTTAACTTCGGAGTTCTAATGGGATCCGGTAAAGGCGTGTTGGTGCCCTCTTTGGTTTTTTTTTTCCTCTCTCTAAATATAATTTATTTATTATAGGAAAATGGTAAAATCATAAAGCCTGATGTACCTCCTCAACTGCTTTTTCTCTAAGGCGTTCAGACTGCTTTAGTGCCTTGATTTCTGCATGGGCATCCCCCAGTTCTCTATCCTTCTCTGCATTTAAAATTAAGCTCTGCATAAGAGTCACTTGGTAATTGGTAATAAACACAAATTATGCAGCAGGAAAATAACCCAAAATATTGGATTTGTATGGATGTTCTGGTAAGATAATAAATATCTGTAATTCGTACATTCATATTATATCTTTTTTGATTTACTTGATTTAGATTATTTAGGATTATCTTATTCTACTAATTAGGCTAGGTTTGGAAATATCGTTGCTTCTTGCTTCCTTTATGCTTGCTCTGGGCCTCTGTTCTTGCTCTTGTTCTCACTGCTCTTGTTCTTATGTTCTTATGCTTTTATGCTTTAATAATTTATGCTTCATGCTTGTATGCCTGTTTGCCTCCCTTCTCCTCAGGTTGGGGGTCCTCAGACACAGCCTCCCTTAAGGATAATACCTTGAAGGGGTAAGGCTGCGTACATCCCCCCCCCCCCCCCCCCCCCCCAAAAAAAAAAAAAAAAACCGAACCTACATATGCGGGAGCCCTTAAGGCACTGGGTCGGTTGTTGTTGTTGTTGTTGTAGGCTAGATTTGGAATCTACAAGGTTTGCTTATCTCAAAATCTCTAATTAGGTCAAGATTATAATTTTTTAAGATTATGATCGATCTTTATTTTCATATTTCGTTTATCTTTTCAGATTCAAGGCCCTTGTGCTACATCAATAAATCTAAAGGCTAGAGAAATATTGAAGTACAGAAGGTATCTGGCCATGTACTAGATTCACCTTCATTTCATCTAAAATTAGGAACAACCCATATTATCCAAACATAGAGTTATTTTGTGAGTCCTAAATGTTTATAGATTTGTTTAAATTAGTCCCTTTTTCTTTCTTTTTTGTAAAAATAGTCTCTAATGTATATAAATTTGTTCAAATTAGTCCTTCATCTCCTTGTTTAAAATAGTTCCTCATCTCCAGTGAAAGAAAAGATCCATAATATTATCTCCTTCTAGTTTTGTGCATATAATTCTTGTATTCAAATCCCAAAATCCACTTTCTAATCCCCGGGCTGTGACCATAATCACCAAACCTCAAAAAATTTATGTATTGGTAAGGAGATTTACAAATTCTCTTGACAGGGGTAATAACTTGGGAAAGGGAGGTTAGCCAGCTTCAAACTCGAGACATAGCCAAAAGAAGCGGGATTCTAACAAACAAGCCAATCTAAAGAACCTTAGACACCAAAATATTACGAAATGCAAATGGGGCATTATTCATAGTAAAAAAGAAAATTCAACGAAAAATTGCAGGTAAGATCAATCTATCGAGCTTGTTAAAAAAAAAAAATCTGAGTGGTACGTTTCGCAAACAACATAATATGGCTCAGGAAAATAAGACTTGAGATTGATTAACTCATCCAACTCAAAGCACTCATACAAATATCATTTAATAAGAATATGTATAATTGTTAACTTTAACCAAACTGAAATGGCATCAAATGGCTATGAGATAAGTATTTTGAGGTCTGATCTTCTATCATCCAGGTACACTGGCATTTCAATATTGTTAAATTTCACCAGACTTAGGCCCAACCCACAGAGTTGACATACATGAGATCCACATTTAAGCCCAAGCGGGGTTCCATCCTAAAAAACTAATTGGTCTTAGGTGGAGTAACCCACTAGGCTTTCTTTCCTACAACTCCTATATGGGATTCACAATTGATTCACGTATGGAGTACTTGACATATATATACAATAAGGTGTCATCAGCTTTAAAAGTTCCACCACTCAGGTACTTAAAAGTTTGAAAATTCTATCAATCACGTACCCTCTGCTGCAACTCAACAAAATTTCAGTGGATGATGCTTACATAGAACATAATTCCAACAAATTTATATATCTCCTCAATCGGAATTTTGTAGATTTTTGTCACAAAAAGCTGACACCGCATATGATATTTCGACAATATATAGCTACCTTCTATCTAAATCCAGCTAACCTTTTCAGAAATTCAACGAATTCTCATCAAAAATATTGGCATACTCATGTATATTGGCGTAATCATGCACAATATTAGCATTTTACGGTGAAAATTTGCCAGATTCAAGTAAAAAATTCACCAGATTACGGTACAAGCTACCTAGATGATAATTTTTTTAAAACTCGAGACACATAATATATATTCTAAAACATGAAGGTGACCCGATGATAGATGTTGAATCCTCAAGTTACAAGATATAATTCCCTATCAATTTTCACAAAACAATGAGAATGAACCTTCGTTTTATCTTAAGATTTCTACTCTCTGCAATCGCATTATTCAAATCAAATGCAAATCAATTAACAAAAAGGAGATTTTCCACAAGAACACAGAGAGAGAGAGAGAGTGTGTGACCTTGCACTTCATTCTCAAGACGAGTGATCTCGACATGATTGGTTTTATACTCTAACATATAGCAACTTTCGATCTGAATCCAACTTACTTTTCAAAATTCAGTGAATTTTCATAAAAAAAACACTGATATAACTCATATATAACACATCATAATCATGTGTTATATTAGAATTTTACGGAGAAAAATTCCGGAATTCTATCAAAAATTAACTAGAATTCAGTTCAAGTTTATTAAATAACTTACTAAATATTCAAAGCTCAAGTTATAGTTTTTTTTTTTTTTTTTTCCTTAAGATTTCTGCACTACGCAATCACATAATTCAATTCAAATAAAATGCAAATCAATTGACAAAAAAAGAGAATTTCCATATATATAGAGAGAGAATGAACCTCGAGCTTCATTTTCGAGGCGAGTGAGCTCAACACGAATCGGATCGGATCCGTGCAACATATGAATCACATCCTCCGCCTCTGAATCAACCCTAGAATGACAGTTACTCTTCTTCCTCGCCTTAAACGACGCCATCGGCATAAATCTCGACGTCTCCGACGCCGGCGCCACTTCTCCGGTGCCGCCGTGATTGTTGTTCATCGTCGTCGGAAAAATCTCCGATCAACTCTCTCTCTCTCCTCTCAATTCGAATTGTAAAAAAGCGAGATGGTTGAGAAGTCTTTGAATTCGAAATAGTTAGAGAGAAGAGAGAGAAAGAGAGGAGAGAGAGAGAATGTTGCTTTTTCGTGAGTAGAGAGAGAGAGAGAGTGTTTGTGTTTTGGGGAGGTTTAAGAGGGGTTTAGAGAAAAGAGTGATTACGTTAAATTAGTACTAGAATTATTTCGTGCGATGCAATATATTATCTGTATTTATATTTTAAGGCTGTCGTAAAGCTGTCATGCTTCGATGTTGCAAATTAGCATTTTAGGTCGGAAATTCTCAAAAACAGCCTCCTTTTAGGGTAGTTTTAAAAGGAAAAAGACTGCGTATATCTACCTCCAGACCATACTAATGCTGGAGCCCTTTGTGACACTGGGTTTGTTGTTATTTTATATTTTAAGATTTAGTGTTTGTGAAAATAATAAAAGGATAATATTATTTTTGTTAGAGTAAGATTATTATTTTTAAGAAAATTTTGTAGCTTTTATTATTTGTAAACTACTTTATTATTTTTCCAATAATATTTTTTGTTATGTTAATAACAAGCACCATAATAAAAAAGGTCTTGATCTTTTTTATTTATTTTTTTAATGCTTGAAATGGTTTTTTTGTAAGATGACATCATGGTTTGGAAAAAAAAAAAAAAAAGCATAGAAGATTACTCTAAATACAGACTAATTTAGCAAATTGGTATATTTAAAAAAAATTAAGAATTTGACATATCGACAAAAAATTTTAATAAAATGACATATTTTACTGTACACTACTTATGTACGCCACTCAAAATGGCTGCATATTATGTAAGCCATTTGAAATGGCTTACGCTTTTGCACATGGCTTACATGTGTATGCAAGTCATTTCAAATAGCGTGCAAAAGTAGCCTATAGTAAAGTATGTCATTTGGCTAAATTTTTTTGCTACTGTGCCATATTCCTTTTTTTTTTTTTTTTTTTAAGTATGTGAGTTTGCTAAATTAGTCTTACATACCCAATAAAATATATTGACGAAGATACCACCTTTAATTTCTTGGGTGCATTTTAAATAAATCAGAAAACGACACCGAGAACAGAAGATTAATCATGGCACTAAGACGATGTTATTTTGGTGAGGGGCAATTTCTTATTTCCATATTTCTGATAGGGGATGTCTTTGAAGAGTGTTCCATTTATTAATATAAAGTACCTATAAAGTACTGAAAACATAAATAAAAAAACTTGGATATCTTTTTTATTATTTTTAAAAATATCAGAATACTAAAATGTAAAATAATATGTTAAATTAAGGGGGGATAACGATGGATTTAGGATTTACATAATTTGGTGTCACGTTTACAGGGTGGGTTATATAATTATGAGGATCAAGTAATAATCACACTGTTGTCACGTGATGTCATCGTCAATTAAAGTTTAATAATGCTTTCTAGTAATTAAAAGCTTTCTTAATTATGATATTAAAATGTATACCTTCTTTTCACCTCTCTCTCTCTCTCTCTTTTTTGGGTGGAGTCGAGTATTGAAAGATATTCGATTAATAAATGAGTACGAGCCGAGTAGTGAATTATTGGACTCGATACTCAAATTAGTATTTGCCTCGATATTCAACTTGTATGAAGTAATTCTTAAATGGATGTCTTGTGATATTAATTGTAAAATAAAAGAAAAAATCTTGAATTTCTTGTAAAAGATAACATGTTATATTTATAGCGGAGTGAAATAACCTTGTATTTGGTTTGCATGTATTTTTTGAAACTTAGGTTTTTGAAGCATATTTGCTATTAATATATTAGTGATTTATAGTTACGAAAAATATAGTGTGGGCAATAATTGAGCATACAAATTGAGTATAACTAATGTTCGAGTATATGGAATAATATTATACCGGAGCTAATTTGTTGAATATTCATATGCACAATAAATAAGTACTCAAGTCGATTTGAGTACTGGAATGATTAATCGAGTTCGAGTTCAAGTTCCAGCAAAATTAACAACTCGAATCGAGTTTGAGTACGAGTACCCCAGTAGTTAATCGAGTTCGAGTTGAGTATTGAGATACACGGCTCGGCTCCATTGCACCCCTAGGGGGATACCTCTTAAAGTCCCCATAAAAAGAAATCACAGGTATCATAGTGGAGATTCGAACCCAAGTGGCATATAAGGCTGCCGGTATTCTCTGTCACTAGAATATGTCTCCAGAGAACTTTTTTTTTTTCTTCTGTCATGTAGATCGGAAAATTTTGTTGCTCATGAATAAGCTCCATTGTCTAGGGGCTTGTAATTATGACTTGGGTGTCCATGCTCCCTCCATCAATTTTGTTTGCTAGTATATCTGATCATAATAAATAGTTTTGCCTCCAGACTTTCTGGTCATAAAAAATGTATAAAGTGTGGGAGCCTCCCTTGCCGTCCAGCTGTCGCCGTGTAGTTCAAGCTCCTCCAGCCGTCGAGTTGTTTCAACCCTCCCAACCGCCGTCTCTCCTCACTGGCACACAAGCCTCTTGCCCCACTGAATATGGGTCCATTTTCATTTTCTCCTTTTTCTTTTTTGTTTTTTGATTTTTTTGCAGCCATGGGTTACCCACAATGAGCCCATTTGTCCCGGATTAGACACACCTTCCTGTGATAGCACCTCTCCTGTGTCAGTGCCCGCTCTCTCCGCACGTCCGGTCTTGCTGGGTTTCAATCTTGTTTCGTTGATGTGAATCACCTAACCCACCAATAGTTGACGCTCCCAGACAATGTAATTCCTCAAGAGGCTTCCAAGCGACCCGTCATCTCTCCACTACATTTCTAGATTCTCTTTCCTCTTTTTTATATTGTGGGCTCTGTGCCCCTCCTGTCTGCTCCTGCCTGGTACCTTGCTCGCATTGCGGGAGGGGGGGAGTTTTCCCCTTACTGTTTTCCACCTTCTCCGAGGTCGTCGTTTCGTCTCTTGTGTGGTGTTTCTGGATGCGTATCTGCTTCGGCTCCATCCGTTGCCCTGCATGGTCCGGTCTTTTCCTGTGTTGTTTTTTCCCGGTGTTATTCTGTTTATGTGCCTGTTGTTTTTCCTGTTTGTTCTGGTCTTTTTTGTACCCACTGTCGTTTACGGGGTGGCTAAGGGCTCACCTTGTCGAGTTTCCTTTATGTACTACAGCTATGCCGATAATTATTGGAAAAAAAGTGCCCGAAAGTTTTAAAAGTTTTATTAGTTAGTTGTGGAAATTTATAATTTTAATTTTAAATGCAAAAGTAGAATATGATTTTAAGAATATAAAAATATCATTGTTAGAATTTAATATTTTTCATGAAATGTGTGGACATAAGACACGTCTCGACAATATAGGTAGCTTGCATCATGTGCTACATCAGTATTTTATATAAAATCAGTCAACTTCTTATAAAAATTCATCGAACTTGAACACAGAACACTTATGATGCAGCGCGGTAGCGGATAATTAGGGGGATGGGAAGAAAACGACGGCCTTCCCTTTAATTTTATTAAACTCTAATAAAAATTAAAGAGAAAAAATAAATTCGACTCTCATTCTCACTCTTGAGAATATAATGAACAAATAACTTATAAAATTGATTCTAAAATTGGCTCACTAAAACCCTAACTAGCCTTCTCTTTAAATAGAGGGGTTTTCCTAGTTTAACTCTAACTAATTTAAATTTTAAATTAATTCCTAATTAGAACCAATAGCTGAGATTGCAATCCGTGTGCTAGATCCAACGGCTAAGACCACAATTCGTGTGCACCTCTTAAAATAAAGAAAAACAAACAAAAGGTTTAAATCTAAATTTTAAAAATAACCCTAATCCTAATCAAACTCTATCTAAAGACTAATTACCAATGGCATTCTTCATCAACCCGCGTCGATGGTTCCGCCAACCATGCGTCCCGCCAAGCTATGAGCCACTCACGGATGCGAAGTAGCTTCAATCTGATTCTCCTTCCCTGCTGGACCTCTATCCATGGTATTGTCTTCCCGTTAGCCCTCACCCGCCAATCTTTAGATGGCGGCTGCATCATTCTCTCCAGCTTAGAGAGAATTCATCCTCGAATTCGGCAAAGGGTCTTTCTCGCCATGTAGAATCCTCTTATTCCAGCCGCCAAGCTTTTCGCGCTCCAGTCCATACGCCTTCTTGTCATGCTCCACTCCCGCCAGTCACTAAGTCGCCAAGCTATCCACCAAAGAAGGCGGGGCTGCATCATGATAAAAATTCATCAAATTTTTAAACATAGAACACCTAAATGATAAAATATTTAAATATCATAATATATCACTATAAAAATCAAAATGTCTAAATATATCCACGATAAATATTTAAATATCAAAGTATCTAAATTATAATTTTCATGCATTCATTTTGTAAGAACTGCAGCAGGCCACTTGTCAAATTTCCACATGAAAACAATATTTAGTATTCTTCTTTGGAATATCATAAGATTTTTTAATATTAAGTTATTTGAGATTTTAAAAAGTTATGATTTGAATATCCTCTGTCATAATCCAATTAATTTTTTCCTAAAATCTGAAATACTTTTTTTTTGAAAAATGTTAACATATCGTGTAATTCCAACAATGTATATGTTTTATGGCAACAGGTATTAGACTTTGATGGAAGGTACATTTGTATTGGTCGAATCTTGTGTCACATTAGCAGCAACAACAATGACAAACCCAATGTCTCTAGGGCTCCCACATATGTAGAGTTTGGGAGGGATGAAATGTATGCAGCTTTACCCTTTCAAGGTACTATCATAAAGGAAGGCTGTATCTAAAAACTTCCGACATGTGTCACTTTAGCATTTTTCCTTTAAAAAATCACCAAATTTTGACTAGAGCACATACATATTACATATCATTTTCTAATTTCTGTACTAGCATTTTGCATTTAAATATAACTATAATTTTTTTTTTGATAATTGGAAATTTATTGATTATGGAGAAAAACTGGAACAATAAGTCCAAACCTCCAAAGAGATCAAACAAAACGCACCGCAACACACGAATCCCCCAGAACACCAAAAAAAGAAAACCCCAAACACCCTGAACTCAACAAAATTATAAGGGCATATTTATATAACTATAATTATAATATAATATCTAAGGGCATATTTATTTTCAGAATAAAAATTCCTACTATCAGAATAATGATGTAACTTATAAAGAATGATAATCATAAAATTATCTTAACAATAATAATTTTACTCTGCATATTACCCATATCTCACAACAACAACAACAGACCCAGTGTCTCAAGAGTTTCCGCATAAGTAGGGTCTGGACGGGGTGAATGTACGCAGTCTTACCCCTTCAGGATGTAACCCTGCCGAGAGGCTGTTTCCGAGGATTTCCAACTTATAGGGATGGCAATACGAGGACTTCCCTGGAGGTCGCCCATCCTGGTACTACTCTCGTCCAAGCACGCTTAACTTCGGAATTCTAATGGGATTTGGTTGCATTAGTGCCTAGTAAATGAATCTTATTATCTATATCTTACAATATATAATAAAAATATTGTAATACATAGATTATGAAAAACCAAATTTTTTATCATATTTGATGAGGACTTGAACGTTCATAGAAGAAGGATGATGGAGCTAATAATAAACATTTATTTATTAATTTATTTAACATATTTGATTAAATATATTCATAATGTATTAATAAATAGACGCGGTTAAGATGATCTGTTAATCACGCATGCTATTCAAATTCTAAATCCTAGTCGTCGGTGGATACCCACCTCAATCCAACGGTCCCTATTTTATTCTCAAATCCAACGGCTCCGTATCCGCTACCCAAATTCATACCTATATCTGCTCGGACAAGTACAAATCTATACCTATACCCATCCCATTACTCGTGGGTATCCAACGAGTATCTATTACCCGCCTGTACCTGGTCTAATGTGAATACTAAATGATTATTTATATCCGTACAAATTCATTATTTGATGTTATATTTTAGTTTCTAATTGTAATTTGCTTTAATATTTGACACTAAATTATGTAATTAAACCAAATTTATATGTTTTCTTATTTTTAAATAAACTAAGGGTTATTTATGCCAAATGTCTCAGTACTTTGTCAATTTAGTCTTTATACTTTTAATTGTATCAATTTAGTCCCTGTATAATTCAAAATGTGTCAATTTGGTCCTTAGAGAAAATCTTATGTTAATTTTTTAACAAAATTTTAATGGTTTGGCCACTAATTGGGTTAAATTGAGTAAACGAATGAATTTATAATAAATTACTTGCATCTAAAATAATTTTACCGTTTAAAATTACATCATTAACTTAACTTAAATTTGACCAAAAGATTAAATCGACACATTTTAAATTGTTTAGGGGATTAAATTGATATAAATAAAAGTATAAGGACCAAATTGACACAATGGACAAAATATGGAGATATTTAGCATAAATAACTCATAAAATAAATACAAATTGAGGTAGGTATAGTGGTTATAGGGTGGGGCGGGGTGGGTACAACATCATACCCATACCCGCCACTGGTATTGTAATTTATACCCCACTCATACCCACTACCAGCCTCACTTGTACCGGTACCCACCTCAAACAAGACGGGTACCAGCGGGCAATGGGTTTAACCAGCCCTATTGCGATCCCGATATACAATGGTCAATAAAAATAGAAAATATATGTTAAAAAGCATTATCTTTCTAAAGTATTTCCAAGAAAATGTTTCTGAAGAATATGTCATCTGCGAGTAGCGTGAAAAAATTGGTCAAGCCCTCTCGTAAGCAAAAAAAGAAGAAGAAGAAGTTAGTCAAGAAGGTGAATGTATCAAAGATGTTGACAGGCTTCGTGCTGCTGAGTGTGCATGGGAGCTCGGAAAAAAGTTTGAGCTACGTTTTAATGGTGATGAATCGGTCATGATTGAGCACGTTGCAATGATAGATTAAAGTGTTGATTGACCTAACTCCCAGTCATCCCAATCCCCTAGCTTTGGCACATTAATTATTTCCCCTATTCTTAGTCCATCCTCCTCAGTCGTGGTTTTAATCATATAAACCCTATTAGTTTTTGCATTTAACTGTCCTTTAATTCGAGTTTTTTGGTTTGTTGTATTGCTTCTGTCTGTGTTTTGATACCCTCTTTAATATAGGTTAACTCAGGTCTTGGTTGTATAAGGTACCTGTTTTATATTACAACTTCGTCGCTAATTATCCGAAAAGAAAATGAATGAAGTATTGTAGTGGGGGCTTTTACCAAATCTTTTTTATGAAGCTTGTGGTAGCAGCTTCGTACATAACTTGTACACCCAGCAAAGCCCGGGTACTTGATAATGTACCCACTGATTTTTTTTCCCCCGCTAATTGGCGACAAAGTCACGATGTATAACAGAATTTGAACAAGCAAGACCTGAGAAAACTTGAATAAACTTGAAAAAAAGAAACACAAAACAGAAACTCAAGAAAATAGAAAAACAACAAATAGATAATATATGGCTATATCAACATCGGGAGAGATGGGCTTCAATATAATACATACTACATATACAAATCATGGCTTCAATCTCAAGCTTTTTTGACATTCAAGGACACAAAAGGGTAGACATTATGGAAAAGTAAAGAATAGATACTCGAAAATATTAGGGTACCGCTTTTGAGATGAATTGAGCTTTGATAGTGATGAATCAGTTGTGGTTGAGTATACTGCAATGATGGAATAGGATATTGGTTGATCTGATTCTCTGTCAACCTCATTTTTAGCTTCGATGTATTGGCTCATTTTCCCTATTTCTGGTCCGTCCTCTCTGGTGGGGGTTGGAGTCATACAGCGTATGTTAGCTTTTACTTGTATTTGTCATCTTTACTTGGTCTATTGGGCTGTTTTTGCTCTATAAGAAGTGCCTATTTTGTATTACAACTTTGTTGTTAATTACAAAAAAGGGTACCCTTTTTGAGGATTTGGCTTTTGGTGTCTTTGGAGGGCTTTCATTTTGTCGGTTCAGTTGATTTTGTTTTGTTCTTTTTTTCTTTTTTTTTTTTTGGCTTTGGTTGTCCAGCACACGGTTGCTTTTGTCTATTGATATTAGTTTGTTTGGGTTTTGGGTTTAATCTTTTGTTAGGGTCTAAGTGTAGGTCCATTTTTCTTGATGTTTCATACCTTTGGGCCCTACCCTGCACGTTTGTGCCTTTTTAGGATTGTATCCTACTTATTGGGAAAAAAATAATTTAACTGATCATATTTATAGAGGTAAAACCTCGTAGAAATGTAATATACATGAAAAATACAAAATAATTACACTATAAAGCCCTAAAGAAGGTCAAGTTCAGCTTACTGGATCGTGTGCTTTAGGAGATGCTTCTATCATTGTGGCAAAAGCGGTTGTCGCTAGTGATGAGCTGTTTCAAGCGCGATAGTTGGGCATCGGGAGGGGGATGATTGAAGGTGACAATGATATTGTGAATAAAGCTATTGGTGGATATTCGATTCCAGCAGATAGTAATACCACTATAGAGGATATTAGGCTTTTAAGTGGCTACTTTGATCAAGTATCTTTCCATCAGTGTTATACAGAAGCAAACAGATCGTCCAATTGGTTAGCTAGTACTGACTATTGGGGTTCTAGTATTTTCTTTTGGGGATTCTCCCCGACCCAGAGCCCTCCTCCTTATTTGCGCAGATGCCTTAGGTCTTCCCCTAAGAAGAGGTTCCAAGGGCGCTTTTGTCTTTACCATTTAAAAAAAGGTGCTAAAGGAAGTAAAATTATCATGGACAGATATATGTCATAAATTTCTATGTGAACGTGAAACTATCATAGGCAGATAATATGTCATAAATTTCTAAGTGAATGTGAAATTAAATATGTTTCAGCAAGATGTTACGAATCTATGGTTAAAGACTCCGATAAGTTAGCAGACGAGGAACCAAGATTGACGGGAGGCCTTGTAGTGCTGGTTTTTAACTTTTTCTTCTTGTTCGCTTTTGCTTTCTTACTTCTGTCTTTTATTTTATCTAATTTTTCTGAATAATAATGGGTAATTATGCTTTAGCATCCTTAAGTTTGGTAATATTATTTTTTGGTTCATGAACTTTGTGTTTGAATTTTTTAGTTCACTGTTAGTGGTCCCTTGATCGATTTTACCAGAAAGTGACATCATATGCCAAAAAAGAGATGTCATACATCAGAACGGTGATATCCTATGCTAAAAAAGTGATGTCATATGTTAGATTTTTAGACTAAAAAATTATTCCACCAACCAGTGGACTAAAAGATTTCTAACAAAAAATGTTTGGACTAAATAAGCAATTTGACAAACCTCGGTAATGCAATGAAATTGTTAATTCCTCGAGTCTTTCAAGAAGTTATAAAAATTTTATTGGCGCCCTAGACAGTTTTGGGTGACTTTTTCATGCTTGTCCTTGGGTGGAACAAACTCAATTCAATAAATAAATCGAAAATCTATTTACTTCTATTTCTATTTTTCTATTTATTTGCTTCGTATCGTCAGTTGGTGCTTTGGAGTTTGCTAAGCGGTGGCAATTGAGAAGCTTTTCCACACTTGAGCGGGTAGATCAATTAGAGCCCTTGCCTAGAGAAAATCTATTATTTTGATTAATTTACCCAAAAAATCCCTCCTTTTGCAATTGACCGAAAAGAACAAAGACAACCTAATATTTCAGTAAAAGGTTCAGCTAGGTCTAGCCTATACTAGAATGACAGAGTACCTCCTCGTTAATTGGAAAGCGATTCCGTCCACATACTAGGCTAAAAACGGGCACTAGGACATTAAATTAACAATTTCATTTCCTTGCCTTCCCCGTGGGCAAGATGTCTCAATTCCACACTTCCCTTCCCTTCCCTTCCCTCACTTGAGAGCTAACAACAGGAGATATTCTAAAAATTATTTCATAACATCTTTTATTTTTAAAAATAAATCAGTATAAAACTCTGATTACGCGGCTTGCTCTTATAGGGTTCTATTTTCTCTGACTTGACTTAGGCTGGACGCCCGGCTCTAGACGAAGCTGCCGGGGTTACCACCACATCCTCTTCGGATAGACTGATTAAGTATAATTAACCTAATAATTAGTCCTAGGGATATAGCCTAGTGATATAAAAGATATGTCTAGTTAAAATAAGGGTCAAATTGTTCAAAATTTTTTAACAACCGTGGATGTAAAGAAAATAAAGGTAGGGGTCTAATGGGAGAAAGTTACCTATTTATTTCTCAAAAATATTTGTCAAACAGAAATAAGAGTTTATATTCCATTACATTTAGGCTCTATTTGGAACATGGAAATAGAATTGAATTGTGAAATTATAATTCTAATTTCAATTCCGGAATTACAATTCCATTGTTTGGTTCATCAAAAGAATTAAAGATCGGAATTATAATTCCATTTATCACGAGTTTTTGGTCAATTGAGTTGGAGGATTTCAAGCTTTGAGTAAACTGCGGTTAGATTTTGGCTAAAGCGGTTCACTTTACTTACGAGTTATTATGGTCGAAACAATTCACTTTGAGTTTGAATTATTCGAGTTTCAAGTCAAATCAGATTGAGCATCGGGTCGAATCATTTGGTATTCAAGTTAGGATTTTCAATAAATCAGATGATCAGTTTTCAGGATTCAAGCTAAAATTGATTGGGTTTGAGTTGAGATAGACCATTTCAAGCTCGAGTCATCTTGTTTCTTGAACAAACGGGTCGCATCATTTCAAATTTCAATCATATCAGTCTAAGTTTAAGACGAGTCAGGCCATTTTGGATTAGGGTCATATTAAGTTTTGGGTCAATTTGGTCAGGTCATTTCTACTTCCACTCAGCTTGTTTACGTTACTTTCAATTCGAGTAGTTCCATTTTTGAGATTTGAGTCATCTCGAGTTTCTAATTAGGTTGGGTTACTTCGGATTTTCAGTTAAGTTCTTTTATTTCAAGTTCAAGTCATTTGAGTTGGGTAATTTCGAGGTTCAGGTAAAATTTTAGCTTATGCCTAACTCTTTCAATTTTGAGTCATCTTAGGTTTAGGTCAATTAAGTTGGGTCATTTTAGGTTTCAGTTCAGTTGAGTTAATATGGAATTGCAAGTCCTCTTACCCTCACCTCAGGGAATTAGGGAGAATGATTTTTAGTTGAAATCCAATTCCATGAAATTAGACAGTAGAGTTGTAAAAATTCAGTTCTAACAGGTGAACCAAATAATAAAATTAAAATTTTAGGTTCCAATTTCAAGCTTCGATTCCGTGCTCTAGACTGGACCCTACCCTTGTTTAAACACATTATTACCCCTAGGGTAAGAATAATAAAAATTGTAGGGGTGGTTAGCATTTTACATCAAGGGCCCACAATTGGCCTACAATAAATTAACAAGCAATATCTTATTATTATTATTATTTATAATTAATAACTTTGATAAAATGAAATATATGGGCTAAGTTCATTGCCCTTTCAGGTTAATACTAATCAATGCAAGTTATTATTAATCAACTCTCGAAAACAGTCTCTTGTTAGAGTATTACCTTGAAGGGGTAAGGCTGCATATATCCTACTGTTCCCAGACCTTGCTTATGTAGGAGCCTTTCAGGCACCGGGTATGTTGTTGTTGTTGTTGCATTAATCACCTATTTTTTGGAAATATATTCAATGCTAATAAATATATTCGATCTATATTATTTCATGCACAAAAAAATATTATATTATTAAAATTTATTTGATCAAACTTCTTTTTTAAAAAAAATATGTTTTTCTCCGAAAAAAATTTGACGGTGCTTGACTTGAAACAAAAAGTGCTTTTAAATAATACAATTTTTTTTTTTTTTTGAGTGGCAACAATAGTATTTCTATTTTAATGAAGAAATAGAAGCAAAAATTAAAAATTTTCAGATAAAAGGAGCTTTTAAAACATAAGTAAAAATGTTTCTAAAAAAGTAATTTTTTCCCGGTCAGGCCAATCATGCCCTTAATTTGAGAATGAAGTTCTAAGCAGAAAGAGTTTTTAAGAAAAAAAAACTAAATCATGAAACTGCTCGCAAAAATCCAATGGTCTAAAGTTAGCTTAAGAAATTAACACTTGATATCCATATTCTCGCAATACAAAACAGGGATACCTCAAAACGAAAACGAAAACGAAAACGAAACATGTCGAAAACCAAAGGACACTCTAAGGCTATACATAATAGAGTAACCAAAGGACGCTCTAAAGCCTGAGTGAGATCAACGTATAAGAAATGTTGTTCCATCCAAAACCAATTATAGCATTAGGTAGTAGAGTAACTCGTTAGACATATATATAGATCCTTGGGTTATTACGTCATATAGATTCTTATACTTCGTTCAATGTGTCAATTTAGTCTTGTACTTTTAATTATGTAATTTTAGTCCAGTGTCTAATTTACACTGTTTCAATTTAGTCATGCAATAACATTGACATTAAGTTAGTGAAAAACTTTTGAATAGTCGGGTCACGAGCAAATTTAAATTGAACAGAAGGAATTGTTCTTATTGTCATTTGCATTTGACGTGGCCAAGGTTTATTTACAGGCACTAAGGCACCAGATCCCATTAAAACTCCGAAATTAAGCGTGCTTAGGCAAGAGTAGTACCAGGATGGGTGATTTCTGGGAAGTTCTTGTATTGCCAACCCTATAAGATTGGGGGTCATCGGAAACAGCCTCTCAGCAGGGTTACATCCTGAAAGGGTAGGGCTGCGTACATCCACCCTTCCCAAACCCCGCTTATGCAGGAGCCCTTGAGGCACTGGCTCTGTTGTTGTTGACTTCAATTTCACCTTTGAATTCAGTTGGCATAATATACACTAGTGTCATCCCGTGCGATGCACAAAGAATGTTTATATTTTTTAATATAATTTATATTTAAGCACACTGGAATTTTATTAAATTTTATAAAAGATATAACATTCTATACTTTACAAAATTAGGTAGTAAATATATTGATTTTTTTCTTTTCTGTAACCTCGAATATTAAATGAGACTCTTTTAGAATTACTTATATTGAGTTTGGAGGTTTTTGGTGACACCCCTTTAGAATTACTTGGATTGGGGTTTAGAGACTTTTGGAAGTGGGGAGAACTTGGCAATAATATATAGAAGATTATACAACGACTAAATTAATGTAATTAATTTAAAAGAATTAGGTTTATACAACGGACAAATATTAGGATCTTTGACGTAAAGAAATCTTTTCTTTCTCACTACTACAATTTTAAATTTGTTATGACCTTCACATGTAGAGCCCTTAAAATTTTGTTCATATAAAATCGAGCCCATCCAGTATATAGTCATTTTATGAATCAGGGTCGGACATAACTCAAGCAATCGCTTGAAGCCCCCGGATTGTAGGGGCTCCCAAAGACGAATACATATTAGTTTACCCGTTTTATTTTTCCAGTGTTGTTTTAAGCATCAATTATTAGTAATAGTAATAACTTTTATGGTAAAGTTTTGTGATTCGTTGTATTTATCTTTATTTTCTTAAAGTTATATATAAAGAGTCTCATTTAAAATATTTGCTTTGGGCCGCAAAAATGTTAGGGACGACCCTGTTATGAATAAAACAACTCAATTAAGCCGTAAGAATTGGTGTTATGGTAAGACTATCCACTCCCTGAGCCAGATGTCTTGATTTCGAGCTTTCGAGCTTATTGCCCATGTCAAAGAACCAGCTATCCGAAGAGTTTAAATCGACAGGTAAGGACCCATAAATAATTTTATACTCTAACTTGACATCTCACGCGAAGGCCTATTAGGCTTAAAATATAGATAATGCATAAATCCACCTTATACCTTATAAAGTAATATATTAATATCAAGAATGGTGGCTGTTGAGATCCTTATCTGTGACCACTCAATTAACAAGACTCTAATACCATATCAAAGACCTAACTGTTCAAAAAAACTGATAAATTTATTCTCTATAAGCCTCAATTCCCTATTATAACCCTTACAAATCTAAGGAAACAAAAAACAAAAATAAAATATCCAAATAAATAAAAAGAGGAAGAGTGTGGGAAATAACCTAAAAATCCCCCAAAACATGCAATGTTGACATTGCTTACAACTCATATAACAAATATGGTACTTCAGTTAATAATATTTATTAAAATGTCAGAATGCTTAAGTGATAAATAATCAAATCTTAAGAGTATTTAGATGATAAATTTTCTATTAATAATTTTACCCAGCCAATAACATTAACTCATATATTTATGTTGATTTATCTTACATTGCTTTATTTGAATTGATTTTGGCTTTGACTTGACTGGATTTTGTAAATATTGTTCTTTTTCTTTTTTTGCTTTTTTTAGGACTTGGAGGTTTTCGAAAACAGTCTCTCTTTAGGGTATCGTCCTATGAGGGTAAAGTTGCATACATTTCACTTCTCAAACAGTCTTGAAAGTAGGTTTTTCGCCCGTGTTTCGTCCAGTAACTTCTGTTTTCCTAGCTTGTTGTATATTTCTCTTGTTTTTGTTTTGTTCCCCATTTTACTACCGGTTGAATCAGGTCTCGTTTGTACGAGCTGCTCATTTTGTACTGTGACCGTGTCGCTAATTATCGAGAAAAAAGGTTAATGATGAGCATAGAACGTGAAGTAGGCAAAATCGTTTGGTAAAAGCGAAGAAAGAGAGAGAAAAGAGAGGGCAAAAATTAGGGAGATGGGGACAACTCCACATGCCTATAGACCTGCACATGGGATTGCGTTGTTGTGACACAATGCCTCCACTTTCTCCTTTTTTTTCCCGATAATTTGAATACAAACCCGAGAAGGTCCGAAATTATAGATATATAATGACAAATCCTCTGGCAAATAGAAAACGGGAAGTTTGTAAAGAAGGGTGACAATGCCAAGGATGTTGGGACCTTTCTGTTGCGAAGCGTAGATGGGTGCTTCGGTAAAGGGTCAGTTTGTGTATGATGGAGACGAATCGGATATGATTGAGCTTTTTGTAAGGATGGAGTAAGGCGGTATTTGGCCAGTTCCGCTGTTATTTTCTCTCATGCTTTGTCGGTTTGTCGTCACCCTTGCTCCGAGCTTATCACTTTCAGTCCTGTTTTAGCTATGTGGTGCCTATTTTTGTTCTTTTGTGCTTGTTTTGTTGATTTTGCCCTGGTTTCTTGTTTTCGTGCTCCTTCTTCCTGATTTATTTGGGTTCTCTTGGGCCTCAATTGCTCGAGTGGCCTATGTTGTATCACGACTATGTCGCCAATTATTGAAACAAAAAGTATAGACATATGTTTTGAAAACAAACATAAGAAACATCCAAAAAATTCGAGACAATAGACTACCCACAATTAGAACTACAAAATAGAAAACGCTTAATCACTACATGAGAAGCATAAATTTTTTACTTTCTTTTTTCAGCTTTTCTGCTGTTGGAGAAAAAACTCACAAATTATTCTAAGGAAACATAAAAACATTGAAACGAGAAACACACAAATTTTATGTGAAAATTCTCTCTCAAGTTTCAACTCAAGTAGACGGAAAAGCTGTAGGACTAAGTCATATAATTTTTAAATTATAATATCTAATCATAACCTCAAAACCTTTCTTGCAGTAGCTTAACTCAAATGTAAGTTTGGCACAGATAAAGTTACAAGTCCTTCCTAATGCAACTCTTGAACGTAAAAGTTGCACAGATAAGGTGGATGGGTTTGTAGTTAAGGCTTCAGTCCTGTTCCTGTTTCCCATGCTGCTTGTCTGGTTCTTCTTTATTTGGGATCCCTGTCCGAGCTTGTTCTTGTGCATCTTGTCGGGCTTGTGCTTGATGTCTATTTGTGTTGTGTTTGGGTGTTTTGCTCTTGGTGCCTGTTTGTTTCTTATTTGATCTGATCTCTTTTTGTACCCACTTCCGTTTACGGGGTGGCTAAGGCTTCGTCTTTTCGAGTTGCCTGTTTGTACTTCGGTTATGCCGATACTTATCACAAAAAAAAAGTAATCAAATTACCTAATCCTAACTAATTCAAATTCATATTAAATTCCGACTTAACTAGGTAAATATCTAATTTCAAGTCAATAATATACTACCGAAGATTAATGGTAGCGATTTTGTGAACGGAGTTTGTCAATGGAAAGGACCAGAAATAATCCCAAACAATCCAAGTACCCCTTTGAGGGCTCCGAATTTTAGTAGATTGTGCTTTTAAAGTCTTAGTTGATGATATTAATAAGTTTAATATTAAAATTTTACTACATATAAAAGGCCCTCATTTGAAATGTCTACTTGAGGCTCTAGAAATGTTAGGACCGACCCTACTCATTCCACAAAATTTATGAAATTTTTGTAGCTTTCTTAAACGTAGGTGCAATAAGCCTACCCAAATAAATCCTCGCGTCGAATAATCACTATATTATGACCTGTTTGTCCAACAATAACAACAAATCTAGTGTCTCCAAGGGCTCCCACAGAAGCAGGGTCTGGGGATAGATGTACGAAGCCTTCGCCCTTCAGGAGGCTACCCTGAAAAGAGGTTGTTTCTGAGGACCCCCAACAACAACAACAACAACAAACCCAGTGCCTCTAAGGGCTCCCGCATATTATGACCTGTTTGTCCAACGTATAAAAAGTTACTTTTTCGGAAGCACTTTTTACAGAAGCACTTTTGTTAAAAGTGTTGTTGCCATTTTTATTTAAAAAAGTTCTAGTTTTTGCTCATGCTTTACTTTAAAGAAGAAACGGTATTTTACTATTTATACTTAAAGCATGAAAACACTTTTTCTTCGCATTTTTCATAGCTTTTAGAGTTTTGACTAGTCAAACAGCTAATAACGCTCTTTAGTAAAAATTTTATTGTTAGCGTTTTTCATATCGTTTAGCTTCTGAAAATCAACTTTTCAGAAGCTAAATAATTTAGCTTTTAGCTTTTCAAACGCTATGTAATCAAATTCTATCTATCGTTTTACAATAATCCACCAACTTCAATAACTAATTTTACCAAATACATTGCATATCAGCTAACAGCTAAACGCTAACAGTTACAACCAAACATAGCCTTATTAGTTGTCTTGACTTGATTAGCAAAGGGCAAAAAGGAACCCAGCTGTTTCATGCTCTATGATGCGGACCAGCTTTCCAGGTTGGGGGTTCTCGAAAACAGCCTCTCTTTAGGGTAGGCTCCTGAAGGGGGAAGGCTGTGGCCATCTGCCCCCTCAAACCTTACTTATGCAAGAGCCCTTGGAGATATTGGGTTTGTTGCTGTTGTTGAAAAAGGGACCCAGCAGAGGTTTTGAAGTGGGCTTCTATTCATAGTAAATGGGCTAACAAGCATCAACTAAGCCCATATCTTATGCTGACTGCTAGTTTCATTTCATATATCGTCGATTAGCGAATACATATTTATTAAATATTTTATTTTTTTTGTAATTTTTTGGATAAATTACAGAAAACTTTTATATTTTTTACTTTAAAAATAAAAAATCCCCCTCAGAAATAAAAGCACCCCCATGTAACCTTTTTTTTGACTATTGTGCCCCTCAAAAGTAGGGGATTAAATATTTAATTTTATTTTTAGAAAAAAATTTTATATTATTAAGAAAAAATTAGAAAAATTTCATATTTTTCGCAAAAGACTTAAGATAATTTTCTATATTTATAAAAATTTAATTATTTTAATTAATTATAGTAATAATATTATAAATTTAGAAGATAAAAAATATTTTTGAATTTTTTATAAAAAATATTACAAGATGAAATATAATATTTTTCTGTTGATATTATAATATCATTGCTATATAATTAATTAAAATAATAATTTTTATAGATATAGAAAACTCTTTTTTCTTAAAATATAAAAAAAAAAATCCTTATTTTTCTTCAAAACATAAAACCCCCACCTAAAAATAAAATCAAATACTTAACTATTTTATTTTAAGGGACAAAATGGTCAAAAAAATATTATTTGAAGACAAAGTAATAAATTTTTAAAAATAAGGGAGTTTAATAAGTGATTTTATTTGTGAGAAAAGTTTATTATTATTGAAGCAAAAGTCAAGTAAATTTTCCATAATTTACCCTATTTTTCAAGCATTAATTGTAAATAGTATTAATATTTATATTCTTAAAAAAAATATTATTATATATAAAGAGTCCCATTTATAATGTTTGATTCGGCCCTAAAAACGTCATGACCGGCCTTGCCATCAATTGAATTACTCTGTTTAGGTTAACTTGTCAATGGCAGGTTTTGAAACATTAGTTCTATAAGAAAATGTTTCTCTCCACGTGAGCTAAATTTGGCTAAAACACTGATTTTCTCTAGAAAGTTCAATTTTGTAGTCTAAATTCGAAGTCATCAATGTTCATCGATTCAAACCCGAGACTCAACGGGTACAAGATTGGTAAATGTCGAACATCAAACTGAAACTGTTGTGTACAATATCGATCTTGTCTGATCATGGAACAAATTAGTCGACCAGGCATGGACTTTAGTCTACACGAATACTAATATATTAAAGATGTTCATTACTCTAAACAAGACTAAACAATTGAGCCATTAACCTAACGCGGCTGAAGAACAATTCCAAGGAAAGAAAAGCCGGTTTTGGGATTGAAACTCCTAATGAAACGACGACAACAATCCGGCACCTCAAAAAGACTCTCGTCAAGGAAGGATCTGAAAGGGTAAGCTGTATGCAGTCTCACCCTACAGGATGCTATCCTATCGAGCAGCTTTTCCCAAAGGACTTACCGAAACATGAAGAAAGTGGCAAATGCAGATGCATAACTGAACAAGCTAAAACAAGAATCAACAAGGAATCACCCATCAAAAACTCGACAAGGAAACACACCAGATGATACATAGAAAGTTCCAGAAACAACCTCGAGTCTGCCTTTTACATACAAAGGCGAAATTTCGACACACAAACACACCGACATACTAATACTAATACTAGTAGTCTGGTCGAAAGGAACATAATCCCGACCACCAGCTAAATTTATTCATTAAACCCTTATAATTCGTGTTTATTTCAACTCTAGTACTTTATATTATATTTCAAATTTACTATCCAAACCCTTCATTTGGTTCATTACCCACAAACCCGGTTTGATATCCTCCCATCTTCCGTTTTCTCAAAGGCATTGAGTTCCGAGTTCATCTTACCGTGTAAAACCGGAGATTTGCCTCGTGCTTTCATGGCTACTGATGCCCGGTTGATAGTAATATAGCACTCACTCACAGTCCAGTAGATTTTGCTAATGCCTCGTACAGAATCAACACCAGCCTGGTTGTTATAGATTCGGTTCTTGGTAAAGGGGGTTGGACCCGTTTGACCAGACTAGCACTCTTACCCTTTACAAATTCCCATGTCGGTCCAGTAATCTCGGCACCTACAGGAAGGGTTGAACAGAGAATTAGAACAAGCGTGCGCGTTCTTTCAGACAAAAATAATTCAAAACACTTTACCAAAATGCTTCCACAGAAAGTGTTAAGAGCCCTTTGGAAACGGCCTCTCTACAAGATAGCCCCTATAGAGGTAAGGCAGCGTACATCTTACCCTCCCCTCCCCCTCCCCCTCCCCCTCCCTGCTTCGACAGGAGCTTCTTTAAGGCATTGGGTCATTGTTGTTTCTGTAGACAGTGCTTTTAAAAAAAGTGATTTTTTCACAGCTTGGCTAAACAGTTTACCGCTATTAAACATGCGCTGAAGAGAACTCCCTACCACCACTCCCCACCCCCCAAAAAAAAAAGTGATCGAGTTAGGAAAAATACAAACCAAGAGATAACTCTCCAGTAATACTAATAGGTAGAGATTATCCAAAACTCTTATGAATTTCAATCCCTGGAAAGGGACGCAATCTCGATACAAATCGAATAGGTATAGCTCATCCAAGTCTCTATAAATCCTAATCCCTTTAAAGTGAATAACAATTCATGTGACTCCATCCACCAGCTTAAACTTTTGGAGATGGAACAGTATACTATCCCCGCTTAACATGGTATTAGAGCCTTGTTAATTGAGAGATCACAAGTTTAGCCCCCTCTGAATATTAATATAATCAAAGCACAAGATTGCAGGTAAAACAGTGACTATCCACGCTTGAAGCCCAATAAACATTCACGTGAAAGGACATGTTAAAGTATAAGACTTGGCTTAAACTTTTCAGAAAGTTGGCTCCTTGACAGATTACCATAGTGATGCATGAAACAGGGTAATTAAGATGTTAAATCACACACGCACGTATTTTATATTCAAACAACAAACAACAAACCCAGTGCGTCAAAGCTGCTCCCACCAAGGCAAGGTTTGGGAAGGGTGAGATGTACGTAGCCTTACACCTACAAGATGCTAGGGCTTCACTAGACTAGTAAACTACATTGCAGGGACACTAGCAGAGGTGCTGTTTTTATTATTGGAAACTTCAAATATCACTCGCTATTCTCCACATAATAATACATTATCGAAGCTAAAACAAGAGAAGCCAGTCAGTGAAGAAGAAAAAAGGAGACATTCCCTTTACCAGAATATTTTTCTGGGTTGGTAAGGAGGGGGTTGGGTGTATTTTGCTACTAGTGGGATTCAATCCTGGTGGCATCTTCGGCCCCCAGTGATCATCAGTACTAAACCAAACATTGCTTGGTTTTCTTTATCGGAAATACACAGATAAAATGAATCTCATCAAGCTGTACTTTTGGTATTTTTCATGCTACCGACCAACTGGTATAACTATGGAGACAAACCTGTCAAGAAGAAGGCGCCTGCAACACTCCATGACCCTTCAAGCTCCAAGAAAAATTAACTCCAATAAGGACTGAAGCCGAGGTAGAATTGATATCATCCACCTCAAGACATTCCATTCCGTAGATTCTTCACTGGAAACAAAGGTTAGTCAGCAATACTCTGATCCACAAAGGTAACTTGTTTAGCCAAGATGTGAAAAAACTATTCTCACGTAAGCACTTTTTGCAAAAACACTTTCATAATAAGTACAGTGAATAAGGGTATTTTTGTCTGAAATTTTTTTATCTACTTTAAAGGAGAAACACTATTTTCTTACTTCTACTTAAACCCAAATAACTTCAACGTTTAAAAAAAAAACACTGTCCTGTCCAAGCTGAACACCCTTAAAATCTGAAAGAAGTGCCATTTCGTAGGAAACAGAAAATTTTTTCCCCATTAAAAAAGCTTAGCCAGACATGCCTGTGATTGATTTCAAATTTGAGCCAAATATCAACTTACCATTGTACCTTTTTCACAATTAGTTCACACCAAGAAACGACCTTCCCAGAGAGAGTGTCCCTGATACTGCTCTGGTAGCGACATTGCCGGTTGTTGGTTGCCTTGATGGACTTGCGTCTTCTTCGGCTCCTCGAACAGTTTCAGATGATCAGGAATTTGGCTCTCCTGCCAAAGCACATGGTTTACCACCGGCATCTGGAAAGCCGAAGCCTGTTTTCCAGGAAATGGAAAGCTAGCCACACCCGTCTTACTGCTTCCCTTGCTTATATTACTATAAGCTTGTCCAGTAAGATTGTTTGAACCGTCGAAACCAGTCAGAGCTGCTGATAATGGTGTCTGATACCCGTCGAGCCAACTATAATCATCCATTAACGGCGTCATGTCCTTTGAAGCATAACTGTGAAACGGGTCTTCAACACGTTTAGAAGGAGCGGGAGTAAAACCAGGTGGGGGTCCAATATGCCTGATGGGCTTGGTTGAACCTTTTCTAGGACCACGAGGGAAGATTGGCATCAACTTTGCAGCAGAGAGATCGAAATTATTTATAGACGACATCGTCGGACTAGACTTTGAAGGCATGACACTGCTTGGAACCTCAGCAGGATAACTGAAACTGACAGTATGTGAGAAAGGTACTGAAACAGGAGCTTGCTGTAAGGTTCCAGAACGTTCTAGAGGTTTCGGGTTAACGGAATGTCCATTCTCCACCAGGCTGAATTTCTTGAATCCATTCATGATTGAAGCCTGCTGGTCAACGAGCCAGTTTGAAGTACTCGGTTGGATGGGCAACTGAAGAGGCTTTGAATTTTTATTCAAAGCATTCTGCAAAAGGAAGCCATCCCGAGAAGCTGGAATCGGATCTGAAGATCCGAGAACCTGATAAGAAGTGAACATGGGAATCATTGCATCGATATGCTTATCTGCTATGGATGGTGGCCTGAAAACGATTTCCTCTTCTTCATCTTCCACCTCGCCATTGGCATACATCTGTGGTGCTGCTTCTAGAACGTTCAGATTCTCTTTGTTCTTCACTGACAGTTCAGGGAAAACACCATTTACCACGGGTACTGGAGAAGCACTCAAGGAAATATTACTGGTCGGTTGAGGCTCTAGGCCGATAATGAATTTCTTTGAGTTCGAATCAAAATATATGCCTTCCTGTCCGACCCTCACAAACCCGTCAAAAGCCTTGCCCGCAGCTATAATTCTTTGGATTCGAGTTCTCTTCTCTTTGTTTCCACCATCATTCCCAAAAGAAATCTTCCTTGAAAAGTCAAGTATCTGGTGTGCGGGATGAAGAGGGAGAAAGCCTCGTAATTCAAAGTCCTCCCATAATGCCAATCGGTTCTCACTCTCGCCTTCTTCATACCTGCTCATGTTGAAAAAGCACGTTTCATCTTCATCCTCGGATATTAACCCACATGACAAGAGCTTGTTGAAGAAGGAAATGCAATTCTTCCAAAAAAACATCCTAGCGTTAGATTGTATTTCTTCGGTCTCAGTGCCAGTAACAACATCTGGGTGACAAGCCAACCATTCCACGAATACTAGAATAGCGGGAAGAAGATAACTAGATGAAGGATCTTGCAGCTGGAGGCATCTCTCAATAACATGTCCCATGAACTCAAAAACAGCAATATATGCATTCTGAAGCAAAACAGAACGCTGTAATATTTCAGCATACGACTGATTCTCAGATTCCCTATTGAAATTGTACACGGTAAAAATGAGAATTGCCACAAGCCTGACAATGAGAAGCGCGCTTTCATTGGTATCAGATCCAAAACTGCACTGCTCTTCAGCGCCAGAAGAGAGTAATGCCTTAAAATCATTCTTAGCCAAAGACAACACATCTGCAAACGTTTCCAAGCTGAAAAGGAAAAACATAAAAGAAATCATTGATCATTATACACCAAAATAATCCGTCAAAATACAATGTGAAGAAAAAAAAGGTACCTAGTGCGTGTGAACAAGATGCCATTCAGTCTGACAAATTTAACACTGAAAGCTTTTAAAGGTTCAGGGTTTCCAGGTGCCCTTTCTTTGATAGAACTGGTTTCAATTTTACTGTCCTTTGACTGAAGCCGGGCTTCGCCTTTTCCTCTCCCCCTCCCAGCAATCCGTGGAGCTGGTGCCCGGGCTGATGAAGCTTTGGAATCACCAACCAGCTGACAATAATTCTGACGATTCTGTAACAAATAAATTGAACAAAATTGGAGCACAGCCTTTTGGAAATATACATTCCCAAAATAATGCATACATGATACCTAACTTTTCAGGCATAGATGGTAAGGAAGAGTGCTGAAATAAGACTTTTCTGTCCCTAACTAAAAAACAAACACCCAATTACGGACCCTTCAAAGCCAGACTACCACCCCCCCCCCCCCCCCAAAAAAAAAAAAAAAAAACCAAAAGAAATGAGGAGCAAAAGCTAGCCCACTCTTGATAATCTTAGAGAGGAAGCGTAATTGGATCTAAAGATACAATTTCAGTAGAGGTTATGGAACAAGGATCTGCAGCATCCAACAGTTACATGATACAAATACAGCAATATCTAACAGGAATAAACAATAGAAGTCCAAGAAACTAATATATATGAGAAAATAGATAACTAACAATGGATAAACCAACAACATCATATATACACTACGCACCTTCTCAAATGCAATAATCAAATTGTCCCTTGCAGTCAAAAAGGGGATGTCAACCGCCAAGCTCCGAAAGTAGCGGTAAATTGCCAAAAACTCATCTCCGGAATAAGTTGCCAGTATAGCAAGCTGATAGAAGACAAAAAATCAGCACAGGGTAATACATGACGACATATGACTAAAATGAGATACAAGGACAAAAAATAAACAAGAAAGCTTATTTCACAATAATACCTGGTGGTGAGGATTACCACTAGAAGGCCAAAGTGAAGATGCTTGCATGTAGTAGCTGGAGGCTGCCCCAAAATCGCGCATTCTGGACTCACCCTCGCCATATTGGCCTTTATAACGAGCAAGATCACCAAGGTATATCAAACAACGTTGGCAAGATACCAGGCCTTTCTTCAACTCATTAGATTTATCCCCGTCTTTAGACAAACAAATCTGTTGCTCGGGATCATTTGAGTAACCCAAGGGCAGGCCATATTTGGCTCTGATTTTCAACATTAGCTCATGATAAAACCCAGTTGCTTCAGAAAGGAAGGTTTTGAAGTGAGAGCGTATTTTTGCTAGTCTATCAGGATGCACATGTCCACCTTTCCCACTTTGGGCTGCGGGTTGGGCTGCAGGAGATCCAGATGAAGCTAGAGCAGCATTAAAGTGTACTCGTAACTCCTCTATTCGCTTGTAATGCAACAGCCACAAAGCACATTCTATCTCATGCTTTTCAGCAAACTCATGATCTTCAAGAATTATGGCTTCATAATTCTCACGCATCTGTTGCCATACATTAGGATCTGAAGGTCGTCTAGCCTGTGACGCCTTGCGCAGGCTAGTTTCCAACTCAACATTCTGCATAGACGCATACCAGTTGTCACACATTAGATGAATCCATTTTATGGGGAAGGGTATAAGTTAATAGTTAGCACACGGAGAAAAGAAAGCACACATGTATGTTCCAAAAATGAGTTAAACGTGGAAAAATAACTGAAGAAATTTGTCTTTATCCAGCCACAAATGATAGAAGGGCCCTAAGTTTAAAATAGGGGCATAAATAACAAGAAAGATAATGTACACATTACTAGATTTATTACTAACCATGAAAAGATAGATGATCAAGAGAAATTATTTTTTCTGCTTTACTCCAGCAATTACTATTACCAGCAATGTTTTAGCGATCATCAGTTATAGCATAAAAGCCAAAAAAAAAAAAAGAAGTGTCAAAGAGCATCCATACAACTCCATACCTTATTGTAAAGACATTGGGCACGTTCTCTTGAAGAAAGTGCAGACGTGTTATCCATCTGAGCAGCCATCATCCATCAACCACAAATAATGATTTTGAAGTCTCAAAAGTACTTCAGTAGTAAGCCACGGCATTTAATCTACAAAAAACTGGATTCAACAAAAGCACAGTAAAAAATAGTGTACATAAAACTATAGCATCAAATAAAAGTTGTTAGATAACATAATCATTGTCACATAATACATTTTGAGCTAGCCATTTGCAACATCGTGCTTCTGTGACACCATAATATGACTGAAACGATGATTTGATTCCAATAATAAAACAAATCGCATTATGCAAAATCCAGTATATAGATTGTAATTGTAGTTGCCCCATAGGCACCGTCTTGCAAGTAACCTAAAGTCATCTTAAAGAAAGCCCATTACTGAGTGGGACAGAGACAGACGTCCCAACGTTTACCCCCATAGAATGCAGTAGGACACTAAACCAGCCAAGTAGCAGAACAACCATTTGAATTCCGAGTTGTAAGCACATGCATGCAGTACCCATCAAATGCAATATATGCAATACTCGTAGTTGTATCTAAATAACATAAAGTGTCAATTTCGTTGGACAGCCTCAGCAACATCTCAGCATGAACTACTTCCAAAAGTAAATGGAATTTCATCTCTTTTTTCTCGTTTCAAAACTGCATAGGTTCTTGCACTAACTTTTTGGCTCACTTAGTCAATATCCACTCCAAGAGCAAGAAGTCATATAGAAAAACATCAATCCTACAGTGGGCTTTTCATGGGACCTCCGGGAGTTAAATGCTTTGATAGCTATAACAAGACCCACCAAATAATCAATATCCAACGGTCAACATGCATCACCCAATAAATATGCATCTTCTTTTATAGTTCATCATGCCCTTTGCTTCAATGTTCTCGGTAATCACCAGGTACAAGGGAGCCCACTACAATTTTAACCAACATGACGACACAGCACATGATTCTGCAAATCTCGCCACATCCAACACTTGACATAGTTTGCCTCAAAATGGTTTAGGCTCAAAATCACAAATCAATTTAATGAACAAAAGAAAAACAACACACACAAAGAAAAGGATAAATTATAGCAGTGTGAAATGGTGTAAAAATTGCAGTCATTTGTTGGTAACCCCAGAATCCCCTTCTTATATCCCTCTTCCCACACAAAACCAAAATACTGCAACACTTTTACTGGATAAAAGTTGGACGAAAAACCCTATTTTATACCCTTAAGCGCTTTAATTTTGACTATTTATTAAATACATATAGTTCTTTTGGACTAAATAATTATTTCATAAAATTGTAAAAATAAATAAATAAATAAATAACATACCAAATCTCAGAGTACTAATATGTGATGTACCCTAAAGAAAATGCATAAGAATTTCGCAAGGAAGCAATCCTAACAATTAGCCACACAATCAAAAAGAATACCGCATCTCCGCTACATGCACTACACATGATTACGTTGTAAAACCCTAATATCCGGATTGCAAAATCCAACCCTACTGCATAAAGAAAGGAACAAAAAGAGAAAATTGGAATTTAATCGAGAAATTCCAATTCGAAATCAAATTTCATTATACACTTCGAAATTTGATCTCGGCAGCACGTTCAAATACACATAGCATCAAACCTAACCAATATTCATTCAATCATCCCTCAAATTCCACAACTTCCCCTCTTTTCCTTTCTCTTTATCATTGATATTCACTCAATCATCCACCGACAAGGATGAAATCCCAACAATACCCCGAATTAAAGCCAATTGATATTCACTCAATCATCCACCGACAAGGATGAAATCCCAACAATACCCCGAATTAAAGCCAAACAATCCAAAAAGAACGAAATCGAAAATGAACCCTAGAAATTCGAACAAACGGAACAAAAAGAGAAAATTGGAATTCGATTAAGAAATTCCAATTCGAAATTTGATCTCGGCATCAAACCTAACCAATATTCATTCAATCATCTCTCTATTTCAAAAATTCTCCCTTCTTTTCCTTCTTTTCTATTGATATTCACTCAATCATCCAAAAACATCAACAAAATCGAACAAATTCCTCAAATCAACACAAAACAATCAAAAAAGAACGAAATAGATTACAAACCCTAACAATTCGACCAAGCGAAACAAAGAGATAAAATTAAAATTCCACATTTTTACCTGGCTCGCAATCTACAGCGATCTGGCTGCATAGACAATCAATTACTCGATTAAGAATTCCGATCGTCGGAGGAAGAGAGAGGAGAGAGAAAATTAGGGTTTGAATTGGGGTCGGGGTCGTTGAGAGAGACGGAGTGGTGGGCTTGTTAATTTCTGAGTTGTACACACACAACAACAATCGCTGAAAAAAATAAAAAAGAAAAAGATAACGATGGCCTTGTTATTTATACTTTTTTAATTCTAAAAAGATACTAAACAAATTAAAATTTGAAAACAATTTGACTTCTTATATATATAAAACTAATCATTATACAATACATGAAAATTAAAGAGATAATAAATAAATTAAAATTTAAAAATAATTTGACTTTTTATATATATAAAATTAGTCATTATATGATACATGGTAATTAAAAAGATAATAAATAAATTAAAATTTGAAAATAATTTGACTTTTTATATATATAAAACTAATCGTTATACGATACATGGTAATTAAAAAGATAATAAATAAATTAAAATTTGAAAATAATTTGACTTTTTATATATATAAAACTAGTCATTCCCTATACGATACAACAACAACAACAACAAACCCAGTGCCTGTAAAGGGCTCCCGCAAAAGCAGGGTCTGGGAGTATTTCCCAATACGGTACGCCGTAAATTTATTATTTGTGTAATTTACTTACTTATAAAATATTACTATTTAGAATGATTTTTTTCTACAAACTCTAGTATATGAGATAAAATAATAATTGCAATTACATTGTTCACTATAATGTTTTTTAATAATTAAAGATGAGGTCATGGTTATTGAAATTCTGATTCAAATCTTAGAATATTACGATTCTATAATTCTACAATAGCCAGCCAATTTAAATTACAAGTAGAATATTAATTTTGTAAAATTTTACGATTTCATTGATATTACATGAAATTAACGGATAGAATCTTAATACGATTTTACGATTCTACCGATCAGACCTCGATTATACCAACATATACAAGTAGAAGTTAAAATGTAAAGAAAACCAAGCATATACATTAAATAAACTTACTTTATTTGTCTAAAGTAAAACAAAGTTAACTACGCATTATATACATTCAAGAAACTTAAATTAAGTTTAGTTTTATGTTTTAACTTTAATATAAAGTTTGATTAGTAACATCTATCTTAAAAGCTCATATGATTATGTAGCATAAAATGACATATCTATTTTTTTTATGATGGAAAAATGACATATCTATACTGCATGATAATATTTTTATCATATTTATTATATGTCTCATATATGCCCATATAAGTAAAGGTTTTATTAAAATTTTTGAATTATATAACTGATATTAATACAAAAAATAATTATAATATACATTTAGTAGAATTTTACGATTCTCGATTCAATTCTACAATTTCGTTTTTAAATGTCTCTACCAATTCTAAGTAGAATCTTGATTTTAACAACCTTACATGAGGTAAATAAGAGCAAATTTACATTGGGGGGAAGAAGTCAATTAAATATTTAGTGTTTAAAGATTATGTAATAACAACAACAACAACAATCTCAGTGCCTCAAAAGCTCCTGCATAAACAGGGTCTGGAGGGTAGATGTATGCAGCCTTCCCCCTTAAAGATTATGTAAACAAAATTATAATAAAATAAGATGGCATTGCAAGAGTAAAGTTATTATTACCTTGACAATAAGATGGTATTCCAGTAAATAAAATTCAAAGGTAATTAAGGTTATTTTTTTTACTTTTTCTTAATTTTTTGAAGTTATTTTTAAAAACTTGATGATAGTTAAGAAAAAAATGATAAATTATCAAGATAATTTTTTTGTTTTCAGTTTTTATTCTAATTAAGAGAAAACAAAAAAGTGAAATCGAAAATTTTTAAAATTCGTTTTTAATATAAGGTGTTTAGTTTTTAGAACACCAAAAATTATTAGTAAAAATTGTATGAATTATATTTGAATTAGAAAAATGATGCGTGGGTTTTATAGTTTTACGAATTTATCACTTAGGTATCATAAAACTTTTGTCGTTTATCGTTTTAATAACTTATTTTTAATATATATCCCATGATAGTAACAGGTTTGAAAATTTATTATTAGACTAGGTTATTCTCTGTCCGAACTAGAATTTGAATTTTTTTTTTTTAAATATAGTTATGGCCGATGATTTCCCAAAATATCTAAATATTTTCTATAAAAGACATAAAATTTTGCCCGTAAATGCTGACTTAGGACACTATTCGTGTAATATATATATATGTAACTACCTTTTGTTGTGACCGGGCGAATAATTTAAACCCAAAAAAAAAAAAAAAACAATGCGTGGGCTATATATTTTTGCGAATTTATCATTTAGATATATCATAAGATTTTGGATATTTAGCGAACGGCATTATCAAGTTAGATATTTTATCACTAGGTTACTCTATGTCAAAAGTAGAATCCAATTATTTTTTTGCAAAAATGTAGGTATTGTAGATAATTCTCTAAATATTTACGTATTTTCAGTTAAGAAGAAACATTTTTGCCCATAAAAGCTGACATTGATAGAACATAATACGAGCACTGTATAAGTACTCTTCTCGAAAGCAGATGACAATTTTTATCATAAATTGAATAAAATTTTGGCTAAAAAAAAAGATCTATGACATATTGTTGAACTTATACGTTACGTTAACACTTTTTGATGAAAATTTTCCAGGTTTTAATAAAAAAAATTTACTGAATTTCAGCATAAGATATTTAGATATTAAATTTTTTAAAAGATATACCTTATAATAAGCATCAAAACATTAAAACACTCAAATAATAAATGTCAAATAATTTTATGGGTTATTTTTGTCAAAGGTCTCTGTACTTTGTCCATTGTATCAATTTAATCTTTATACTTTTAATTATGTCAATTTAGTCCCAATACAATTTAAAATCTGTCAATTTGGTCATTAGAAGAAAATTTATGTTAAGTTTTTAATAAAATTTTAATAATTTAGCTACGAATTGGGTTAAATTGAGTAAATAGATAAATTTATAATAAGTTACTAGCATATAGCATAATTATACCATTTAAAATTATGTTGTTAACCTAATTTAAATTTGGCCAAATGACTAAATTGACACATTTTGAATTATTTAGGGATTAAATTGACATAATAAATAAAGTATGAGGACCTTTGACGTAAATAATTCTAATTTTATTATTTTGACCAAAAAAATAATTTTGTTTATCTATTTATTTATTGAAGATTCCATAATAAGCTGGGGACCCCTTCCCCTATTTTCTCCGTTGTTTCCTTGCTCCTTTTTCAAAGTGCAGATTCCATACAACTCCGAAAATAATTTAAGATATCTATATTTATATTTTATATTATTATTATTATTATTATTGTATTTTATATTATTAGTTGCTTCTCAGGCTGGGGTCCTTAGAAACAACCTCTTTTTTGGATAACATTTTGAAGGGGTAAGGCTGCATACATCCCTCCCCCTGACCCTGCTTATGTGGGAGCCGTCGAGGCACTGGGCCTGTTGTTGTTGTTATTGTTGTTGTATTATTAATTATAAGTTATTCCACCCAAAAGCCTCCACCCTCTGATATTTAAATTTTTATGATGTTAGTTCGCCTCCGCTATTTTAAACCTCCACTCCTTCATTTATATCTGTATTTAAAAGGTTTAATTTATGATAAGATTATAATCTTCTCCTAATTTAAATATACATAAATTATTATACACAAATTTTGTTTTTTATTTATGTTAATAACATAATTTATAAACTATAACATATAAATATAATTATTTAAAATTCAATAATATATTGTGCATCGCACGAAAACCCCAGCTACACTTATATTAAAGGTTTTTTTTTTTTTTTTTTTTTTATGAAAGTTGTAATTTTTTACTTAACCATTATAACTTTTAAATTTTTCAGAAAGCCAACTCCAAAATTTTGAAAATTTTAATCAATCATCTTATTTTCCGTTACTTGCTAGTGACTTTCATACAGATTTTAGAATGTCCATTAAGTACGACTTAAAGTAAGCTGGTAAAACATTTTTCACCCCCTCCTCTAGCAACGTTTGAACCCCGCTTCTTTCAAACCCCCTTGGAATCGAACCTAGGTGAGGGAGGAGGGTACGTGAATATATTACTTGCTTGATCAGTTTTAATCCATGCTTTCTGTGCACTAATTAGAAACAACGAGAACAACAACAAGCCAGTGCCACAAGGGCTCCCGGGTGAGCAGGGTCCGCTTGGGTAGGGTGTACGCAGCCTTACCCCATCAGGGGATACCCTTATGAGAGGCTGTTTCCGAGGACCCCTAATTAGAAAACGTAAGCTAAAATCCACATCGTGATATTCAATATTAATATGATATCAGTTTAAAATATGAGATAGATTTGTATATTATCTATATTTTAAGCTTAATAAGTATTAATAATAAGAGGATATATTAGAGTATAAAATCATAAACATTTACTCATCAGCCTAAGTGTTAGATTAGATTACTTCTTTGATTAGGGCCTGAGACGGCCCATTAAACAGTTGGAATGTCCAAAAGTTGGGCCTGTAGCTCAACTATAAACTGGGCCAAATTAAATTTAATTGAAGCCCATTAAATTAGGGCAGATAATTAGCAAGAGCATGGTTGACACGTGTCAGTTATAAGCTGCAGCTTTGCTACCCCTTTTTGTTACACTGCCTTTATCTCGTGACCAATGTCTTCAGTATTTTTAACACAGCAGTCAAAATTATACGTCTATCGCAAATCTCTGTATTTTATTTATTATATTAATTTAGTTTTTATATAATTTAAAATATGTCAATTTAGTTTTTAGAGAAAATTTTATGTTAAGTTGTTAATGAAAGTTTTAATGGTTGGGCCATAAATTGGGTTAAATTGAGTAAATGTATAAATTTATAATAAGTTGCTTACATCTAACATATTTTTTGGGTTCAATTTTACGACATTAACTTAACTGAAATTTTATCAAAGGACTAAATTGACACATCTTGTATTGTTCAGTGACTAAATTGACACAATTAAAAGTACAAGGACCAAATTGACACAATAAGCAAAGTACAGGGACCTTTGACGTAAATAACCCTTAGTTTTATATTTATCTCGTGAACTAGCGTGTTTACACTTATATGTTTGCCTATTTATTTTTACTTGTTATTCCTGTGTATTGTTGTGTAGTGCAATATATTGTTGGTCTGCGTATTATGTACTCTGTAGCCTGTTGTTTTATTGTTCTATTGCTTATTGCATTGCTCTTTTTATGTTATCTTTGCGTTATTGTTTTTGCTTTTATGCCATCAGGTTCGAGGTTTTCGGATACAACCTCTCTTTAGGGTAGCATCTTGAAACGTAAGGCTATAGAGATTTTGGCTCTTATTTGGTTTTCGGATACAACCTCTCTTTAGGGTAGCTTCCATAGGTAAGTTCTAATTCTCTTCGTTCTTAACTAATCTCACCAAGAAAATTCTATTTCCGATCTTGGTAACAAAACGTTTCTTACTTACTTTCTAAAAAGTTAATGCATGCATTGAATTCTCATAAAATACAACTATTTGTAGGAATTTAATTCTTTTAAGAAGTAAGAAATAACTTCCCTAACCCCTTAACTAAGTTCTAATTCCTTCATTTTTAACTAATCTCACCAAGGAAATTCTATTTTCCATTTTAGTAACCAAACGTTTTTTACCTACTTTCTGGAAAATTGACACGGGAATTAAATTCTCATAAAATACAACTTCTCACGTAAATTGAATTTCTACGGAAAGTTATATTTTTCAGGAATTCAATTCCCCCGTCACTTGCTCAGGAAATGGGTAAAGCATGTTTGGTTGCCGAGATAGGAAATAGAACTTCCTAGAAAAAGTTAGTTAAAAACGAAGGAATTAGAAAGTTAGCTAGGGGGCTAGGTAAGTTACCTCCTATATTTTAAAAGAATTGAAAATTGCTATACAATTTCTATTTTCCGTATTTTACCAACTTTAGCCAATCAAGTACAACAACAAAAAATCCAGTGCCTCAAAGCGCTCCCGCATAAGCAGGGTCTGGGGGTAGTAGATATACGCAGCTTTCCCCCTTATGGGAGCTAACCTCAAGAGAAGCTGTTTTCGAGAACCCCCAACCTGATAAGCTTCAGCCAATCAAGTAAGAGCCTAAATTTATATTTCTCATAAATTTTTACTTCCTACTTTTACTTTTTATATACGAAACGAGACCTGAATTGGGGCGTTACACACGGAGAGAGAGTCATTAACATTTCATTTCAACTCCCCCTCTCTCCGCCTGCCACGCTTCGCCACCCTCTCTCTCTCCCCTTTCCCCCCACTATAACTTAGCCATTCAAACACAACATGCAACGTTCACCCCAACGGCTACCTTTCAAAATTCAAATTCCAAATTACATAAAATGGCGGCGCAGAGATGGGGGTTGGTGGTGATGGCGGCGGTCACCGCATCGATGCTCGTGTTGCCGCTGGTGGTGCCACCTCTTCCTCCGCCACCTGCGGTACTCATGTGGGTCCCGGTGGTGCTCTTGGTTCTTCTCTTTATGCTCGCTTTGTTACCTTCTAAACTCCTCCAAGATCCCTCCTTTGGGTAAAGAATAATTCTACGGGTCACGAAAAATAATTCACGGAAATGTTACGGGAAGGTTTGGTCAGTGAGCAGAACAGGACGGGCAGGCTGGGCAGACTGGACACTTAGGGAGAAGTTAGTCGTTAACGACCAACTGTGCCTGTTTATGACATTCTCATGCCGTATAACAAAACCCTTGTGTAAATGCATAGACTAAGCATTCTTTCGGTTATTTACTTTGTTGGTCTCTAATGTTTTTAAGTTCGTTTAAATTTATTAAATTTCACCGGGGAATTGGCACACATGAGATCCACATATAAGTCCAAGTGGGATTCCATTCTAAAGCAAATTGGCTATAAGTGGAGTAACCCACTATACTTATAAATGGATCTCTTCACTCTTACAACTTCAATGTAGAATTTTACTAAATAGACTCACATGTGGAGTTGTCAAAAAAATTTATCGAAGATTTTATGTGTGAGTCCAATATAAGAATCTTACATTAAAGTTGTGAGAGTGAATAGATCAATTTATAAGTTTAGTGGGTTACTTCACTCATTGCAATTAGTTTTATGATGGAACCCTACTTGAGTTTATACATGGATCTCATGTTTACCAATTTCGTGGGTTAAGTTTAAAATTTGAATTTATACTCTTTTCGTGTTTTATGTTGAATTTCAACGGGTCTTTGGGCCCTATCTATGAAGTTGGTAAAGTGAGATTCACATGTAAGTCTAAGTGGGATTTCTTTCTTAAAACTAATTAGCATTAGATGGAGTAACTTACTAAACTTACATATTAATATCTTCTCACTCACAATATCTATATGGGATTCAACTAGATTTACTTGTGGAGTTCTCTACTACAGTTTAAAACTCCACATGTGAGTCTAGAGATGGTCAACGGGCTAGGTCGGTCCAGCTTGGCCCGGGGCAACGCCTAGCCCAATGTTTAGTACCCGTTTGGACATTATAACATATTTTTTTTATTGTATTTTTTATTTATATTATTATAATTATATTTTTGTAATAAGTTATAATACATTTTATTTTATAAAATATATTTATAATTTTATAACGTACTATTATATTATTATAGTTATATTTGTTTAACAAGTTATAATACATTCATTTTATAAAATATATTTGTAATTTTATAAGGCACTATTATGATTATATTGTATGTTATATTATATATATATATTTCAAAAAAAAAAAAAGAGATCCGAATGCCGGGCTCGCTTGTGCATCCGTTAAGAATCTCACGTGGAATTGTGAGACAAAATATATCAATATATAAACCCAGGTGGTTACTTCGACTAGCGTCAATTGGTTTTGGGATGAAGTCCTATTTAGGGTTATATGAAGGATTGTTTTCAGCCGAAAGAAGATAAATATTAATTTGAACAAACTTACAAATATTACGAGCCAATGATGTAAATAACTCCACTCCATTGTAATTTTCAATTTTTACTTAACTAATATGACTTTTATTTCTTAAAAATACTTTTCGTAATTTAATTTTTTTTTAATCAATCATTTCAGTTAACGTAGTTAACATTATGTTCGAAAATATATATCATATTGGTCTGAGAACAGCTCACATCAATGATTGAGTTCAGTTCACATTAAGATGGTTTAAACAAAATTATTTATCTTAACGAGTTGAGTTCAAATTATTTTATTTTGAGTTCGATCCCAACCGTTGATTGAAAAAAATAAATTATAAATAGTTTTTTAAAAAATAAAAAAAAATTGTTCTCCTCGAGTAAAAATTAATTACTTTTGTGGGTGGTTTTGCTTAATTTTCTTTTTTTTTTTTTAAATTGTTTTCCTTTGTTTTATTTTATTTTTTTAATTGTATAATATTGGGTTAAAATACCTGAGAGGATACCAACACGTAATAATCGGATCCCATTAGAACTCTAAAGTTAAGCGTGCTTAGGCAAGAGTAATACCAAGATGGGTGACCTCCTGTGAATCCCTCGTGTTATACCCCTTAGGTTAGAGGTTCTCGGAAACAGCCTTTTTTCAGGGTAGTACTCTGAAGGGAGAAGGCTGCATACATCCACTCCCAGACCCTGCTTAAGCAGGAGCCCTTGGGGCACTGAAAATATTGCTTTTATAGAAGATATTGACATGACTTCTATACATTAACGTAATCATGTACTAAATCATCAATTTTACTTAAAATTGATCAGATTTATACAAAAATTCATTAATGTCCTAGGGTACCTAAGTGATAAAAAAATTTAAATATCAAGGTATTTTATTATATATATTAAACTATTATGATACTTAAATAATAAATAATCAAACCTTAGGATATCTAATTGATAATTTTAGATTATATAATATCTAATAAATTTCTTATTTTTATTTGATTTTCCTTTATGACTATGTTCATCTGTATTGGGCCAAGTGGGCCCACCAAGCAACATCATGGACAAGGCCCAAATAGGCAGTATTATAATAAAAAAGTTATTGTTTATTATATCAATTTAATCCTTATACTTTTAATTATATACAGTAAAAGCTAATACAATTAAAAGTGTAGAGATTAAATAACATATGTTAAGAAAATGTTTATCTATATTTTGTTATCCCCAAGTTTTAGAAATAATAAAAAGATTCTTGACCTTCTGAAATTAATTAAAAGGCTCCTAAGTTTTTATCGTATTAATAAAATATCCACTCTCTGGTGTAATAATATCAGTTTCTGTCAACAGAGCAAAAGTGACAACTATTTTTTTTATTAATGCTATAGTAAAAATAACAAAAATACTCTTCAATAACCATATTTTTAAATAAATTAAGCCAAAATAAATTTATTTCTACATACAATAAAATCTTACATTTTGTGCTTATAAAGTAAGAATAAGAGTATTAAAGGGTGTTTTTATTATTTTACTGTAGCATTACTAAAAAAATAATTGCTACATCAACTCTGTCAATAGAAAATAATATTATCACACTAGAAAGAGATATTTTTATTAATACGATAAAAATATAAAAATTATTTTAATAATTTATAAAGATAAAAAAATCTTTTTTTGTTATAAAACTATAGAGATATTATACTGTATAAGAAGGTAATAAAAAAACAAACCCATATATACTAAAAGAAAAATAGCAAGTATTTTGCATAAGAACTAAAAAACCGAAAATACTCTCAATATCATATTATTGATTTATTCTCAACTTCCTCAATTATCAATTCTTTCAATTTCTTTTTCTCTTAACCATAACTGCACAGTATCACTGATATATATATATATATATATATATATATTTTTTTTTTTTAATGACATGTAAAGCCAGGGGAGGGGGGAGAGGAGGGGATAAACCCCTCAAATCCTCAAAGAGGACCACATTTTTTGAGCATAGTGGGATTCGATCCTGGGTCGCCTCGTTGTGCATATATATATATATATATGCACAACAAGGTGGTGATTACTAACCATGAGGGCACATAAGATTATGACACATGTATGCGCGCGTCACTTAGTTAGGGATGGCAATGGAGCGGGGCGGGTACAGAGGGTGTCTCCTCCATACCCGTACCCGCCACCCAAATCCTATTCCCGTACCCGTCCCATTACCCGCCACGGGTATGAAGTGGATACCCGTACCCGCCTCGGCGGGTACAAACTCGTACCCGTACCCGCCCCATTACCCGCGGGTATCCAACGGGTATGCATTACCCGCCCTGTAACCTCTCTAATGTGCGTAGAAAACGATTATCTATACTGAGTTATATTAGTTATTTAATACTACTTTTAAAAATTAATTATATTTTCTTATAACATTGATAAACAATTTGGGTTATTGAATTTAAACACGTATTTTTTTTAATTTGAAGGTTAATTATGTACAAAATAAAGTGAGTATGGCGGGTATGAAGTGGAGTGGGGCGGGTACAAAACTATACCCGTACCCGCCCTATACCCGTGACGGGTACGGGACGGGTACACCGAACCCGTCCCACTACCCGCCCCACTTATACCACTACCCGCCCCAAACGGGACGGGTACCGGGGGGTTGTGGGTTTTACCCGCGCCATTGCCATCCCTACACTTAGTGGCATAGTGTATATTTGTGTACATATATACGTATACATGTAAAAAGATCTTTTACATAATTTTTAATGACATTTAATAATATTCAAATTCGAATCTAAGATTGTACCTGAAAAATATTTAATATTTATAATATTTTTATTATTTTAAAATATTAAAATGTGAATAATCTATGAAAAAAAAAAAGATTATGTGTTGACTCAAAGTTGAGGAGTGAGAAAATGGAGAGAGAGAGGGAGAGCCATGCAAAAAGTGGCAAGTTTCTCCTTTTATGCATGATTCATTGTATCCAGCTTTGCTCTTTTTTTTTTTTTTCCTTTGACCTTTTTTTTCCGATAACTAGCAATAAAGTTATAATACAAGACAGGCCACTCGACTAAAGCAAGACCTAAAACACTTGTAAATTTACATTATCGTCTTTAGGCAAAGTACGGTTTCATGAAAAGTGGACATTTAACCTCTTTTTTTCCCAATAATTAGCAATAAAGTTATAATGCAAGACAGACCATTCGACTAAAGTGAGACCTAAAACACTTATAAATTTACATTGTCGTCTTTAGGCAAAGTACGGTTTCATGGACAGTGGACATTTAACCTCTTATTTGGTTACTAAAAAGTACGTGGAATACCGAAAGTGGAAATTACTTAAAAATTTTCAATCCATTCGAAACACAGGAAGTAACTTACCTGTTATTAGAGTATAAAACCATGTTAGAAAACACAACAACTAAACGACGAAAGATCCAATGAGAAAATAAAAAACAAACACATAGATTTACATGGTTCGGCCTAAAATGCTTACGTCCATGGAGTTGCAAGAAGAATTTTATTACTTTAGAATTGCTACAGAGAGTTTTCTTTTGTTTACGCTTCTCTCTCAAACCTTACAACTGGATTTATGTCGACACACACATGAAATCCTAATATGTTGATGAGCTCTCCAAAATGTGCCTGGACCTCCACCCCATAAAACTTAGCTCATAACAGTATAAAACCATGCTGTACACTAGAAGCCCAACAAATCATTCTTGGGTCTTCACCCTTCAGCTTAAGCTTTTGGAAAACTTATTTACTTGACATAGTATCAGCGCTTTGATGACAAAGAGGTCGTGAGTTCGAATCCCAACATCCTCCACTTTCAACATCAATATAATTTAAGCACAAGCTATGAGATGAGCCTGTGCAATATCGATACTTCAAGCCCAATAGGCATTTGTGTGAGGGGGCATGTTAGAGCATAAAACCATCATTGGTTTCACTCATCAGTTTAAGCTTTTGGAAAACTTGATTCCTTAACATTACCTAGTCTCCCAAGGAAGTTCTATTTCCCATTATGACAACCAAATACTTTGCACCTACTTCTTAAAAAGTCGACACTGAAATTAAATTTCTGAGAAATATAACTTCATAGAAGAATTCAATTTCTATATTAACCAAACTAGGCCTTGGAAGATGGCTAAAAATAAGGTCTTTATTAGATTTTTCTATACGACACACTAGATTTTTCAGTTACGCGTTCGTAAAGTGAATGAAAGAAATTCGTTGTAAACTACATAAATTAATATTTTACATAAGCGACACTGCACCAAATTGATACGTGCTCAAATTGGATATCTGGGTCTAGAGTATTAGAGTAGTATAATAGGTAAATATATATAATGGGTCCCATCTAGGGATAAACGTTCTAAAAATAAGGTTCATCGTATTAACAAATCATTAATCAAATGGAACGTCAACTTTACTTTTCTAACCTATCCTTTACTTTTAGTATTTTAATGTTTTACTTTAGTTTATAGTTTACTTCGATATTAGGTTCGCATCATTGGTATCAAAATTAGCTACCAAAAAAGGCTCGGTCTGCCAGTGATGAGTTATGAGATCCAAAAATGATACCCGATATCGAATTTCATTAGTAGCAAAATACTGAATGATAAAAAAAATTCTATAGATTTAACTCTTAACATGATTGACATTCATCAAGCCCCTATGCTTTTTGTCATTTAATTTGAGGCTTTTCAAACGCCACATCATCGAATTATTTTGAGGCCAAACTTTAAAAAGCAATAAATACACTTATTAGTATAGTCACATGTTAATTTAATCTTTATATTTTTAATTATATTAACTTAATATTTAAAATATGTCAATTTAGTCCTTTGGTAAGTTAAACTAATGTTATAATTTTGAACGGTAAAATTATATTAGATGCAAGTAACTTATTATAAATTTATCCGTTTATTCAATTTAATCCAATTTATAACCGGGCCATTAAAAATTTTATTACAAAATTAACATAAAATTTTTTCTAAGGACCAAATTGACACATTTTGAATTGTATAAGAACTTAATTGATCAAATTAAAAGTATAAAGACTAAACTAATACAATAAATAAAATATACGATCTTTAGTGTAAATAAATCTAAAATTATTAAAATAATATTAAGTGATAACTATCTTGTAAATAATAGCTTTTTACTCTAAATTGTGTCTGTAATTATTATTTTAGGAAAACGAACATAACTACAGATTTCATTGCAAAAATTGAATTATTTGATCAAACTGTGAAAAAAATAATTTTTCTCAGAAACACCTTTTGCAGGAATATTTTTGTAAAATGTGTTATCAGTAGGAGAGCATTATTGTCTCAAAAATTTTTACATTTTGTTTTTATTTCAAAATTTATATAAAAACATTATTTTTCAACTTGTATTTAAAAATAAAAAACAACTGTTATTTTTATCTAAAATACTTTTTCTTTCTATGTTAGAAATCCTTAGAATATCAAAAAATATTTTTTTGAGGAAAAATTTTTTTTCCAAAAAAAATTACCGTAATAGACTCTTATATTTTTGAGCAATAAAATGATCTTATTCTTTTTCTTACCATTTAGTATATTATTATTAGTATCATTATTATTATTGTTATTATTATTATTATTATTAGGGTTATTTACGTCAAAGGTTCATGGTGTCAAGTAAAGTTAATGACTTAATTTTGAACGAAAAACTATGTTAGATTCAAGTGAGATTATGTTACAGGGCAAAACCCGATCAGACCGTTACACACGAATCCACATACCAAAAACTGAGATTCTATTGATATACCCTAAAAAAAGGAGGATTATATAGATATTATAAGAGAGAAAGGAGGGAGAAGTAGAAGAAGATAGATAGGGGAAGATTTAGTGAGAAATTAGGGAAAGAGAGAGAGATTGTTTATCATTTTTTTTGCTTGTCTCTCATTTCCTTCTAACCTTCTATTTATAGAGTTAGAGGGGATGTTACTGTAATTAATAACTTAACCTATATTTATTTATATCTAAATTATTCCTCACTTATTTTTCACTGTATCAAACTTATTATAAATTCATTCATTTATTCAATTTAATCCAATTCGTGGCTGGATCATTAAAATTTCATTAAAAACTTAACATAAAATTTTTTTTAAGGACCAAAAATTGACATATTTTTAATTGTACATGGACTAAATTGATATAATTAAAAGTATAAGGACTAAATTAATAAAATGAACAAAGTACATGAACTTTTGACATAAATAACCGTTATTATTATTATTGTTGTTGTTGTTATTATACAGTTATTTAGTTCTAATGTGAAAGTGATATATTCTAATTCTAACAAATAATCCCCTTGCTAAATTAATACCATATATTTTATTTGATTCGACAAAAATTCTCTCTCTCTCTCTCTCTTTTTTTTTTTTTTCTGGCATCTAATGAAAAATGTTAAACATATACTAACAATTTTCAATTAGAATGTCAGATTTACATACCTAAAATGATGTAAATATAAAGTTATTAGATAGTGAAAGTTAATATTTAATTAGTTTTTTTTCGTAAGTTAATGATTCTTATAACATAATACAGGGCATGATTGAGCTTTTTATAAGATTGGAGCAGGGCTTTATTTTGAACGATTTCGTATTAAATTGTCTCCAGCTTTGTCGTAGTTCGACGTCTTTCCCTACTCCAATCCCGTCTTCCGATGCTAATATGCCTTGTAATGCCTGTTTTTGTTCCCTTTGTGCTCTCTGGTTTGTGTTTCTTTCTCCCGAATTTTTTTGAGTTCTCTTAGGGCTTACTTGTTCGAGTGGCCTGTTATGCGTTGTGACTTCTATCGCTATTTATAATATATATATATATATATATATATGACTCATACAAAAGGGTAAAAGATAAAAAAAGAGAATATAGACCATTAGATCTAAATTAATGCTGCATACATTTACCTCCCCCAGACCCTGTTTATGCAGGAGCCCTTTGAGGCATTGGGACTGTTGTTGTTGTTGATCGAAATCAAGGGTCTGGATTTTAAAATTGCTTATATATCTCTCATTAAAGTTAGTGGCTCATATTTTCTTAATTTAGATCTAATGATTCATATTTTCTCCTCTATCTCTCACCATTTTATGCAAATCGTACATATATATATATATATATATATATGTATAGGTACATAAACTGGATATGTATTTTGAATATTAATATAGGATGAAGCTAACTCAAATTGGTTGCGACTTAAAATTACTATGGCATTTAATCGGCGAAGAGTCACGGGGTCAACTACATATATGTGAAAACAAAAACTTTGGGACTGGACTATGCAAATCCGGCTTCTTCACATCTTGCCCTGTCTATTTTTGCCAAATTCGTCATTTAGACGTGCCATTTTTGCTTTCTATGGATTTATAATTTTTATAAATTTTATAATTTTATAATTTTTCAGTTGACGATTTTTGCCCGTTTTCCTATGAATACTTCTTGTGGTTGATTGTTTGCCCCAATTTTTATTTCCTCTACTACGAACCCTAGAATTCCTCTATCAAATTTCGCTAATTTTGAATTTCATTGACTTTGACTGGTTCAATCTCGAGTTTTACGTTTTCGTTCTGCATCAAATACTTATAGAATTGTGATATTTCTATATATGCATATACATAAGTAATTATAAGCAATTAATCTTTGACAAAGTTAGGACAAATGGTTAAATAATTAAGTTGTTAGAAAATTGCAAAATAAATTGTAAATTTTTATTTATGATGCATTAGACCAAACCCTTTTTAGAAAAAAAATGGCCATTAATATAATTTTTTTTTTAATAATTAGAGTGAGAACTCTTAGAACAAACTGACACACTTGTTAAAGCGGAGTTCGATAAAGCCCACCCTAGAAAAAAAAAAATTGTTTTTTCACTCCTGGCCAAAAAGAGATACAACCTAAAGCGTATATATAATTTTTTTTAGTGTATTTTTATTTTTTTTTATGTATTTTATCGGGCTGTTACCTGAAATAAAACAAAACAAAACAAATTATTATAAAAATGACTTTTTTTTATAAAGTATTTTTCCCAAATGGTGACATTTTTCCTTTTTTTTTTTTAAAAAAAAATTTTCCTAATTTTTTTTAAACAAATACCTTTCCCTTGGGAGAGGTATTCTCACACTCTTAGCCGCTGCTAGGTATTTTTTTGTAAGATTTATCAAGACAAGGTATTTTTTTGATAAATAATTTAATTTAATTTATGCTTTACAAACAACTAAATTTCTAATTAAAAAAAATATAACAATAATATATCCAGTGCCCCGAGGGCTCTTGCTCGTGCAGGGTCTGGGAGGAGTAAGATATACACAATCTTATCCCATCAGGATCAAATTCTAATAAAAGATTGTTTTTAAGGACCCCGAACCTGAAAATAATTAAAAAATATAATAAAATATTTATAAAAATGCATGCATAGACTATTAGCGACCTTTGTCAATGGGCTAACGGTGTAAAAATACTTGTCCCAAGGGGGATGTATTACTTAAAAAAAAAAGCCAAAATTTAAAAAAAAAATTGATGCCAGTGTCAGTTTGAAAAATATTTTTAAAAAAATATCATTTTCAAAAATATTTTTTCATTTTTTATATTTTGAGCAATGACTCATAATTTATGTCATAGAGATAATATAATGAATTTTCTGTCATAAATATAATAAATACACAAATCACGTAAAAATTTAAGATATTTATATAACATTACTATAAACATTGGGTAGAAACTTACGATACGTATAGCATCACTACAAATTGACAGATTTGAACTATTATCGAGGACATCTAGGCGATACTTGAGGAATTTCACTCTATCCAGATTTCTCATACTTTTGAAGAAAGTAACCGAGCTGCAGATTTAACGGCAAACATAGGTCATTTTCTAGCGGTGGTCATAGAGGAGTCGAAGGAGAGTCACTTTGATATCTCGAGAGGTTTGTGTAGAAACACAACTGCATAAGACAGAACGGTCTTATCGGTCACTCCTCTAATATTCTCCTTACCTTCTAATTAACACAAAAAACAACACAGTGCCTCAAAGAGATTCCTGCCAAGGCAGGGATGAAAATGGTAAAATATACACAACTTTACCTCTATAGGGTGCTACCGTGAAGGGAAGCTTTGGGGCCCCGACTCTAAAAAGAAAAGAAGAAAAAAAAAAAAAAGACTAGAAAGAAGCACAAAGAGCATCACAAGAGGGGGGTTTGGATGGCAAGAAGGCAAGGTGGAGAAGAACACCCATTATTACAAGGGGAAGAAAAAGCAGCATCAGCGGTGGCGGCGGTAACGGTGGCAACACTAGTGGCAGAACCACAAGGAACACCACGAGCACTACCATGACCACCGCCACCAACCACCCATTGAACATGACGACGATCTCTCACCGTAATCTTCAAAACTATGATCACTTTCTTCTTTCCACTTTGGCAAGTTCTTTCAATTCTGTTGCTGCAGATGCCCCACCTTTGTACTGCGAGTTCTCTCTTCGGCTATCGAAAAGAAGATTATGATCACTAGTTTCTTCTTGTTTCCTTCGCCCTCTTCATAACTCTGCCTTGTCATCCAATTGGCGACGGTGGAGGCGGCAGCAGCGGTGATGATAACGGTGGCAGTGGCTGTGGTGGTGGTGGGGGTGGCTAGTGCATGGTTTGGTGGTGTGATTTGGTAGGATGTGTGAGTATAAAAATATATATATAGAGAAATGAAAGAACATATAAAAATAGGACCAACCACTAATACTAATATTTTAGTAGTCTACAGTAAGTTTTGGTCAATGACCCTTTTTCGAGTAGTCAAACTATCCAAAGTAATGTAATCATACTTCCGGTAATTCACTTTATAATGTAATGCTAACTAAATATGATTCATTTACATCATATATATATACATAAGCTTTCATAATGTACCACATATAGGTCTCGGTGTTATTTTTTTAATAATGAATCTTAATATATAGTAGAAGCAAACTTATATTGTTACTTTCTGCTTCGAATTTATATTCTCGATTCAAAAATGAACACCTGTTGTAGTAGCAAAAGGCCCGGTCCCATTACAAGTAAATTAGGGTTTTCCCTCTCTTTTACCGTGGACTTTCTCTGAAATTTAAGGTTACCCATATAAATACGTGTGTTATTATTTTTACATCTAGACTGAACTCAGTTCTAACAGATAATATTACTAGTTTTTAAAAGAGATATTTACCAGATTAGAATAAAAAATAATTGTTTTAATTATTTGAGATATTGACCAGTACTAATGTAACTGTATATGATAAGGGTATAAAGGGTAAAAGGTGTGACGCAGGGAGGCAAGACTTTGGAAAGATGTCCTGATACAACTAACCTTATTGTATATGGTCCCATGCATGTATTAACTTCCTTTTTTTTTTTTTTTTTTTTCACATTTTGCCTTCTATCCACATTCATGATGCTATATCTATATCTAAAATTTATATCAGATTATTTATACCAAATATTTCTGTACTTTATTATAGGTCTGCGCTGTACAGTATGTAGGAGCTCCCCCCTTACATGCTTGTTTGCCTTTACCTTGTGCCTTTCATGCTTACACGTTTACATGCATAAATGCCTGGATTAATTTTGTTGCTTTACATGCTTTTTACATGCTCTATAGGCTCGTATTACATGCCCTTCTTTCTTTCTTTCAGGCTCTTCATAACTATCAAACTTCAATGACCAGGTTAGGGGTCCTCGGAAATAGCCTCTCGTCAAGGTCTCACCCTGACAGGGTAAGGCTGTGTACATCCTACCCCCCGACCCTGCACAAGCGGGAGCCCTTGTAGCACTGAGACTGTTGTTGTTGTTGTTGTATTCATATACTTTGTTAATTATGTTAATTTTTTGGATAATTAGTAATAATATTACAGTATAAAATAGACAGCTCGTACAGATAAGGTCACAGTTAACCCTCATAAAAGCGAGGATGAAGAAATAAAGATAAAAATAACCAAGAAAAAAGGGAAAATCGGATAAAATAAAAGCAAATAAGCGTCCCGGGGGGGTGGGGGTTGGTGAATCAGACAGATATTATACGGATATATCAATTTGGTCATTAGACTCAAATTTATTAAGTCAAACTGTTAATAAAATTTTTAATAGTTCGATCATTTATTTGGTTAAATTGAGTAAATATGTAGAGTTGTAGTGACTTACTTATATCTAATATATTAAATTAATATGATATAAATTATAGAGGGATTATAAATTGACACAATTAAAAATATAACAACAATAAAATTCCCAGTGCCTCACGGGCTCCCGTAAAAGCAGGGTCTGGGTGACATAATTAAAAATATAAAGATAAATTATAGAAAACCTCTATGTCTTTTGGTTCAAAAATAAAAAAATCACTCTTACAAATAAAAGCATTCACAAAACCTCTTCACTTTTCACTTTCAAAAATTTATCACTTAACCACATGCAACTTATTTTTAACCATTTACCCCTAATGTTTAATTTTATTTTTAGAAGGGTTTTATATTATAAGACAAGAATTAAAAATTTTATGTTTTTAGCAAAAGAATTAAGAAAATTTTCTATATTTATAAAAGTACAATTATTTTAATTAATTATAGTAATATTATCATACTTTCAGAAGATAAAAAGTATTTTTAAATTTTCATAAAAGATATTATGAGATAAAATATAACATTTTTTTTTGTTGATATTATAATATCATTACTATAATTAATTAAAATAATAATTTTTGTATATATAGAAAATCCCCTTTTTTAAAAATATAAAAAAAAAATCCTTATTTTTTTTCAAAATATAAAACCCCTACCCAAAAATAAAATCAAATACTTGACCATTTTATTTTGAGGGACAAAATGGTCAAAAAAATTATTTGGGGGCAAAGTGAAAAAATTTCAAAAGTGAAAGGGTTTAGTGAGTGATTTTATTTGTGAGGGGGTTTTCTGTTATTGAAGTAAAAGTGTAATTTACCCAAAATATAATAAGGATTAAATTGACACAATACAACAATAACAACAGTCCCAGTGCCTTGCGGCTCCCGCCGAAAGCAGGGTCTGGGGAGGGTGGTATTCTAAAATCCTTTAACTAAAATCCTTTTTTGGTATTCTAAATTCATAATATTTTTTAGATATTTTTCATTTATTATATGGTTTTTTTTCTAGTTATACAATTATCAGCAGTACCAATAGGCATCAAAGACTCCAACGTAGCTGAATTAGGGGCAATAAAGTATGCTCTGGAAACAACATATCAAGTCCAATCGATGAAGGACCACACTATTCTCATTGAATCTGATTCCTGAAATGCTGTATCTTGGGTTAATGCTGTAGAGGACACGCCTTGGAAGGTGAATTTTATCCTTAATAGAATCCAAATGCTAAGAAAGGAGTTCAAATGGGTCTCTATCTTTCACCAGAGCAGGGAGGCCAAAGAGATAGCAGACTCACTTACTAAAGCTGCAGTTTCAAGATCTATCCCTTTGATTCAATGGATGGAGTAGTGAAGCAGAGGGGTTTAACTAAGGCTCATCTAGTATACACGAACTGTGCCGAAAAACTCTACTCCCAGTATGTAATCTGAATCAAATACCACGACAATACAAGAAGTAAATGGTCTAAAAGAGAAAAGAAACAAACGACACAAGGATTTACGTGGAAACCCCTCTACAATCGAGAGGGAAGAAACCACGGGTGAAGATTGGAGCTTTTATTATTGAATTGAAAAGAAGAATTACAATCACTCCTTCTCTCTCTCTCTCTTTCTTTTGGTGCGGCGCAGCTAGAAAATCATTCAAGAATTATTTTTTGGATACGCACCGGGCGAACCCTACGTCACTATTTATACACGCGTGAAAAGGCGGCTCCCAATCAATCGACGAGATCACTGCTAGCGTCCCAAACTTACATAACAATCCCGATCGATCGAGCTTCACCTGATCGTTCGGCCTCCTCACGGCATCCCTACTTAAACTTCCAAGGAATTTTGAGACATTTTTCTAACAAATCTCCACCTTAACTCAAAATTAACATCAACAATAAAATAACTCCACCTTCTCTACAAACGCCCCCTCAACCGGGGCTAACACACATCAAACGCAAAAACCCACCAAATTCGAGCAATGCTTGAATTTGCTCCCTGGTAGTACCTTAGTGAGCATGTTAGCTGGATTGTCCTCAGTCCAAATCTTTTTCAACTCCACCTTCCGCTCATCAATCAGATTTCTAATGAAATGATGCTTCACATTTATATGCTTCGTTCTGTCATGATGTGACATCTGATCCTTCGCTAGGGGAATGCCGGATTGACTATCATAATAGACTCTAATAGTGCCCTGCTCAACACTGATCTCACTAATCAAACCCCTTAACCAGATGGCTTCTTTGAATGCTTCTGTGACTGCCATATACTCGGCCTCGGTAGTAGACTGTGCTGTAATAGACTGTAGACACGCTTTCCAACTGATAGCTGTGTCCCCTAAATAAAACACATACCCTGTTGTGGACTTCCTTTTATCGAGGTCTCCACCATAATCAAAATCTACATGCCCAACCAAGCAACATTTACTTTTCCCATATTCCAAACCAACATTAGAAGTTCCACGAAAATACCTGAGAATCCATTTCACTGCATGCCAATGCTCTTTACCTGGATTCGCCATGTACCTACTGACTCTGCTTACTGCAAAAGCAATATCTGGACCCGTACAAACCATTGCATACATAATACTGCCCACTGCACTAGAATAGAAAATTTGAGACATGTACCTGACATCCTCCTCAGTTTGAGGCGAATCAAATGCTGAGAGCCTGAAGTGAGCTGCTAAGGGCGTGCTAACTGGATTAGCATCTTTTATATGAAACCTGTCTAATACCTTCTCAATATACTTCTCCCATGACAAGTATAATTTTTCGACTTTTCGGTCTCTACGAATCTCCATGCCTAAAATCTTCTTAGTTGCTCCAAGATCTTTCATCTCAAACTCACTCTTCAATATAGATTTCAAGTCATCAACATCCTTCATGTCTCGTGCTGAAATCAACTTGTCATCAACGTATAAAAGCAAATAAACAAAGGAGCCTGTATCAGTCTTTCTGAAGTACACACAGTTGTTGTACTTACTCCTGATGTACCCATGACCTGTCATGAACTGATCAAATCTCCTATACCACTACCTAGGAGACTGCTTCAAACCATACAAAGACTTCTTAAGCAGACATACATGATCTTCCTTTCCTTCTACAACGAAGCCCTTGGGCTGATGCATATAGATACTCTCTTCTAGCTCACCATGTAAAAATATAGTCTTTACATCCAACTGCTCAAGCTCTAAGTCATGCATTGCTACTAAAGACAAAAGTGCACGAATTGAAGTATGTCTAACTACAAGTGAAAATGTATCATGAAAATCAACACCCTGTACTTGACTGTAGCCTTTAACTACCAAACGTGCCTTGTATCTTGCATCTTCAGCTCCAGAAATGCCGTCCTTTCTTGTGAAGACCCATTTGCAATCAATCAGTCTTTTCCCTGTTTGAGGCTTCACTAATTCCCATGTCTGGTTCTTATGAAGAGACTGCATCTCTTCATTCATAGCAATGAGCCACTTCTCAGCATCTAATCTCGATACAGCTTCTGAATACGAAGTCGGCTCACTATCATCTAAAAACTTAGCAGTTCTAAGGGCATAAGCAATCAACTCTTCATACCCATATCTCTCTGGAGGCTTGATCTGTAGCCTCGGTCTACCACTAGCTATAGTATTATTCTCCACCTACTGACCTGTTTCTGCATTATCAACAATATCAGAAACCCGCACCAGAGGTGCCGGAATACTCTCTAGCTGAACTACCTACTGGTCTGACTGTATCTATGTAACATCAAATATCTCAACCTAAACTAAATTACTATCAACGGCGAGTGTGTGTGGCAGATGTAGTAGAGCAAACTCATCAAAGGTAACATCTCTACTAGTCAGAAACTTCTGAGCATTGGGATCCCACAACCTATAGTCCTTCACACTTGACGAATAACCAAGAAAGATGCATTTCTTGGCCCTAGGCTCTAGCTTTCCATCATTAACATAAGCATATGCAGGACAACCAAATACTTTAATTTGAGAATAATTAGAAGTAGAACCAGACCATACCTCTTCAGGTGTCTTCATCAGCAATGAAGAATGCGGTGTCTTGTTCACAAGGTAGCAAGCCATGCTAACTGCTTCTGCCCACCATTCTCTTTTCAAGCCTGCATTTGAAAGCATACATCGAGCCTTCTCAAGTAACGTCATATTCAATCTTTCAGCTACTCCATTTGGCTGAGGTCGACCTGTACATGTCCTGTGTTTGACTATATCCTCATTTTTACAAAACCATGTGAAGTCACCTTCAACAAACTCAAGACCATTATCAGTCCTCAACCTCTTTATCAGCTTCCCTGTCTGTTTTTCAAGCACAATCTTCCATTTCTTTAAGACATCATACACTTTATTTTTCTGCTTCAGAAAATAGACCGAAACTTTATGTGAATAATCATTAGTAAACATTAGAAGATACTTGGACCCGCCTTTAGAAGCCACTCTGAAAGGTCCCCACAGATCAGAATACATATAATCTAACGTTCCCTTTGTCTGATGCACTGCTGGCTTGAAGCTGACTCTCTTCTGCTTTCCATATACACAGTGCTCACAGAAATCCATCAGTCCTATTGACTGACCACAAAGCAGTCCCCTTTTACTCAACTCAGACAACGCCTTATCACCAATGTGACCCAATCTCATGTGCCATAGTCTCGTGATCTCTGCATCTGTCATAGTAGATGTGGAAACAACAACTAAACCTGTCACGGTAGTACCTGCAAGCTCATACAAAGTACCTACCCTTTTCCCTTTCATCACAACTAAAGCACCCTTACTGACCCGCATGACTCCACCTTCAGCTGTGTATTTATACCCATTAGACTCAAGGGTACCTAGAGAATCAAGTTTTTCTTCAACTCCGGGACGTGACGTACATCACCCAAAGTTCTAATAGTCCCATCAAACATCCTCACACGAATTGTCCCAATCCCCACTACCTTACAAGCAGCATCGTTACCCATCAAGACAACTCCACCTTGTATAGTCTTATACGTGGAAAACCAGTCTCTATATGGACTAACGTGATATGAACAACCCTAATCCATGACCCACTTATCCTTGGATCTGGACTGAGAATCAGCAACTAAAAGAAACTCCCCATTACTATCATCCTCTACAACATTAGCCTCAACGGACTTATCTTTGCCTTGGTCACTCCTGTTATCTTCTTTCAATTTATTTTTATATTTATAATAGTTCTTCTTTATGTGCCCTTTCTTGTGACAATAATGGCAGGACGGGTTCTTATGTCTAGATTTAGACCTAGAGTTCTTATGTTCTATCTCTCACATACAAACCACTACCTGAGTCATTCACGTAGTCAGATAACTCTCTATCTACCCGTTCTTTACTCACAAGGATTATTTTCACCTCATCAACAGTAATGGTCGGCCTACCCCCGTATATCAGGCTTTCTTCAAAGCCCTTATTCGAATTAGAGAGTGAACACAGTAACAACATAGCTTGGTCCTCGTCCTTAGGGACATCATCCAATTCCTTTAATTCTTGTATGATAGAAGTAAACTCGCTAAGATGGTTTTTAAAGGATGTACCTTCTGTCATACTGAAAGTGAATAATCGACGCTTCATTGCGAGTTTGTTGGAGACTGACATGTGGCAAAACATGCCTTGTAATTTCTTCCATAACTCCTTAGCGGTTTTCATCTCCAAGACCTCTGTCAAAACATCATATGCTAAACACATCTTTATCACCGTGAGAGCCTTATCATCCAACTTTTCCCATTGTGCCTCGGTCATAGTCTCAGGTTTCTTTTCTTTCCCCTTCAGTGCTTTCTTCAAGCCATTCTGAGTTAAGAGTCCTTTCACACGGACCTGCCATAAGCTAAAGCTTCCTTGACCTCCGAACTTCTCTACCTCGGTCTTAATACCTGATGCCATTGTACCAATTCGAATAACCAAGCTCTAATACCAATTTGTGCGGAAAAACTCTACTCCCAGTATGCAATCTGAATCAAATACCATGACAATACGAGAAGTAAATGGACTAAAAGAGAAAAGAAACAAACAACACAAGGATTTACATGGAAACCCCTCTACAATCGAGAGGGGAGAAAATCACGGGAGAAGATTAGAGCTTTTATTATTGAATCAAAAAGAAAAATTACAATTATTCCTTTTCTCTCTCTCTCTTTCTTTTGGTGCGGCGCCGCCAGGAAATCACTCAAGAATTATTTTTTGGATACACACTGGACGAACCCTACATCACTATTTATACACGCGTGAAAACGCGACTCCCGATCGATCGTTAGTTCACTGATCGATCGACGAGCTCACTGCTGGCATCCCAAACTTACGTAACAACCCTGATCGATCGAGCTTCACCCGATCGATCGGCCTCCTTACGGCATCCCTACTTAAGCTTTCAAGAAATTTTGAGACATTTTTCTAACATGAACAAATGTAAAGATCATATAAGCATAGTAACATGCATGAAAGCCCACATTTTGTATAGAATGGAATATCTTTCTTTTTGTCTTTTGCAGAGCTTGTGTAAGCTTTGATGCTTGATATCTCTGTATCTTTGACATCATATATGAAATCTCAATTATCAAAAAAAAAAAAAAAAAAAAAAAAAACATGGTTTGCCACTCAATAACACCAAATAAACATGCCAATATAGCACAGTACATACCCAATTTTGTAACAGACCATCTACTTGACTTTAATTATCGTTCAGAATTCTGCATGTGATTCTATGAATTTGTTCTGTATTGTATTTCATTGCCACTTATGTTTTTTTACAGATACATTCTTTTTACAGATACATAAATATTATATATTTTCTTGAAAATTTATCGAGAGATGTACGCAGTCTTACCCCTTCAGCGTGCTACCCTAAAAAGAGGCTGTATTTTCTATATATTTTTTCCTACAAAAATTAGTTTAAATGTAGCATATTTTAACAAGAATAGTAAAATATAATGTCACTTTATATGAAGCCATACTGTTCATATTAATACAGGGTAAAGGCTGGCAAATAAAAGTGGTAGGTGAACTTTGCTTACCAAAATATATGATCCCTAATTTATTTTTTTTGGTAGCGAGGGACTGGGTTATCCCAACAAACTTTGACCCATGAAGAGGCCCACAATCCTCATGAACAGGTAAGTCATGAGTATATCCTCAATGAGAATCGAACTCCTGACCCTTAGGCGATGACCACATAGGTAGGAGACGCCACTAACTGAAACGCATTCACGATGGGCGTAATATCCTTGTCTAACCAAACTCATATATTATTTTGGTATATGTTCTTTTAATGGAGGGCGATAAATCAGACCCTTTATCTTTTATTAAATTTTATTAATTAACGGTTTTATTACAGAGATTTTTGAAGGGGTACAAGAAAAGCAAAGAAAAACGAGGGCGGAGGTCCCGCTACTCTCGAGGTCCTTCGGCCGAGTCCCTGGGGAGGGTCGTGAGAACGCCCAGGAGTGAGGGTGAGTGTGAAGTTGAGTGAGTATGGATGTATTGATGAGTATCTCCCCTCATATGTAGGGGCTAGAGCCCTATTTATAGTGTGGCCAAGCTTCGGATAGTGGATCTCCGCAGATGTGTTCGAAGGGTCTCCGAAGGCGCGTCTGACGGAAGCCACGTCCGAGGCCTTGGGAGGCGTGTTTGACAAGAGTCGTGTCCGAGGATGCGTCTGACGGGAGCTGTGTCCTTCGGAAAAGGTGTTCGGCAAGAGCTGCCTCCAGGACCTTCGAAAGAGGTGTTCGGCAAGACTCTTCGGGTTCCAAGCAACGAGTTATCGTCCATCCGAATCGCGGCGCCCTGTAGTCATTATTGCCCAGCTGGCTCCGGAGGAGGAGGCATCTCAAGGCAAGATGCCCCCTTCGGAGATGAGGTGCGTGCTCCGTTGAAGTGTTGCCACGAGACTATCGAAATGCTCCTTGTCGGTCCAATGCGCCTACGTCTTCACAAGAGCGTCCAGGGTTCCGGTGTTGTCCTCCGAGGGTGCATCTCGGAGCGAGTTACATTGGCAGCCGGTAGACGTGCTTCTTTTCTTTTTCTTCTCGGGTTCCGGGACGTATACTACTGACAAGAGGTACTCCGTTCTTCCAAGTCGTGGATAGAGCTCCGAGGGCAGCCTTCGAGGGGCATCTTAGGCTGAAACGCCACGGTCCCCGGGGGGCCATACGTCACTTTGCCGTCACGGTGGCCGGGGGGCCATGTGTCATCCCTTCATTGTGGTTCATGGGAGCCACTTGTTGGTTTTTTCCGGATATAATATTTTGGTCCTAACATATATATTATTTTCATAAAAATATTTTATCTTGGTTAGCTTGTCTTTTCCTAAAAAAAAAGGAAAATTTGGGTAATATATGAAAAACAATTTTTCAGGAAATTTTTTTGACCAAAACAGACCCATCATAAGTTAATTTGGATAGTGATAATCATTACATAGGTCATTATTTCTTTAATTGTAAATAGCGATGCGTGAAATATAAGGAAACTTATAATATAATTAATCTTTAAAAGAAATTCTTAACAAACTGAAAATTTTAAGCAACAGTTGGGGTTGCTTAAGATCTCGATCGACCGTACCCCCTTCTGCCCCCTTGGTTTACATGGCACCGGTGCTTATATATATGCCATTTGGCATACAAATAAATGGTTTTGGATTCTCTCTTAGTGCTTTCGTATATTCTCTTTTTGGCTCAATTTATCTCTCTAAAATAATACACCAAATTTACATGGAAATCCTTCGTCAATTAGCTAGAGGGAACAGTAATGAGATCCAAACAGGTGCGTCATCCGTCATAAAACTTTGGATTACAATTTTTCTAATCATTACCCCAAATCTACTCACCCTCTCACACCCAGATCTTTTCGTTTCTTTCTGATTTATTGTATTTTTCGTAACTTTCGATAACTTTCAGATGGAAAAGTTTCAAACCTTCAACCATATCATACTAGAACGAACGACTCTTTTCATGCTTGGGTCACGCACTCAAATCATTCGAGTATGACATGTCTTAGGGCTTGTTTTGTTAACATATGAATTAATTTCTTACCCGAAGTTGTATTTCCTAAGAATTCAATCCCTCTGTCAATTTCTCAGGAAACAAGTATTTGTATTTGGTTCTCAGAATAAGATACCCCCCTAGGTAAGTTAATTCACGGCCTGTGTAGCAAAGAAATTGAAACTTCTTAGAAACTTCCACTTCCAATGTTCTACCAGTTTCCCGATAACCAAACAAGAAAGCAAATGTCTACTTCCCATAAATTTTAAATTCCTGTATTTACTTCTTAGTAACCAAATAAGATCATAATACAGATATTTTTCGCAAAGTTAAAAGTATATATATATATATATATTCCCTATAAAAAAAAAAAGTCATGATGAGGGAATCTTAGGTAAACAAAAATCTACTAATTATATAAGAGAGACCAAATTCAATTAACCTAAAAATGTGGTTTGGGGTTAAAGAGAGAGACACTTCCTTTCCTGTATTAAATATCTTATCTCTCAATTCCCCTCTTTTTTTTCCTCTGACAATGACACCTTTCATTTTTTTAACTCTTTTTTTGCCGACGTGGATAGGTGACTTTTTTGAAAGTCCTCGTGTTGCCAACCCTATAAGGCTGAAGGTTTTTGAAAATAGCATCTCGGCAGGTTTACACCCTGAAGGGGTAAGGCTATGTATATCCACCCCTCCCAAACTTCGCTTATGCGGGAGCCTTTGAGACATTAGGCCTGTTGTTATTGTTGTTGTGTTTTTACTGGTGAGGAATCCGGTTACCTTGTAAACTTCGATTCATGCAGCAATCCACACATCAAAGAATCAGTTAAGTTAGGGATTCAAGAGGGAGAGGTTGTTGGGGGGGGGGGGGGGGGGGGGAGGGGGGGATTAAATTCCAGACTTTTTGGACTAAAGTAATACTCTATCTGTTCACTTGCCTCCTACTGCTAAGTCAGGTCTTGCTTCTTTGATTTCATTTTGATAAGTAGTGATAAGAGTCGCAATACAAAAACAAGCACACACGATACGCATAAAAAGTGTCCAAACCTCACTAAAGACGACACATGCCAACAGCAATTCATGGACTAAAACATAAGGGTTATTTATATTTTACTACCCTGACCTTTTTGATAATTATAAAAAGAACTCTGACGTTTTGGAATTATTAAAAAGGACCCCGAGATTTTATCGTATTAATAAAAAGGACCCTCTCCGGCAAATAAGGGTAAATGACTTGCCTTTCAAAACAAGGAAAATCATGATTCTAAGTGGCCCAAAAATTTTCATGGTAATTATCATGCAAATCCAGATCGCATCAAAATAAACTAGATTGCCCAAAAACCTTTCAAAATGACATCAGATGGCGGGAGTGGGTCCTTTTTATTAAATGATAAAACCTCGGGGTCCTTTTTAACAATTTCAAAATGTTAGGGTTCTTTTTATAATTATCAAAAAAGTCAGGGTAGTAAAATATAAATAACCCAAAACATAATTAGAAGACTGTCAAAGCTCTAGAATTCAAGGCGAAGCTCCAAGCACAGAGGAATAATATTCTGTTTTTCAGTGTCAAATTAAAACTTTGTACATTTTGTGGGAATTCTTTTCTTTATAATTAGCCTGTTATGGATAAATTGTAAAAATATTATTTTTTTCAGGTACATTTTTTGTGGAAGTACTTTTTGTAAAAACGTGTTTTAATAGGGGTATTTTTATCTGGAATATTTTAAGCTTTTGCTTGCATTTTCACTTTAAACGAGAATCACTATTTTTCCACTTCTACTCTAAAATAGTAAAATAGTTTCGGGTTTGCAAATTTTTTCCAAACAGAACATTCTGAAATTCCGAATTTTGTTTCTTCCTGCAAGAACATTTTTTTCTAAAAAAAACGTCTTGGCCTAAAAGCCATAATTACATATTAGTTCCTCAAAGTTTGATCATTTAATTTTTTAGTTCATAAACTTTGTAAACTAATTTTTTTGTCCGAAAAGTTAAATATTTAATAAAATAATCCAAATAATGATGTATAAAAGTGCAAAACAAGCCTCACTTTTATATTATTGTTTGGACTATTTAATTAGATATAAATTACTTTTTTAATAAAAAATTTATTTTACAAAGTTTATTAAAAAGATAATATACTAAATTTTAAGGTATTAATATATAATTTACTGTAATTTAATGGTGGTGTCATTTTCTATTCAATTTTCCCCGCCTTATGGGACTCAACGTCTTATTAACCTACTTCCATTAGTTTGTTGGGTTGTCCATTTCATTTTTTTTTACTGAAGGAAAACTCTAATTATGATTTACCATTACGGATAGCAATTGGACCCGAACCAATTGAAGGTTCATTGAATCTGATCTGTCTAAGGGGCTCTATTTGACTAATTCTGAAAAAATACTTTTATCATAAGCATTTTTTACAAAAATATTTTTTGTAAAAAGTACTTTATGTAGGAATGTTTTTGTTTAAAAAATTTTTAGTTTTGGTTTCTTTTTTATTTTGATAATAAGCGACAAAATCGTGATACAAAGTAGGTCACTTGACTAAAGCGAGGCCTAAGTCACCCGTAAAACAACAGGGACCAGACAAGTACAAAACAAAACACACAAACACATCATAACAAAAGAAAGGATTGAAGAACAAAAAATGAACAAGGCTATAAGACGCTACAAGACTGAGAGTTGAGAGGACAAGGTTAGGCTGGGAGGTGAGAGCACAGCATAAAAAACTTGGGGGAATGGTAGGTACTCAATGCATATCATACCCTAGTCCATTATTGCAAATCGCTCGATCATAACAGAATCATAACCGTCAAAGCTCAACCCTAGTCCATCAAAAACCCGAGCATTTTCTTCTACTTTAAAGGAAAAATGCTATTTTTTTTACTTTTGTTTTCATTTGAAAACATTTTTTTCCTGATCAACCTATGTTTTAAAGGGGTGTTTTTTGCCCAACAAATTCGAGGCTCAGGGAACGACGTTGTTTAATTTATTGAGGCATGCGCCCGTCATGTGAGAAAAACCATCGGGTTACCAAATAAACTTGAAGGAACGGGCAATGACCATTTTAGTTAAATAAAACATGTGCAAACCACAAGACAAGGGTAAGGCTCTTAGGGCAGCTATCAAAACCATCGCCAAAGAGCTAGGTCTCGAGTAGGGATGGTAATGGGGTGGGGCGGGGCGGGGCAGGGCGGGTACGGGGGGCACCTCCTTCATACCCGTACCCGCCCGATTACCCGCCACGGGTATGAAGTGGGTACCCGTACCCGCCACACAAATTCTATACCCGTACCCGCCCCATTTCCCTCCACGGGTATGAAGTGGGTACCCGTACCCGCCCCGGCGGGTACAAACCCATACCCATTACCCGCGGGTACCCAACGGGTACCCATTACCGGCCCCCCAACCCCCCCCGTACCCACCCCGTACCTGCTCCTCGTACCCACCTTTTTATCTATCCACACCCGTTACCCGCATCATCAATACCCATACCTGCCCCAAACGGGGGTGGATACCCACGGGTAACGGGTTTTACCTGCCCCATTGCCATCCCTAGTCTCGAGTTCGAGATTATGATTGGGGATGCCGCAAGAAATGAAGTTCTTTACCCAAGATGGTCATCTGATACGATAAATGAAGACGTGGGTGCCCAAGAGAAGTGGATAAATGTGGAGAAGGAAGACCATTTACCACAGCACGTGGTTTTCAGGACAAATTTCACCCAATAGAGCAAGGAGGTTCAAAGCTCGGCTGTGAAGAATGATTTGCGTGGTTTTCAGGGGAGCAGTAGTTAAATCTCTTATGCAATAAATACGGAAATCTGAGGTCTGACAACACACTTGTACTCTTGTTCTCTTTCTTTCCTACCACCGTATGTCAAGAACGATGTTGGAGAAGGTAACCTCTTTTGCCATAGTTTCTATCCCTATCCTCTTCAGCAAAGTAAGTTAGCATCATTAGTTCAAAGCTTTAACTGCCAAAGCCTTGAGTTTGATAGCAATGGTCTTAGGTTAGAGTCACTTCTTAGCGGGTTAGATGAATTCAACTGTGAGCCATTGGTATAGGGCCTTGACAGCCAAGCCTCGAGCTTGATAACATTGGTCCAAGATTGTGACCCAAAAAAAGGGTTCACTCCACTTGAATCTTGTTATTTTAAATCAAGAATGTTGAGCATATATTTGATTGATTTAAGCTCACGTTAGACTATCGAGCTCTTGAGTTTATCTCCACCTCAAGTGTCTGCTGGCTTCTTTGTGTCACCCTAATTGCCGCTTAGGTTGAATCCATATCTTTAATTTTCTCACAGCATATATACATAAAAATCCATCAAAATATAAAAGGGTTTCCTTTCAAGCAGTGGACGAATCTATGTAAAAGTTGCAAAGCGTCGTCTGATTCACTAAAAGCGTCAAACCTTTGAACGAGGATTGATTGAGGTAAAACACATCGATCACACACATATAACAAAAATAAATGAAATAAGACTAGCCCATTACATAGTTGGAGGTAGGAGTGGCTCTGTTACAAAGCGAATTCCTTGCTTTTCTTAGGAGCGTAAATAAGCGGAGGAAGCTTGTTATAAACTTCAAAAATCTCGGCACATTATGAATTCAAGCCGAGCTGACTCGTTTAACTTATTATCAAGCCGAGTTCAAGCTACATGAAGTGCGAGCTTATAGGCTTGTGAGCCACAACTAGCCTAATTGAACCTATCTTAATATAATTTGTTAGGTCAAATATATCCAACCGAGCCAAGTTGGAACTTAAATGAGCCAATCCTGAGGTTAAAGGAGCCTAAACAAGCTAAAATTGAGTTTAAATGAGCTTAAAAATCGCAAGTTAAGTTCATAGCTCACTAGGCTAAGTAGGAGCTCCTCAAGCTGAGATAAGCTCAACTCGAGCTCTTCGATCCTTAACCAAGTTAAATATAAACGAACCGAGCTTCGAGCCTGATGAGCTTGCAGTCGGCTCAACTCAAATCAAATACACCCCTACTGCTCAGATACCAAAGATGTAGACGTCATCATCACTATCTTCTTTAACAAGCTACAATGACACACATGTAAACCTTATTGCTAATTATCGAAAAAAATAACATGGATTTCTGACTTAATTGTAGGTAATAACTGGGTATGGAAATTTTACCAAATTAATTAATTAATTAATCATATTATGACACATATAAAAAAAATATTGAATGGAGACTAATTCAACCCCTGACTAGGGGAGTTAGTAAACTTTCAATTTATTTACAGCCCATTTGATATTGTGTTTTATTTTTAGTTTTAAGTTTTTGGGAAAAAAAAAATGATTTTATTTATTTTTAATTTTATTTTTTGTTTATGTTCAAACTTTATAAAAGCCAAAAACAAAAGGAATATGGGCTTGTTTAATATTATTATTATTTATATTTTATGGTTTTTGTGAAAATTAAAAACAGTATTTTTGAAAAAGAGATTTTTTTTTTTTTCTTTGCTTTTGTTTTTCTCTTATTTTCACAAAAATTACAAAAAATATAAAAAAGAGTAAAAATTAAAAAAATATTTTTCAAAATTAGTTTCTAGTTTTTGAAAAATCTAAAAGTATAAACGGAAAACAATATCAATTAATAAAGTTTCCAAAATTTGATTACTTTTTATTAATTAGTTTCAAAAAATCAAAAGCCTACAAACGAAATATAATACTAGACCGGCATCTACTCCTTTCAAGATTTTTCAACTTAAAAAGTTTATATATATACATTTTTTTAGGCTATTTACCCCAAAGGTCCTTATGCTTTGCTTATTGTGTCAATTTGATTCTTGTATTGTTAATTATGTTAATTTAGTCCCTAAATAATTTAAAATGTGTCAATTTAGTCATTTAGTCAAATTTAAGTCAAGTTAATATCATAATTTTGAGCGGTAAAATTATGTTAGATGCGAGCAACTTATTATAAATTTATCTTTTGACGTAATTTAACCCAATTCGTGACTAAGCCATTAAAACTTCATTAAAAAATTAGCATAAAATTTTCTCTATGGACTAAATGGACATATTTTGAATTATATAGGGACTAAATTGATACAATTAAAAGTACAAGAATTAAATTAATATAATAGATAAAGTACAGGGACTTTTAGCATAAATAACCTAAATTTTTTTTTAGATAAATAAAGTTTATGTATGATGCACACGTATGTGAATATTCAAAAATTGGGTTTTTCTTGTTTCCATTATTTAATTGATTTTGACTGTCCAAATATTCTTGCTTAATTAATTATAAGATTATTTAAGCTAAAGATCCTTGTAATTTATCCATTGTATTAATTTAGTCCTTATATTTTTAATTATCTTAATTCAGTTCCTCTACTATTTGAATTGTGTCAATTTGATCGAGTAAAATTTATGTTAAGTTATTTATAAAATTTTTAATGATTCGGTTATGGTTAGGTTAATTAGAGTCAATGGGTGAATTTATAGTGGATTACTTGCATTTAACATGATTATACTGTTAAAAATTGCATCATAAACTTAACTTGAATATGATATATTGGACAAAATTGACACAATTTAAATAGTAGAGGGACTATATTGACACAATTAAAAGTATAGGGACTAAATTGACATAATAAGTAAAGTACAGCAATCTTTGGCATAAATAACCCTTAGTTATATTTACAACATTTAATAAAGAATAATTTATCACTAAAGGTTTTCGAATTTATCACCAATGCATTCTATTATAATATATACAATCGGTTCTCTCTGAGTTGAAATTTAAATTTTTTATCAATCAAGAATATAACTTTAAAATTCGTTTTATTTTTTCAGAAAATGTTAACATGGAACACGAGTCCAAGTATTTTTTAATCATAATATGTTGATATTTTTGTCAGAAACTATTGACACGATGTATCATTTGGCTAATATATAGCTATATCCTAGTACAATCCGGTGATTTATTTTTCATAAATTGCTAAATTTTTATCAATAAAATATTACCGCAGCTCATATATAATGTCATTATTATGAACTGTATCAATATTTTTGGTGAAAATTGTTTGGGTTTTGATAACAAAATCATAATATTCCGGCATAGACTACCTAAGTGATACGATTGTCATCTCAATAAACTATCAGAAAGCTTAAGTGATAATTGCTCAAACCTCAGTATATCTAAGTAATAATTTCATTTATACATGAATATTACATTAAACAAAATGACATCATGGAAACGCAAGCTCCCATTCAAAAAGTTAATATAAAGCTTAGTCCAAAGTTAAAATATTATCAAAATCGAGACCTTACAATAAAAAGTTCTAGGTTCAAAAATCCCTAACTCCGTTTTTTCTACAGGAGTTTAAAGGGCGATAATTAGATTCAAACATATAGATCATCCCCTTTTTTTTCCTTTTATCTAACTATTCGACCCTATTTTATACTAATACAGAAAATCAATTTTTTGCCAATAAAATGGTGGGTCGTATTACAGAGCGCCTGTAAAGAGGTACATCTGTTGTTGCTGTTGTTGCCTCTTTTTGATAAGAGATAATAGCTTTGTATTTAGGGCTTCACAGTTGATGTTATATTTTCTGTCCACCTGCTGGAAAACATAAAAATAAAAAATTTAGGTTTATTTACATCAAAGTCCCTGTACTTTGCTAATTGTGCTGATTTAGTCTTTATACTTTTAACTGTGTCAAATTTGACTCCCTACAATTTATATTTTGTCAATTCAATCCTATGATCAAATTAAATTTAAGTTAATGAGATAATTTTTAACGAGAAAATAATATTAAATGTAATTAATTTACTACAAATCCACTCATTGACTCAGTTTTACCCAACTCGTATGCAGCTAAATCATTAATTATTTCATTAACAGTTTAATATAAACTTTACTCTAAAGGCCAAAGTGATACAATATCACTTGTACAGGAACTAAATTGACATAATGAACAAAGTATAAGGACCTTTGGTGTAAATAATCATAAAATTTAAATAAATTAGCTTGAAAATTACCTCATGAGTTTACACATTTGTATATTTTTGTCTTCGTTAGTTTAAATAAGAAGTAGAAAAATCTAAAAAAAAAAATAGTTATTTATAAAATATATTTTTAAAAATTATAAACAATTAAATTAGGCTAAAAAAATTATGAACAAGCCAACCACTACTTGTTAAACGGATGTTTTGTTCCCCGCTCCCCTCATTGTCTCTCTCAAGGGCATAATTTAATATTAAACTATAAAAAATTTATCACTTAGCTATCTTGATATTTGAGCATTTATCATCTAAGTATTTTGATATTTTAATATATATAACAAATTATCCTGAGATTGGAATATTTAATCACCTAGGTACTCTATATCAGAATTTGATAAATTTTTGTAAGAGTGTAACCAATTTTAACAAAAAATGCTGATGATATATAGAAGGCATGTCAATTCTTTCAGGAAAAAGTCATCAAATTACGATAAAATTTTCACCAACATTGAAGTAAACTACCTAAATAGCGTAGAAATCATGTGCACGTAATGTTAGATTTTAGGATAAAAAATCATTATGTTCTAATAAAAATACTAATATATTATCAAAAATAATAATGTTCCATTTTAATATATTTTAACAAAAATTTATTAAATTTTGACAAAATGGTACCTGGATGATAAAATTTTAAAAATTCAGGATACTTAAGTGATAAATGTTTAAACGTTAAGGTACCCTATTATATATATTAAAACGCAAGGGTACCTTAGGTGATAAATCGCCAAATCTCAAGATATCTAAACATTTTCAGTGCTCCAAGGGTTCCTGCCTAAGTGGAGTTTTTTTTTGGGGGGGGGGGGGGGGGGGGGGGGGGGGTGGTTTTGGATGTACGTAGCCTTCCCCCTTCAAGATGCTCCCTTAAAAAGAGGCTGTTTCCGAGAACCCCCAACCTGAGGGTTGCAACATGAGGACTTCCCAGGAGGTCACCCATTTTGGTACTACATACTCTCCCCAAGCACGCTTAACTTTGTTGTTCTAATGGGATCTAGTGCTTACGTGTTGGTACCCTCTTAGGTGCGAGACCTCAAGATATCTAAGTGATAAACTTTGTATCGAGATATTCGAAAGACAAATACTTACTTGTAAATGCAAATTGACGTAAAACCCGAGCCCATTGGCCGACTCTAAGGAAGAAAGATGAGTGACAAAAAGCCCATCCTCCTCGAGTTGAAGTAACACCTCAAACAACATCGGAGCCCTTAAGGTATTGGTCTTATAATCACTAAACGTCGATATTTGTATCATTACTTCTCTCTCTCCTACTTTATTTGCTGATACTGCACATAAATCTGCACCCTCTTCTTCGATTACCGATGTCGCACCCTTCATTTCTCTTGAATTGTTCGATGCAATTTTCGATAAAAGACGTTCCTTTTTTCGAACGAGATCTTCTACTTCCTTCTGGAGTTCTGGTATGTATTTCAGGACTCGAGAGACCGTGTGAGGTACGTTCAGCTTCTTCTGTTGTGCATACACAAAGTATACATTTATGTTAAGGAACCAGTTTTCCCAAAAGTTTAAGCTGATAGGTGAGGTGAAGGTCCAAGATTGGTTTTATACTCTAATATGCTCCCTCACGCAAATGCTCATTTGGGCTTGAAGCGTGGATAATGCACATGCCCACTTCATACTGTGTGCTTAAATAATATTGAAATTTGGGGGCTGTTGAGATTCGAACTCTTGACCTCTTGGTCAAAAGGTTTTGATACCATGTCAAAGAACCAACTGTCCCAAAATTTTAGGCTGATAGGTGAAAGGCCCAATAATAGTTTTATACTTTAACAATTTAGAACGATTGGCCAAAAGAGATTCAAATGGAAAACACTTTCTTCCGGAAAATATTTCACCTCTAAGAATTTCTAGCTATAAATGTTTTTAGTTTGGTTTGTCAAGTCAAATTTCACATATAAATTGTATAGGATTCGTGTTTGGTTTGTTCAAAATCGAGGTGAGGCTAAACAAAAAAGATTCTTTCTATCAGTGAAGGAAAACATCTTAGCCTTTAGAGGATGTAATCTTCTGTTCTATTAAATTACGCAAGAAATTATAGAACCGAGACAGAGAAAATTTTCCCTGTTGTGTGAAAATGGACATGAAGTGGAGTAACCCGTTAGACATACACTTTAATCTCTTTTCTCTCATAGTTCTTACATCGATCAGACTCTTACTACACTTACATGTGAAGTTCTTAACATGCAGACAGAAAAGAAAATTACCGTCTGGTGTGAGAAGGGAAGGAGAGAGCGAAGCGATGAGTACAAGCTATTAATCTTCTTACGCCGATCCCTCTCACTAGCGTTATGCTTAAGCTTCTTAGCTATAACAGCATTCGGAGTGCTTTCAGAAGGTGAAGATTGATCAGTACTTCCATTTTCATTGATGAAATTCGATCGAGAAAACATAGGAAGACTTTCAAAACCCGATTGAAAATTTGCTTCCTCGGGAATAGCAGCTCCGGAGCTCGGGAAATTCTCATGAAATGGAAGTTCTTGGTATTGCAAGTCAAGGCTAGGCAAGAAGAAAGGAGATAATGTTTGCATGGTTGAACTTTGAATTACTATTCTTAAGTAAATTGAGAATGCTAATCATTAGGAGAAGACTTTCACATTTATACATAGATAGAACTATATATTATATATGAAATGTACTAAGAAAATTACGTAAGTGATGTTTATGGTAAAACATTATTAATTTATCAAATTAATTAAATGTTTTAATCAACACTACCTAAATTTTAGATGCGGTTTCAAAAAATCACGTACATTTTCTAACTTTTTAAAGTTACACATTAAATTTTCAAAATTTTTTAATGCTACAGCTTAATATTAACATTGTTAGTTTTTGTTGACCTGCCATTTAATTTTTTTTTTTTAAATATGAAAATTAATTTTTAGGATATTTATAAATTTTTTAGATGTTTAAAATATTTTTTAAATATTTTAAAATTATTTAAAATTATTATTATTTTTTTTAAAAGTCACATCAGAAAAAACTAACGGATTTTAAGGGCATTGACATTAAGGTGTGACATTAAAAAGTTTTTGAAAAATTAGAAAATTTAGGTGATTTTTTGAAATCGCGTCTAAAATTTAGGTGATTTTCAGTAAAACACCATAAATTAATTAATTTAAAGTTCTTTGTATGTATAACTTAGGCCATGTTTGATATTGTTTTGTATTTGCGGTTTTTTATTTTTGAAAACTTAAACACTAAAAATTGGAAGCATATATAGCTAGTAAAATGTCGGTATGAGAATTAAATGAATTTAATACTCTTATGTATTATTTGACTCTATATATACAAGTTTTGGTCAGAAACTCATTGAATTAAATAATAATTTTACAACTCTTTATAAAATACTGATAGAGGAGGGGAGGGATATAATCTTATCAATTTAACTTTTGTTTGATGGTAATAACTAATATACAACAACAACAACAACAATCCTAGTACCTCAAGGGCTCCCGCAAAAGCGGGGTCGGGGGGTAGATGTACGCAGCCTTCCCCCTTCAGGGTGTCAACCCGAAAAGAGGCTGTTTTCGAGGACCTCCAACCTGAGAGGTGATGGTAATAACTACTATAACAATAGCAAAAAGCATAACGCAAAATAAAAAAATATGGTATAAGTCAATAGTTTAAGAGTTGAAGTAAAAAATTTAACAAAAATATTAAATATAGATACTTAATTATTTAGGGCACTGGGTATGTTCTTTTTTAATTATTTAGGTATAAGTGTGATTATTTTAAGATAATCCGGGAAAAATACAGATACATATCATTAAATGTGTAATATGGATAGCATAATGGGTAACCATTTATGCGCACAATTTTATGATTTAATAATGATGAATTATATAATAAAATTCACCATTACTTAGGTTTTGTAATTGAATAATTTTTTATATTACATATAATAAATATTTAGATAATATAATTGTTGGAAAAATTCACACAATCAAGCACAACGAAAGCAAAGAACAACAAAACAATAACAAAATCAACACACTAGACCCAACGGGTGCCTCAATCCACTATGAAATTAAGGATTATAATCTCTAATTGTAACCCCAACCCCATACAATCATCAGACTATTGTACGGTAAGGCAATAACCCTCTCCAAGTGTAATTGCCGCACTGCGAGTCACCAACCCTCCTTAATGTAGCTTCTGTATGGCGAGCCACCAACCCACCTCAATGTAGCTTCTGCACGGCGAGCCATCAACCCTCCGCAATGTAACTACTGCACGGCGAGTCACCAACCCTCTTCAACGTGTATCTTCTTCATGGCGAGCCACCAATCCTCCAACACATAGCTTTGAAAGAGGAAGCTACAAACTTTCATCTATGTCTCTCAATCACAAAATCTCTTAACATCAATCTTTCTCCCCCTGCCCGGGTGCCCCCTCGGGCACCCCTTTACAAAACCCTAAAACCTCACATTTTTCTTTCTTTTTCCACACACCTAATCCTCAATCTTTAACCTCTATTTATAATTGAGTTACTTAAATCAAATCTCATTTAAAATATCAGTTCAAAACAAACTTATTTAGGTAACCCAAACTTAATCAATTATCTTCCAAATCAAATCTAAATCATATCAAATTAATATTAATTTTGAGATAAATAATATCCTACAATAATAATAAAAATTCAGTGCTTGTTTCCAGACATCCCGGACCCTAAAAAATTTAGACGATATAAGTTTTATTCAAATAGGGGAAATACGATTAGAAAATGCTATATGTACTAAAATTAGTGATCTTTTTGCTAATTAGGAACCCGGTTATCCGCTAAATCCCGACCCTTGCATGCAGCAACCCATGCACTATAGGAGCCAGTTAAGTTAGAGATTCCTCAGGGTATTACTAAAATTAATGTGTGGATAAATATGGAACAAACTGATATGCTCTGATACCAATTTGTTAGAAAAATTTTGATGCGGAAACGTAAATCCTAATCGCTTGATTCGATTCAAATAATACGACTCACACAAATGAGAAGTAAACAAATATATGGAGAAAGAAAGAACAAACACGAACATACAATATTTACGTGGAAACCCCTCTACAATCGAGAGGGGAGAAAACTACGGGCGGAGATGGAGATTCTTTATTGATACTGAACGGAAGAATTAGAACGATACTTCCTCTTGACGAGATCTATGAAAGAATTACAATCACTTTCTCTTAACTCTCGTAGCACTCGAATATCTGAATTGGAGGAATTACGAAATCACCTCTCTCTCTCAATGGCAGCACCTCACTCTAAATTGGATCACAATGACGTAAGCCCTACTATATATAGGTGCAGGTTTGGGAGGACCCGATCAATCGGAACTGGGCCGATCGATCGGCCCTCTTACGGCCCAAAAATCCCAAAAATTTACTTAAATCACCCGATCGATCGGGCTTCCCTCCCGATCGATCAGTGACCTCTCGGCTACCCATAAACTTAAAACAAGTAATTTGAGACATAATCCTAACAAATCTCCACCTTGGCTCAAATGACATACAAGAAAGAATTTCCTCCACCTTCTCCACTAAACACCGCACACACAGGGTTATCTCAACAAAACACGAAACCTAACCCAGTCCGAGCGAAGCTTGAACTTCTTGCTAGGTTGCAACTGAGTGAACATATCTGAGAGGTTATCAGCAATGCCAATCTTCTTCTTCTCTGAATTGGCTCTTGACACATTATCTGAAACAGTCACCTGCTGCGGAATTGTGTTACTCAATTGAAACTGAACTCCCTCTGGCTTATTCACCTGACCTGAATCACAATCAACTGATGACATCTTTTGTGGAGACAATAACGAAGACTCATCAAACGTGACATGTCTACTCGTCAGGAATTGCTTGAAGCGAAAACCTTTCTGCTTCCAATAAAGCCCTTGTTCACATAATATCAGTCTTGTAGACTGACCACATAAAGAGCCCTACTGTGCTCTGACAGACCCCTATCACCTGAATGATCCAATCTCAAATGTCCTGAATTTGTGATCTCTGGTTCTGTCAACAATAAGGATGATGAAGATGCTGCAAAAGATCTAACAACTTTGGAACCGATAAGCTCATACAGAGTACCTAATCTTCTGCCCTTCATAACTGTCAATGCACCCTTAACGACCCTCAAAACTCCACCTTCAGCTATATACCTGTACCCTTTAGACTCAAAAGTACCTAAAGAGATGAGATTCTTCTTCAAATCAGGAACACGGGGAACGTCGCTCAGAACCCTGATAGTGCCATCGAACATCTTAAAACGAATTGTTCCTATACCCAGAACTTTGCATGAAGTATCATCCAATCAAATCAACCACCTCGAACGAACTCGTACGTGGAAAACCAATCCCGGTTGGGATAGACATGATAGGAGCAACCCGAATCCAAAATCCGACTATCTCTCAAACTGGACTGAGGCTCAGACACAGACAGTAGAAGATCGTCATTCTCACCATCCATAACACTAGCTACTATGGATATCTGGTCAGACCTGTTATTTGCTTCAAGTTTTCTCTTAAGCTTGTAACAGTCTTTTTTAATGTGTCATTTCTTATAACAGTAGTTATAGGTTAGGTCTTGATACATAAACTTAGACTTGCTTCCACTATGATCATACTCAGTTCTCCCCCTCACAAATAAACCACTACCTGAGTTATAAATAGAATCAGATAATTCTCTATCTACTCGTTCTTTACTCAGTAGGTTTCTCTTAACTTCATCAACAAATATGGTTTTTCTACCATCATAAATCATGCTTTCAACAAAATCCTTATATGAAGCAGAGAGAGAACATAACAACAACATTGTCTGATCTTCATCCTTAGGAATAACATCCAATTCTTTCAAATATTGAATAATTGAATTAAATTCATTGACGTGATTTTTAAATGACGTACCTTCTGACATACGAAACGTGAATAACCGGCACTTAACTGCAAGTTTGTTGGAGACAGACTTGAAATAGAACATATCTTGCAATTTCTCCCACAACTCCTTAGCGGTCTTCACTTCTAGAACTTCCGTCAAAACGTTATCGGTAAGACACATCTGAGTTGCAAAGAGCGCCTTCTCATCTAACTCCTCCCATTGTGCTTCTGTCAAATTCTCTGGTTTCTTCTCTTTCGCATCTAAAGCTTTCTTCAAGTAACTCTGAGTCAAGAGGCCTTTAACACGAACCTGCCATAAACTGAAGCTCCCTTGACCACCAAACTTCTCAACTTCGGACCTCATTGCGGACGTCATAGTATCAAATCGAAATAAACAAGGCTTTGATACCAATTTGTGCGGATAAATCTGGAACAAACTGATATGCTCTAATACCAATTTGTTAGGGAAATCTTGATGTAGAAGCGTAAACCCCAATCACTTGATTCGATTCAAATAATATGACTCACACAAACGAGAAGTAAACAAATATATGGAGAAAGAAAGAGCAAACATGAACACACAATATTTACGTGGAAACCCCTCTACAATCGAGAGGGGAGAAAACCACGAGCGGAGATGAAGATTCTTTATTGACACTAAATGGAAAAATTACAACGACACTTCCTCTTGATGAGATCTATGAAAGAATTACAATCACTTTCTCTTAACTCTCGTAGCACTCGAATATCTGAATTGGAGGAATTACGAAATCACCTCTCTCTCTTAATGGCGGCGCCTCACTCTAAATTGGATCACAATGATGTAAACCCTACACCCATATATATAGGCGCAGGTCTCGGAGGACCCGATCAATCAAGAAACACCCGATCGATAGGGATGCCGATCGATCGGCCCTCTTACGGCCCAAAAATCCCAAAAAATATACTTAAATCACCCGATCGATAGATGACCTCTTGGCAACCCATAAACTTAAAATAAGTAATTTGAGACATAATCCTAACAATTAACAATAATATTTTATCCTTTTACTTGTCTCCTACCACTAAGACAAATTAATTATCATTCGAAGGTGACCAAGCCTTTCATATATATATATTTTTTTGTATATTTTGAAAGTGATACCTTAGGTCAAACCATTTATTAAATATATTTTATAGAATATTATAAGGTATATACGAGGGTATATACCATTATTCTGCGGTATAAAATATTGGTCTACATATTTTTTTTGGTCAAAAGTATTGGTCTACGTAGTTGTATTAATTTTTTAAAAAAGTAATTATATATTTCCACATCCAAGTCAAAAAATAAGTTTTTTTTTTTTTTTTTAAATACAAAAATAAATAGAGGTTTGACTTGTATATTTTTGATTTGGTTTCAAGAATTTTCCCAATCTGTTTTGTTCTTTTTAAAGTCATATCTAACTTTTCTAAAAATTTTTAATATCACACTTTAATGTAACGTCATTAATATCTGTTAGTTTTTGCTGATATGACATTCAAAATATAACTTATTAAAATATAAAATTATATTTTAAATATTTATAATTTTTTAGATATTTAAAATATCTTTTAAATATTTTTTAAATATAAATTCGAATTTTATAAATTATTTTCTTTGTTTTTTTTCAAAAGCTATGTTAGCAACAACTAACGGATGTTAATGGTATTAACATTAAAATGTGATATTAAAAAATTTTGGAAAGTTTAGATATGACTTTGAAATATTAAAAATATTTAGGTGATTTCTTGAAATCACACCTAAAGTTTATGTGATTTTCAGTAAAAAAAAAAAAAAAAAAAACCGTTTAAAATTATATCATATAGGTATCTCTACTAAAATCCAAAGAACTTTTTATCGGTATTCTTTTAGAGAAATACTATAGTGGCACATGTTCTGCAGTACTTGATATATACTAGAGTCTCCCTATACGATGCACAGTTTATGATTACAATTAATCATATTTATATATTACATTTGTGATTAAACGTAAAGGGCGGCTTTTTTTTATATTGAAATGCAAATGTACGTAGGTGTAAATGCTAAAATATCAGGATACTTAAATTACAAACTCTGTCTGTCTAATTACTGGTTAATGAGGTTTGTGATGCTTTAGTGATTTTTATATGTTAATTTTACTTGTTTTGGTTTTCTTAGATAATTAGATTCCAAATCCTTAGATATTTAAGCTCGAGAGCTCGAAAAATCATTTTGGAAGGGGATAATGCGATAGTTATCAAATCAATTAATAGGGTGTACTCGTTTCTTGCAGAAATTGTGAATATAGTCGAGGATATTACTGCAATTAATTCTTTGGCAACTCATGTTTCTTTTAATCACTGCTTCAGAGAACTAAATAAGGCTGTTAACTGGCTAGCAAACGTGGACCATGAAGGCTCAGGTGTGTCTTTGTGGGATCATTCTCATCCCTGAGCCCTTCTCTCTATTACCCGAGCTGATGCCTTAGGGGTCTCCTTTAGAAAGGGATACCTACGGCTCTGGTCTTTACCTTCTATAAAAGCAGATATATAAGATAAGATATACACACCACATCAGTGTTTCCGGCAAAAACTCGGCTAGCAGAAGTTAATTGTAGGGCAATGTTATAAGCATGGTAAAAAAACTGTTATTATCAGAGCAACTTCATGAAATTTTATGGCTATTATTTATTATAAATCATATTGTTACTCCAATAATAACATTTTTTGTTTTATATATTGTTGAACTGAACTATGTCCATAGTTGGTAAAATACGCGTATAATTGACGTATTAAACACATATATGTATTTTTTTGTTTAAAAAGGGCGTTTGCATATGATTTCCAAAAATACAATAAACAGTTATTTATGTCAAACATCCCTGCACTTTATCCATTGTATCAATTTAGTCTTTATACTTTTAATTGTGTCAATTTAGTCCCTATACAATTCAAAATGTGTCTATTTGGTCCTTAAAGAAAAAAATTATGTTAAGCTTTTAATAAAATTTTTAATGGTTCGGCCATGTATTGGGTTAAATTGAGTAAATAGATGAATTTATAATAAGTTGTCTGCATTTAATATAATTTCACCATTCAAAATTAGGTCATTAACATAACTTAAATTTAACCAAAGGACTAAATTAACACATTTTGAATTGTTCAGAGACTAAATTGACACAATTAAAAGTATAAAGATCAAATTGACATAGTGGGCAAAGTACAGGAACCTTTGGCGTAAATAACCCTACAATAAAATACGCATTTTTGTTTATGTTAGCCATTTAATACATGTTTTATAAAAAGTATCCGTATTTTTCCTGAATAAAAGCAAAAGATTAGTTGAAAATAATCGTACTTATACCTACCTTAAATATTTATATCTTATAAAATTTATCACTTTAACTCTCAAATTATTTCTTATTAGGATTATTTACGCTAAAGGTCCCTGTACTTTGTCCATTGTGTCAATTTAGTCCTTATACTTTTAATTGTGTCAATTTAGTCCTTTGGTCAAATTAAGTTAAATCAATGACGTAATTTTGAACGATAAAATTATGTTAGATGTAAGTAACTTGTTATAAATTCATCCGTTTGCTCAATTTAACCCAACTCGCAGCCGAACCATTAAAAACTTAATATAAATTTTTCTCAAAGGACCAAATTGACACATTTTGAATTGTATAGGGATTAAATTGACACAATTAAAAGTATGAGGACTAACTTGACACAATGCATAAAGTATAGGGACCTTTGGTGTAAATAACCCTTTTTATTATGTATCATGCTTTTTACTACTATTATTTTAGGTAACATAGTGAAATGTAAATCAAAATTGATGCAATTACATTTCTTTCCACTCTATTAATATTTTAGAATGGGTTGTTACAGACATAAATGTAATTATTATATAAATTTTATATAAATTAACAAATTTTGACCGAATAGTTTATATATAGAACCAAATAATATATGAACGTATTAAATTTTGTTAAAAAAAGAGTAAATTACAGAAAACCCCCTGACTTTTGCTTCAATAACAAAAATCCCCGCTCACAAATAAAATCACTTACTAAATCCCCTAACTTTTGAAAAATTTTCACTTTGCCCCCAAACAACTTTTTTTGACCATTTTGCCCTTCAACAAAAAAAAAAGTTATATTTTATCTCAAAATATTTTTTTGTAAAAATTTTAAAAATACTTTTTATCTTCTGAACTTATATAATATTACTATAATTAATTAAAATAATTATATTTTCTTAATTTTTTGCTAAAAACATAAAATATTTAATTTTTTTCTAATAATATAAAACCCTTTTCCAAAAATAAAATTAAATATTAGGGGTAAAATGGACAAAAATAAGTTGCATGAGGGTTAAGTGATAAATTTTTAAAAGTGAGAGAATTTTATAAGTACTTTTATTTGTGAGAGGGGTTTTCTTTTTTGAAACAAAAGATAAGTAGGATTTTCTGTAATTTATCAAAAAAAAAAAAAAATATGAACATTTCTTATGTTGCCGGGTTTTCTGGCGTAGCAATATCGACATTCCACTAAGGAAGGACTACTTTGCATACTTTTATGGGTAATGTCTTTTAAGTATTTAATTTATATATTTAACGAATAGTAAAAATTATTCATTTATAAAAAAATAATTTAATATTATTGTTTATTCAAATAATACTATAAATTATATAAATAGATATCTAAGTTGGAGTATAAAACCAATCATGAGTCTTCACCCATAAGTTTAAGCTTTTGGGAAAGATGCTTCCTTAATATGGTATCGAAGCCTTGTTAACTAAGAAGTCACGAGTTCGAATCCCAAGAGTCCCCACTTTCAATATTCATATAATTTAAGCATAAAGTATGTTGATGTATTTTTAAAATATGTAATGAATAAAATGTTTAATGTTTGCTTAAGATGATTTTAAGATGTGTTTAAGATTGTCCCGATACATATTTTAAGTGTTTAAGACATGTTAGGGGGTGTGTGTCGACACACAGGGCCAGTGTGTCGACACACAATACTATAGAACCGCAGGGAGGCAGCTGTGTGTCGACATGCAGCCTTTAAAGAAGCGCAATGAATATATGTGTGTCGACACACAGGCGTACAATAAGTTGTGTGTTGAAGTGAGTGTCGACACTCAGTTCGACACACAGACTTACAGAAACTTGTATGTCAATGTGTGTGTCGACACACAGCTTTGATACACATGACAATTTTGACAGTTTTTGTGCGCGGTTTATTCCAATTTTTTGGTGGTTGTTTGGCATTGAATTGGGACGTCTTAAGCCTTTAAATACACATTGATATCCCTCGGTTTAATCATGTGAATTGAATCAAGAATTTGAAAGAAAGATCAAAGTTGGAGTGCAAGGGTTCTTGTGAAAGGTTTCAAAACTTCATTCTCTTCTTCTCACTCAATCTCTTCTCTTACACGCTTTCACTTCATTTTTGAATGTCATTGTATCCCCGAAACTATTTCCTATGCCGAAATAAGTCTTAATGAAAGTGATTACACGGCCTCCACACCTAAGATCGTTTGGTTACCGATTTGCAAGGATTTGAAGAGTTTGTACCAACAAAGTATGGGGTGCGCCTATGCATTATTCACACTTCAAACCCAAATGGACATTTGCGTGAAGGGGCATGTTTGAGTATAAAACAAATCTTAAGCGCTCACTCATAAGCTTAAGCTTTTGGGAAAAATAATTTTTTTTCTAGTATTAAAAAATGGGTTTATTCATACTATAGCAAGGTTATCAAGTCTAAGGAGTAATTTTCAAATTTATTAAACTGCTTTCCAAAATTAATTATATTATTAGTTTATTACTCGTGTATGCATATCATCATGTATACTTGGAAAAATAACAAGTTATACATATATATATATATATATATATATGTATGTATGTATGTATACTGATATAATATAAAGGACTCACTTATTAACTGTTATTAAATATAAGAAAATTTATCACTTAAGTACCCTGACGTTTCAATATATATAATGAGGTACCCTAAAATTTAAAAAATTTATCATTTAGGACCTCGAAGTTTAAAAATTATATAGATTTTTATTAAGAATTGCTAATATAAGATATAGTTGTAGCAATATATAAATGTCTTCTATCATAATATTATAATTTTCTATTGTAAAATATTAACACACCACATCATTTCACCAATATGCCGATATCAGCCGTCATAATTTAGTGAAGTTTTTCCTATTATGTTTGATTTTTATTGAAAAAATTGATATAGCTCATACATATTATTATAATCATATACTATATCAACGTTTTATTGTGAGAAATGTTCAAATTTTCACAAAAATTTACCAAATTCTCGCATATAGTACTTAAGTGATAAAATTTTTAAACATCAAGGTATCTCATTTTATATATTAAAGTGTTAGGATACATTGGTAATAAATGATCAAAACTCAGGGTATCTAAGTGATAATTTCCCTAAATATAAAGCTATAAAGTGTACTATTCAAAGTAAAAGTTGATAGTGGTTAAAATTTATCTTCTATATATTATTGTAAAGTTTGAAAATAAATCCTACGTTCTCATTCATTTAGTCTTTCGATTTCTAGTTTTCAAATATTAAGGATATCGAGGGATGATAAGAAGGGTAAGGTACCCAATATGGTACTAAAAAGCATTGTTCATTTTTTTTCGATAATTAGCGAGATTGTCGCGATATAAGCAGATCACTGGCCAAGCGAGGCCTGAGTCCAACCGTACAAAAAGGGACAAAAAACAAACAACAACAAAACATAGAGACAATATAACAGGCAAAATGCAAGCCCCAAACAGGATAATGCAAGAGCATCGTTCATTATTATATTGATATCAATTTGTATCCAGTATAATGTACAATACTAATTCAGTAACATAAATATATCTAACGTATTTCAATTTATATTAGATACATACATTATATTATAAACAACATTTGTGCATTACACGGAAAAAAACTAGTCAACAATTAGCATAAATAACTCAGAAAGGAGAGTTACTAACAAACCACTCTTGGATGCTTGGTCATCTGGATGAAGTATGTCATTGTCTGTATTGGTTTATATGCATATTGCACTAGGGATGGGAGGAACATGCTTCGGAGTGAGTTCGATATCTTGCCAATTAATCTGGCCCTCCTTGTATTCTTCTATGGTTACTGTCGAACCCCTGAGTATCGAATACAGAAAAGGTATAGAGCTGGAGCCAATAAGAAAAGCACTATCAAACTCATGAGCACCTTCTATGGTCTGGTTCTTTGCCTATTTTTTATTTCGGTTTGTTATGCTCTGATGTCTCCCTTGTTTATTTATTTCTTCTAGTGTGGTTTTGGGAGTATGTTATAAGTTAATTTATTTTTATTTTCGGGTGTATTAGGTCATTAGATACGACTTTCATAGGTGCCTCTGGTTATTCTTTGTATTCCCGCGTATTATGTGTGCGCTTTTGGGTCTCTTTATGAGATGCCAATTTTTATATCGCTAATTTTCCTTACTACTTATCAGAAAAAAGGTAAAAACTTTTTATTTTTTTGACTTTATTTTTGTTTTTGAGAGGAAAATGGCTAAGTAGGTGACATATACAGTGAGGGATTGAGCAAGTAGCTCATAGCCTAGAGGTATGATTCCCGGTCGCCTATGTGAGAGCGCAGGGGTTCATGCCCTCACTAGAGCACCCCCCTCCCCTGAACTTACCATGATTAAAAAAATAAAAAAATAAAAAAAAATACAGTGAGGGATTAAAATAAAAAAAATGAAAATGATTATTATTATTATTATTATTATTATTATTATTATTATTATTATTATAAGTATAATTATTATCTACGGAACCTTGTGGGGCAGCATTACGTGCCCTATGACGTTTTACCTCTTCCCTCTTGTCGCATTTCTCCATCTCAATCATTTTACCTTAGTATCTTGCTAACGAGGAACGCGATTATCTGAAAAAATTTGACCTATGCAGCGAGCAACACACCACATGAGCCAATTAAGTCAAAAATTCCTCATGAAGAGGTTTAAACGGTGAATCGAACTCCAGACCTTTTTACTCTGTATTGTTATTGTTAGAATAATAATAAAATTCAGAGTTTGTTAAATATTACCGAGGCCTTTTAGGACGACCCACGAAGTTGGAACATACGGCATCCACATATAAGCCCAAGTGGAGTTTTATCATAAAACCAATTGGCTACAGGTGGTATTAGAATATTATTATTATTATTTTTTATGTTTATTTGCCCAAGGGCATTATTGTACTTTTGTACTCGCTTCTATTGTTATATATACGTACCTCAGCAACCCTATTGGGTATGCTGCCTAACCTAAATTCTCATATAGTATCAGAGCATACCTACTTTAAACCCTAACTCTCTCTCTCCTGCGCTGTTCAAAAAAAAAATAAAAAATTCAAGGCGCCGCCTCTCCCCTACCGTACGGCACTTCACCGGCCGCCGCCTTTCCCTGCAAACACTAAGGTATAGTGCTTTGGGTTCTTGTTCTCTCGATTAGTGATCCTATGGCATCCTCTCTCCTCCTCCTCCACCGTGTCCTCCTCCACCGGCACCATCCTTGCCGACCGGTGTCCCTCGGACAGCTAGCTCTCTTCCCCCACCTCCTCACCTTGGCTCGTTGCCCCTCCCTGCCTTGGGCTCCTCAACCGCCGAGCACAATTATGGTTTGTCTTACCCCTCTTTCAATCATATTAGTAGTTACCCTGGGGAGTCTTCTCGCTTTTCTAGAATTGATGGTGGTCCAGCCCTTCCCAATCTTCCATCTATCTCCTCTAGTTCTATCCCTACATCACACCCGGGTCCCGGTCTCCTACTCGCCGCCCCTTTTCCCGCGTCGCCTCTGCGTGTTTCATCTATAACAAGTCTTGTCACTGTTAAACTTGACGCCCCTACTGATTATCATGCCTGGCGTGAACAGGTATCTATGCTTTTACGTGATTTGTTGATGGTTCTTTTTCCTGCCCCCCTGTTCAAATTCAAACTCCAACTGGCATCTTCTTGTCTAACCCTGATTATCAAACTTGGACCTGTATAGATCAAAGTATTCATCCTTGTCTCTTAGCCTCTTTAGCCCATCCTGTTCTTAATGATGTCATCCATCACCCCACTTCCAAAGAGATGTGGGATGCACTAGCAAAACGCTTCCGTGATCATTCCCTAGCTAAAGAATTCGATCTCTAGTCCCAACTTGTGACTCTTCGAAAAGACACTAAATCTATGACTACCTATCTTACCAAACTCAAAATCATTGCTGACAACCTTGTTGCCGTAGATTCTCCAGTCTCGAATTGGGAACTGATGAACTATGCCCTATTTTGTTTTCCCCCGGAATATGCTGCTTTCAACACCTTTACTCGACAATCCTCCCGGAATCATCCTTTTGAACAACTCAAGATTGCCTTGCTCGACGAAGAAGCTGCCTTTTCTCGTATTTATGCTCGATCCTCAGTTAAGCACGCGCATGCCCTCACTACCTTTGGCTCCACATCCGACTCCTCGGCTCCCAGTCGTGGTCGTGGTGGTCATGGACGCAAGGGACGTGGGCGCAACTCCAGACGCCAGGGACATCAAGGAGGGCGTAGTGGGTCCTATGGTCAACCACAACAACCCGGGTCGGGTCCTGGTCCTATGGGTGCCACGCCTACATTACCACAAAACTGGGTCAGAAATGCAAGCTTTGCTCCTCGTCCGCCTTATGAAGGTGTTCTCGGTGCTGGACCACTTGCTTGTCAGATTTGCCATCAAGCGAATCATGCTGCTTCCCTTTGCCCACACAAATATGTTAACACTGACCTCTCTCACTCTTTATCAGCCATGTCGGTCACTGATCCTGCTGATCCTACATGGTACCCTGACTTAGGCGCGTCTAACCATATGACTTCCAACCCAGGTATTTTACAAAATATTTCTCCCTACACTAGTTTTAAATCTATCGAATTTTGAGAAGAGGATATCTAATTGATAAAATTTTAGAACTTCAAGGTACGTAAGTGATAAAATGTCTAAAACTAAAGGTACCTCATTATATATTGAAATGTCAAGGTATTTAAGTGATAAATTCTTAAATCTTAGGATACCTAAGTGATACTTTTCCCAATTTTTAATTGTTTAGCCGTTGGTTGAGTTAAATTAAGTCAACAGGTGGATTTATCTTCAGTTACTTGCATCTAACATGATTGTGCCGTTAAAACTTACATCACTAACTTAACTTTAATTTGTCCAATGGACTAAATTGACACAATATTAATTGTAGAAGGACTAAATTAACCCATTTAAAGTAAAAAGACTAAATTGACACAATGAGAAAAGTATAGGGACCTTTGGTGTAAATTATCCTATAATTTATAGTAAATAATAGTCAAAAAATTTTATTTAATTGTCTAGAAACAAATCTATATTCCAGATAGACACTCTTGATTGGGAGCGAATCTTAAATAACGTTATTAGCTGCACCCGTTGGTTGCACCGGCATCTTCATCCATTACTATTAGGAAATCGCGTACTCATACCGATCTAGGAAATCGCGTACTCATACCAATCCAGGACGACCACAGCTACCACCACCTTAGATACACTATCTCATTTACTTCATTTCCAGATCATCAACATCATTTACCTGGATACTTTTCTCTACTCCATTCAGCTCTGATGCAGACCATGTCAAAAATTGGACGTTTTACTTGCCTGGCTTTGATCATGATATACATTTAGACTTTATGTACATAGGAGACTCCGCTCTTCTTAGTTGTCCAAAAAACATAATCTGACAGTAACGTTACTCTATCAGCTTACTTTGGGCATAAAACCTTGTGAAATTCAACAATAAGTTTTAGTTTTTGAAAAATTAGAAATTAGATCTTGAAAAAAAAATTTTTATTTTTTTGTTTTCAACGTATCAAACCTGAAAAAAAACTAAAAACGGGAAGACCATAAAACAGAAAAAATTGTTAATAAAACCTAGTTCTTTTTGTTATTTTGAGAAGTAAAATTTGTAAGCAAAAAATCATATCAATCTCTTAAATACAAGCCAGTAACGCACACGACATATAGGGTAGGGTATGAGGATAGGGACGATGAGGTAAAGCAAAAGATGGAAGCAAGAACTAAATGTTAAAAGAAAAAAAAAAAAAAAAACCGCCGAGAAGCTAGTAATCAACTATACAAAAAAGTTAAGGTAGTCGGTGAAGATTCGTGAATGATTTTACGCTCTCACATTTCAAATATCACTTTTTTGCCACAGTATCTAGTACTGCATGTTATTATACCATGCAAACTTTTCAAATTTACTCTGCTCAAAAGTCTAATGGACTCCTAAATTTCTTGGAATTCTTCTTCGGTAGGATGGTTTAAGGCAAATTTTGACGACTCTAAATGTGGTGACACTGCATTTGCATGCTTCATTATACATGATAATCATGGGGAAATGCTCCTTGTTGGCTCGAGAGAGTTGGGTAATACTCTTATTTTCGTGGCAGAAATAGTGGTAGTTAGAGATGCCTCATGCCATGTTGTCTGTCGTATACCCCGTAAGATTATTCTAGAAGGTGACAATGAAGTGACGATTAAGGCTATTTGAGATTGTATACGACTCCAATGGACATTCTAATTGTCGTATTAGATATTCATCCTATCAGTCACCAGTGTATCCATCATTGTCTTGGGGAAGAGAAATAGGCTAGCTGAGTTGCTAGCAAATTTGGGCGGTAGAGGATCTAGCCTTTCAGTGTGGCAATGCTGCCTCTCAGATAGAGCTATCTTTTATGTTATCAAAGCTGATACTTTATGAATTTCCATCCGTCGTGGATTATCTTGATTCAGCCTATTTTTACGTTTATAAAAAGAAGTTCTCCTCTTTTTTTTTCGATAACTAGTGATACAGACGCGATACATAACAGGTGACTCGAACAAACGAGTCCTAAGTTAACTCGAACAAAAAAGAAATTTTGCTTAAAAATAAGCTCATTTCTTGGTTTGATTTTGCTTTGGAATTACCCTTTCTTTGGGGTTAGGATGTCAACTCAATTGTCTCGGTGTTACTTGCCTTCAAGCCCTGCCTTGTATATCTGGTTTTTTGGAGCTCGTAACCTACTTATCGGAAAAAAGGGACTTTGTGATTAAATAACAAACTCCAAGTTGATTTTCAACTAAGGATGATTGATTAAGTTAATTTTTTTTGTTTAAAATTTAATTAATGTTTACAAATTGTTGAGAGCAACTCCATCGTAGTAGTCATTTTCGAGAGTGGTTTTGAATATTCATGCCCCTACTTTGGTGCCACGCGCATTTTTCGGAAACATTAAAATAATGGAAATTTATTATTAGGGTTATTTACATTTTAGTACCACGATATTTCTAAAGATAATAAAAATGACCCTTACCTTTTTGAATTAATAAAAAGTCTCATAAATTTTTGTCGTATTAGTAGAAAGTCTACTCTTAGGTTTAATAATATCATTTTCTGTCGACAGAGGTGAAGTGACAACTGTTTTTTTATTAATCAAAATCAAGCTATTGGGATACCAAGTTAGAGACACTTTCAATTAAGTGTCAAAAACATAAAGGCAATTTAGGAAAAATGAGCAATTGGGTCACTTTTAAGCGTTTATTACACAAGCAACTGTGATACTAGTGAACATGTCGCTAGGATGGTTAGATACGCTTTTAAGCGTAACAAGAGTTAAAATCTAGTGTCACAATAAAAAAAGGTAGTTGCCATGTCAGCTCTGTTGATGGAAAATAGCTTCATCATGCTGGAGAGTGGCCTTTTTATTATGACTACAAAAACTTGGAGGCTTTTTTATTAATTCAAAAAGGTTAGGGTCCTTCTTATTATTTCTAAAAATGTCCAAGTACTAAAATGTAAATAGTCCTTATTATTAAGTACCTTGTCGTTGAGGTCCCGTCCCCTCAATTATTTTGCTTTGGGTCTCCGTGTTCCTGCATCATAGTTGTTTGATTATGCCTCCGGTCGCCCTGTCCTGCCGCTACAACAACAACAACAGACCCAGTGCCTCAAGGGCTCTCGCAGAAGCGGGGTCGGGGGGGTTGATGTAAGCAGCCTTCCCCCTTCAGGGTGTTAAACCTGAAGATAGGCTATTTTTGAGGACCCCTAACCTGAGAGACATGTCATCATTGCATCGTAGCAAACTGTGAGCAAAAAGGGGCAGCAATGCATAAGAGCAAGACAAAGCATAAAGTGAGTACTACGAAGCATAACGCTCTAGAGAAGACTTCAAGGCAATATCATGCTGACACGACATGCAAATAAGCAAATAAGCAAGTAAACAGATAGACGGATAGGTGCACCCTAATAGGTACTATACCTAGGAACACTAGTATAGTAGAATAAGCAGCGGTATGAGACCGCTACATCTACTACTCCTATGATAATCCTCCATCTAGCTCTATCTCTATCTATCTCTATCACAGGCCATCTCCTCCTGTAGGTTTAGGTGGGTGGGTGGGGTCCTGCCGTAACGCCTGCAGTCATCCCTTCTTTGACCTGCTTCTTCCCCTTCTGCTTAGCGTGGTACGGAGCTGATTGCATCTCCTGACTGGGGCAGTGGTTGGTCTCCTCGTAACGTGCCCGAACCACTACAACATTGTTCGGATGCTCCTATCCCACTATATCAGATACACCTATTCTAGACCTCCATAGAGCTCTGTCTAGAGTCATCTCTTCATTTAGGTTGAGATCCTGTCGAATTATCTCTATTCAGCTCTTTTTTGGCCGTCCTCTCCCTCTCTTCCCGTCTATTATATGGAGTTGTTCACATCTCCTGACAGAGGCAGTGGTAGGTCTCCTTCTAACATGCCCAAACCCCCGCAGTTGTTGCTCCCTTAACTTATCTTCTATTGGGGCGACGCCTAATTTACTTCTTCTGACCTCATTTCTGATCATGTCCCTCCTAGTGTTCCCGCACATCCACCTCAGCATCCTCATCTCCACCACCCTCATCTTTTGTGTTTGATGATACTTTAGTGGCCAGCACTCTGCCCCGTCTGGCCTCCCTACCGTCTTATAATATTTACCCTTTAGCTTTAGCGGGAACTTCCTATCACACAAAATCGCCGAGGCCATTCTCCATTTATGCCAACCCACTTCAATCCTGTTGTTGACATCTACGTCCGCTTCGCTGTCTTTCTGTACCATGGAACCCAAGTATTTAAAGCAAGCTTTCTGAGGTATGTTCTCTAATCCGATTCGTCCGACTGCTGCGCTTGGCATGGTAGAGGTGCTGAACTTAAGTTCCATATATTCTGTCTTCGATCTACTGAGCCTTAAATCTTTCGATTCTAAGGCCCTCCTCCAGAGCTCTAGTTTTTCATTCAGCTCCATTCTGGACTCTCCCACCAGGACTATATCGTCTGCGAAAAGCATGCACCAAAGTACATCCTCTTGGACGTGTCTAGTGAGCTCGTTCATCACTAAAATGAACAGAAAGGGACTCAGGGCTGATCCTTGATGTACCCCTACTGTAATGGAAAAAGCGTCTGTCTCCCCTTCTGTGGTGCGCACACTAGTTTGAGCATCTTCGTACATGTCCTTGATGACTCGTATGTAGGACTCGTGGATGCCTTTCCTCTCCAGGACCCTCCATAGAACCTCTCTTGGTACTCTATCATATGCCTTCTCTAAGTCAATGAAAACCATATGAAGGTCTTTTTGTCTATCTCTGTAGTACTCTATGGACCTCATCAGGAGATGGATAGCTTCTATTGTTGATCTACCTAGCATAAATCCAAATTGCCTTAATTGCAATTTGGACGCCCTCCCCTGCCGCTGATTGCCTTAATTACAACCGCAGCCTTGTGGTGCTCATCCCTATAAAGGGTCCCTGTTAGAATTGACTGGGATCGGGTTGATGTCTCTGCTTGGATTTGATTGGTTCTTTTGCTCTTTCTTTGTTTTGAGATTATCTGCGCATTCGTCCTTTTGGGTGTCTTTGGATGCTTTCTTGTGTTTTGGTGTTTTGATGGTGCGTGTTCAGGTGTTTTTGGCATTTTGGTATGTCATGTTTAGGTGTTTTTGGTGTTTTGGCATTGTCGGGGTCGTTTGTTTGCTTAGAATCTCTTGACTGGATTGTAAAAATGTACATTTCTTCCGTTTTAATAAAATCCCAATTATGGGTCAATTATCAAAAAAAAATAAATTAAGTACCCTGATTGCCTATGATTTATCATTTAGATATCCAAAATATATACAATAACATACCTTTCATTTTAGAACTTTTATCACTTAGGTAACTAAGATTCAAAAATTGTATCACTTTGATAACTTTTGTTGGAATCCAAAGAACCTTGTTAAAAAAATGCTGACTTGGAACATAATTCCTATAATATACGGGTATCCTTTGCGATAATCCAATGCATTTTTGTCCCGAAATACTGATATGGAACATGCGAGAAAACCGCTTTGCCATGTCAAGTATGTAGCTCTGGTTGCCAGCCCTTGAAACTGGCAAATTTCACGGAGCCTTTTGGGCCTAATCCACGGAGTTGGCACACATGAAATCCACATATAAGCCCAAGTGGGGTTCCATCCTAAAACCAATTGACATTAGGTGGAGTAACTCACCGGGCTTATAAGGTGATCGCTTCTTTCTCACAACTCCAATGTGGGATTTTTTAAGACTCACATGTGGAATACTCAACAGAAACAATAGAAATACCCGTTTCATCTTTGATTTTCGATAATTAGCGATACGATCGTATTACAAAATGGAGGCCACGGACAACCCATAAAAGCAAGGATCAAGGAACAAATACTAAAAATTCAAGATAAAATAGGAAAACAGGACAAAAATAGAACACAAAACCAAACATATTGGAGAGAAACCAATAGACACTACAGATAAACAATACCACAAATTGAGACGGGCTATGGATATATATGTTTCATCTAAATTAGACAATTTAACAACTTGAATAGACATGTTGGGGGCACTGAAAAACAGCCTCTCTTCAGGTTAACACCCTGAAGGGGGAAGGCTGCGTACTTCCGCCCCCAAACCCTGCGTAAGCGGAAGTTCTTGAGGCACTAGATATATTTGTTTTTATGTTCCTATTCGAATAGACATGTTGTTAGATGAACACTCGTAAAATTAATATAATAAAGTTTGAATATGGATGATATTGTAACATAGATATTTTTTATTCCCGACATGCCTATGTAACTATGACATACTTTCATAAAATAATGAATTTTATATACAGTAATGGTACGTCAATCATCTTTTTTCTTCTTTATGCAAAGTGATGGCAAAAATTATATGCTTATTAAAACACTGGTAAAAGATCTGTTCTAAAAGTTTAAGCAGATGGATACAATAATAACAAATCCAGTGCCTCAAGGGCTCCCGTATAAGTGGGGTCTAGGAGGTGTGAATGTATGCAGCCTTACTCCTTCAGAGTGTAACCCTGCTGAGAGGCTGTTTTCAAAGACCCCCAACCTTATGGGGTTGGCAACACGAGGACTTTCCAGAAGGTCGCCCATCCTGATACTACTCTTGCCCAAGCACGTTTAACTTTGGAGTTCTAATGAGATCCGGTGCCATAGTGCCTGATAAATGAACCCTAAAAGTTTAAGCTGATGGGTGAATACTCTAACATGTCCCCTCGAGCAAATGCCTCTTCGGCTTGAAGCGTGGATATTGCACAGACCCACCTCATACATTGTGCTTAAATTATTTTAATACTGAAAGTGGTGCTATTGTGATTTGAACTCGTGACCTCTTGACAAATTCTTATTTGGCTTGAAGCGTGGATATTGCACAATCCCACCTCATGCCTTGTGCTTAAATTATGTTAGTACTGAAAGTGGGATGTTGGTATTCAAACTCGTGACTTCTTGAGTATTAAGGCTCCGATACCATGTCAAAGAACCATCTTCCCCAAAAGGTTAAGCCGGTGGCAGAAAGGCCAAGAATGGCTTTATACTCTAACATAAGCTAATGAGTAATGGCTCAAGAATAGTTTTATACTCTAACATGTCCCCTCATGCAAACATCTATTCGGCTTGAAGGGTAGATATTGCACAGGTCCACCTTATACTTTTGTCTTTAAATTATGTTAATACTGAAAGTGAGGCCGATGGGATTCAAACTCGTGACCTTTTGGTCATTAAGGTTCTGACACCATGTCAAATAACCATCTTTTCTAAAAGCTTAAGTTGATGGATGAATGTCCAAGATTGGTTTTATACTCGTACATGCCCCCTCACGCAAATGTCTACTTGGCAAGAATTGTGGATATTGCACAGACCCACCTCATACATTGTACTTCAATTATGTTAATACTGAAAGTAGGACTACTGGGATTCAAACTCGTGACCTCTTAGTCATCAAAGATATGATACCATGTCAGATAACCATCTTTCCCCGAAGCTTGCTGATGGATGAAGGCCCAAGATTGGTTTTATACTTTAACGACACTTATAAAATTTTAAAAAATATAATTAAGGACTTAAGAAAGCATCTCTAAATTATTATTATATTTTGTTTACTAAAACCACCTAAATTTTATGTATAGTTTCAGAAAACCACATAGATTTTTAATTTTTCAATCTCACAGCTAAACTTTCAAAATTTTTCATCGTCAAACCTTAACGTGACACCGTTAACATCCCTTAGTTTTTCCTAACATGATATTTAGAAAGTATTTTTAAAAATATGTAAATTATTTTTGTAAATATTTACAAAATTTTAGGATATTTAAAATATTTTAAATAATGTTAAATTTAAATTTAAATTTTTTAAATTATTTTCTCTCTTTTTTTATAATATGACGTTAGCAAAAAGTAACGGATGTTAATTGCATCATATTAAAGTGTGACATTGAAAAATTTTAGAAAGTTTTAGTATGACATTAAATAAATAATAAATCTAGGTAATTATTTGAAACCGTACAAAAAAATTTAGATGACTTTCAGTAAAAAAAAAAACATTTATTATTACTATTAGTTTGTCATCAATTGATTATTGACCACATCATCAATCATGTCTTGCTTACAAAAATAAATTAAAACTCTTCTTATCATTTATATAAGAATCATTAATTATAATCTAATTACTACGTGAAAGGGAGATATATTGTAAGAAAAATGTTATATGTATATTAAGTTTATATATAAAAGTAAAATTGACACAATAGACAAAATATAATGGGGTTTTGCATAAATAACCCTAAACAACAACACAACAACAACTATGAGCCTAGTACCGCGGGGACTCCCAACGATGCCAGGTTTGAGAGAGTGAGATGTATGATGTCTTATCCCTTCAGGATACTACCCAAAGGGAGGTTGTATTCAAGGACCACCAACCTAAAAAGCATAAAACAACAGCGTGGGGAGAGCGTAAAACATCAAAAAGCAATAAAGCAACAAGCATCAAGCACCAAGCAACAAGCGGCCAATAGCACAACTTCGTCCGCTATGAAATTAAATTCTCTCTGCGAATTCACAAATTGGACACCAAATAGAACAAAATGGGGTGTAAACGAGCCGAGCCGAGCACCCCCTTGTTCAAACTCGAGTTCGATAAGGCTTATCAAACTCGAGTTCGAGCTGAGCTCTTATCGAGCTTTTCCAAGTCTTGTTCGAGTGCAGCTTTATAAGACTTTAGTGTGTTTAATACTCAGTTCGGCTTGGCTCATAGGCTTATCGAGCTGATTCAAGCTTATTATTGAGCCAAGTCGAGCTTATTATCGAGCCCAATTGATCTTAAAACCGTGCCTAGCTTTTGAAGTTACTATCAAGCCATTACTGAAAAGGTTTCCCTTCCACGAGCTTGATGCTAGCTTTATTCAAGATATTCCCGAAAGGTGAGTCCGATTCAGCCACCAAGTTTTGCGGAATAAGCCAATCTGTAAAGCTAGATATGTCAAATGGTGAATCATATTGCAAAGAGCTTGGCATAATTTGAGTCGTGAGTATCGATTGGGCTTGACAAAAATAGCTAAAAAGGCACCATCTGAGTTTCTTAGCACACGTTCAGCAGCTATTGCACTGCTTTTTTCAAGTGAAGACCCATCAACATTCCATTTGAAGGTGTTTACAGACAATCTAAAGGGATTTTCTAGGCAATAATGTAAGAAAGAGATAGGACAATCTGTCAAAGCCCGGAACCAGGAGACAAGTCTGAATTTGTAGACTTATTTACAAAGCGTAATTTACATAGGTGATGGGTCATGTCTATTGGAGCGAAGAATCAAAACCATAGGAATTGTGTGTGATAAAAATAAAATATATGTGGTCGGGTCAAGCCTAGAACCGACTAGTTCTCTATGGTTCATTTAGGTGCACTAAGGTTTCTGTGTGGTTATAAATAGTGGCGTGTAGTTATTGATACTTGTCTACTTTTACTAGAAAAGATAGTGAAAATCTCTACAACTCCATGGAAATAGAAACAGTTGCCCAAACAATGTAAATCTCGTGTCACTTTTAATTTTTCTCATAGCCTCACTTATACCGCAATATAATATGAACATTAGACATCTATCAGTATTTTCCTGTTAAAAATGCATTTACTTATAATTGTCAATATTCATATAATACACGCGTCATAGCACGTATTCATATTTTTCTGATTTAAAAAAAAAATTTAATTGAGAGTAATCCATTCCCTCACACAGGTTAAATTCCAATATTCTATGTTTTGCTAAATTTATCACTTTAGTTCTCAAATTATTGGTCATGCTCTATCATTTAATATGTGTTGCGTTTCTGTTGCAACTATTATGGCTAACACTATCATTTACTTTTATAAGCACTGAACTTTTGGTTAATCTTTTGTTGATGTATTTTCAAAATAGAGCACTTAATAAAGTGTTTGAGATTCCTTCCATAATTATTTGAAGTGTATTTGGCTTATATTGGATATGTGTCGACACACAGGTACCATGTGTCAATACACAATCTTGCAAAACCGATCCTAGGTCCTTGTTGATTAAAGATTACACATGAAAGGATTTACATGTAACACTTGTGATGAATTAAAAAGAAGTGTTCTGAAAATTCTTCAAACTTCATTCTCTACATCTCTCTCTATTCCTCCTCATACACATCCTCACTCCGTACTTTTTGGTTGTTGTTGTATCCCGAGACTATTTCATGCCTCCAAAATAAATCCTAAAGAAAGTGATCACACATCCTCGACATTTGAGATTTTTGGTTACCCGTTTGCAAAGAATTTGCATTAACCTTTGTATGTTTAAGATCGAATAATATTCATATATATTAAATTCTATGAAATTTTCGCACTGTATTTTAATAACAATTGTAGAAGAATAATATATGGAAACTATGGTATATACCAACAACTTGTGGTGTATATACCCTTTTTTTTTATGATATTATAAGTGTTAATATTTTTTATACGACGATTAAAAAAATATATACTCCCTTCATGATTAAAATTAAATTATTAAGAAAATTCATCCAATTTTTTAGTTTTAAAAAATCATTAAAATTATTTGAACTTGAGAGAATTTTCCACGTGGACAGCACACTCCTATGTGGTAAAGGAATATTTTACTTTGAGTGAAAATGATATATATATATATAAGGAATGACTCTCGTAATAAGGTGAATTTTGAGTCACATATTTAATTAAAAGGTGGTGTTAGGCAAGAAAAAGATGATATTAATAATCAAATGAGTAGTCCAGAATTTACTCCTACCTTCTTATCCTTCGACTATATATATATATATATATATATATATATATATTGAAAAGAAACTTAACAAATCTAGTATGCTCTGATATCAATTTGTGGAGGAAAAACTTAATGCGGAAGCGAAAACCCTGGTAACTTGATTCGATTCAAATAATATGACTCACGCAAAACGAGAAGTAAACAAATATGAAGAAAGAAAGAACAAAACAAGAACACACAATATTTACGTGGAAACCCCTCTACAATTGAGAGGGGAGAAAACCACGGGCGGAGATGGAGATTCTTTATTAACTGAACGGAAGAATTACAACGACACTTCCCAAAACGAGATATATGGAAGAATTACAATCACGCCCTCTGAACTCTCGTAGCACTCGAAAATCTTGGAGGAATTATGAAGTCACCTCTTTTTCTTAATGGCAGCTCACAACCTTTGATTGGATCTAATTGGAGAAAAACACACTCTCTCTCACCAAAAGTCAAAACCCTAAGCCCTTATTTATAGATGACGGCTGGGGTTTGCGGAAAACGACTCCCGATCGATTGGAGGGTCCCGATCGATCGACCCCTTCACGGCCAAAAATCCGAATCCTTTCCTTAAATCACCCGATCAATCGAATTTTCCTCCCGATCCATCGGTGACCCTACAGCAGCCCCAATAAAAATAAAACAAGTAATTTGAGACATAACCTAACAAATTTTCACCTTGGCTCAAATTACATACATAAAAGAATTTCCTCTACCTTCTCCACAAAACCCCCGCACACGGGGTTAACACAACGAAGTACGAAACCTAACCGAGCAAAGCTTGAACTTCCTGTTAGGTAGAAACTGAGTGAACATATCTGAGAGGTTATCAACAATGCCAGTCTTCTTCTCTGAATTGGCTCTTGACACATCATTAGAAACAGCCACTTGCTGCTGAACTGTGTTACTGAACTGAACTCCCTCTGGCTTACTCACCTGACCTGAATCACAACCAACTGATGACATCTTCTGTGGAGAAACTAATGAAGACTCATCAAACGTGACACGTCTACTCGTCAGGAATTGTTTGAAGCGAAAACCTTTCTGCTTCCCATAAAGCCCTTGTTCACATACCACCAGTCCTCTGAACTGACCACACAAAGAGCCCCTCACACTGTGCTCAGACAGACCCCTATCACTTGAACGATCCAATCTCAAACGTCCTAAATTTGTGATCTCTGGTTCTGTCAACAACAAGGATGATGAAGATACTGCAACAGATCTAATAACTGTGGAACCGACAAGCTCATACAACATACCTGACCTTCTGCCCCTCATAACTGTCAATGCACCCTTAACGACCTTCAAAAATCCACCTTCAGCTGTGTACCTGTACCCTTTAGACTTAAAAGTACCTAAAGAGATGAGATTCTTCTTCAAATCAGGAACATGATGAACATCGCCCAAAACCCTGATAGTGCCATCGAACGTCTTAAAACGAATTGTTCCTATACCCAGAACTTTGCATGGATTATCATTACCCATCAAAGCAACTCCACCTTGAATGGACTCGTACGTGGAAAACCAATCCTGATTGGGACAGACATGATAGGAGCAACCCGAATCAAAAATCCAACTATCTTTCAAATTGAACTGAGGTTCAGACACGAACAAAAGAAGATTTTTATTCTCACCACCAACAACACTAGCTGCTATGGATTTCTGGTCATACCTGTTATCTGCTTCTAATTTTCTCTTAAGCTTGTAACAGTCTTTTTTAATATGCCCTTCTTATGACAGTAGTTACAGGTTAGGTCTTGATACCTAGACTTAGACTTGTTTCCACTATGATCATACTCGGTTCTCCCCCTCTTAAATAAAGCACTACCTCAATTATATACAAAATCAGATAATTCCTTATCTACTCGCTCTTTACTCAGTAGGTTTCTCTTAACTTCATCAACAGATATGGTTTGTCTACCCCCATAAATCATGCTTTCGACAAAACCCTTATATGAAATAGAGAGAGAACATAACAACAACATTGCCTGATCTTCATCCTTAGGAACATCATCCAATTCTTTCAAATCTTGAATAATTGAATTAAATTCACTGATGTGATTCTTAAGTGACGTACCTTCTGACATACGAAACGTGAACAACCGGCGCTTAACTGCGAGTTTGTTGGAGACAGACTTGAAACAGAACATATCCTGCAATTTCTCCCACAACTCCTTAGCTGTCTTCACTTCAAGAACTTCTGTCAAAACGTCATCGGTAAGACACATATGAATTGCTGTGAGCGCCTTCTCATCTAACTCCTCCCATTGTGCTTCTATAAGATTATCTGATTTCTTCTCTTTCCCATCTAAAGCTTTATTCAAGCCATTCTGAGTCCAGAGGCCCTTAACGCGAACCTGCCATAAGCTGAAGCTCCCTTGACCACCAAACTTCTCAATTTCAGATCTACTTGCGGACGTCATATTATCAAATCGAAATAAACAGGGCTCTGATACCAATTTGAAAAGAAACTTAACAAATCTAGTATGCTCTGATACCAATTTGTGGAGGAAAAACTTAATACGGAAGCGAAAACCCTGGTAACTTGATTCGATTCAAATAATATGACTCGAGCAAAACGAGAAGTAAACAAATATGGAGAAAGAAAGAACAAAACAAGAACACACAATATTTACGTGGAAACCCCTCTACAATTGAGATGGGAGAAAACCACGGGCGGAGATGGAGATTCTTTATTAACTGAACAGAAGAATTACAACGACACTTCCCAAAACGAGATATATGGAAGAATTACAATCACTCCCTCTGAACTCTCGTAGCACTCAAAAATCTTGGAGAAATTACGAAGTCACCTCTTTTTCTTAATGGCGGCTCACAACCTTTGATTGGATCTAATTGGAGAAAAACACTCTCTCTCTCACCAAAAGTCAAAACCCTAAGCCCTTATTTATAGATGACGGCTAAGGTTTGCGGAAAACGACTCCTGATCGATCGGAGGGTCCCGATCGATCGACCCCTTCACAGCCAAAAATCCGAATCCTTTCCTTAAATCACCCGATCGATCTACTTTTCCTCCTGATCGATCGGTGACCCTACGGCAGCCCCAATAAAATAAAATAAATAATTTGAGACATAACCTAACATATATATATATATATATATATATATATATATATATATATATATATATATATATATATATATATATATTAAGGAGGAGTACAACATACTACTTAGACAGAGATAGGAATATTTTACTTCAAGCAGAAAATGATATATGCAAGTTTAATATACGTAATAATGTATGATATAATAGAGTTTATTACCTAATATTAATGCAACTAGATCCCATTAAAACTCCAAAGTTAAGTGTGCTTCGACGATAGTAGTACCAGGATGGGTGACCTCATAGGAAGTCATCATGTTGCCAACCCTATAAGGTTTGGGGGTCCAAGGAAACAGCCTCTCGGTAGGGTTATACCCTGAAAGGGTAAGGCTGCGTACATCCACCCCTCACAGACTCCGCTTATTCGGGAGCCCTTGAGGTGTCGGGTCAGTTGTTGTTGTTTGTTGTTTGTATGTATATTCTTCAATTATAAAAAATAAAAAAAAAAGTTAATCAATTACTGGCTTGGTTGATTCAGGCCTCGTTTTGTGAATGCGCCAATCACTGTATTGCGCTTTTGCGTTATATATCGAAAAGAAATCTTAATTAAATAGGTATGTCTAATTAAGTTAGGAATTAATGTTTGTTATACTTAAAAAAATCATGCATTAAGAATTTCACACGTGAGATTAATAAAAAATATTCTGTTAGAGTGGTAAGAGAGAGAGAGAATAACAACAAATATATCTCGTGGGTTACTCTACCTAATATCAATTAGTTGATGAAGCATCACTTGGACTTATATATAGATCTCAGATATATACCAACTCTGTATACTGGGTCTAAGGCTTGATAAAATCTTTAAAAGAGGATAAAAAAAGTTATTGTAAGACTTGACATATTTTTTTTCTTCGAATATCTTAACCTCATGTTTTTTTTTTCTTCTAAAAGAATGTTATCGTTATTGAGAGTTATGAATATACGCTTTCTTTAGTTTAATTATATTCTTTTACAATAACAATTCAGATCATCTTTCTCGGGTAAATCTACAACTATGAAATAAGAAAAAAAGAATACAATCTCAACATCACGATAAGAATATGTAACCATTTAGCCATATCACCAAGAAAATGTACATCACGAATCACGATCCTTTATAAAAAGATAATTATTAGTGTTAATTACTCGGCAAAATCTCCCTTTAAATCACTAAATACTAGGTTTCTGTAATTCACTACAAGCATGTTTTTTTCTTAATTCTCCAATTTCTTTGCTTATTTTGTTGAATACTAGTATTATTTATAATATGATTTTTTTACTAAAAACTATCGAAATTTGAAGTGCTGTTTTAAACAACTATTTAAATTTTTTAATTTTTTAAAGTCACACCTTAAATTTTTAAACTTTTTTAATGTTACACCTTAATGTTAAGGCAGTAAAATATTATTATAAGATCGTTTATGTCTTCATCTATCGACTATTGTGTTTATAATGTTAATTTTTTCATTTATGTTAATATAGTTATTTTAACTTCTAAGGGAATTAATTTAGTCCATGTAAAATTTATATTTTATTGATTTAATTTTATATTAAAATTGAACTTAAGTTAGCAATATAATTTTTAATAGTCTTTTTTTTTTTTTTTGGGTCAAGATTTTTTAATAGTCTAAACATATTAGATGTACGTATAGGATATTGATTTGATTTAAAACCAGTAATCAGGTCTTTAAAAATGTTGTTGCCAATATAATTTCAGTTTTTGTCCAAAACTGATTTCATACAATATAACTAAATTAACAAAATTAAAAGTATAAAAATTAAACTGACGCAATGTAGAAAGTACAAAGATTTATAGCAAAATAACCCTAATATGTAATATGTATTTTCCTATGATTGAATATATATATATATATATATATATATATATATATATATATATATATATAATAGATGCACTTAAAATAGATTAAAATGGTAAAGTGTTTGTTTTAAACTATATAATATGTTTGAATTATTACATCATTAATCTAGTGGTATGCTTTTACAATTATTTTCTCATAATAACACCTTTTTATAAGGGTTTCTTTTTGGATTACTAAGGACCCTGACCTATTTAAATTAATAAAAGGGTCCGTAAGTTTTTGTCATTATAATAAAAGAACCCATCTTTGGCATAATGATATCATTTTCCATCAACAAAGCTAACGTGACAACTGTATTTTTATTAGTGTTACAGTAAAATGACAAAAGTACCGAGCAATAACTATATTCTTAAGCAAATTAAACAAAAACAAATATTTTCTACATAATATAGCATCTCAAATTTTGTGCTAATAAAGTAATGATAAGGGTATTGAAGGTTTCTTTTGTTATTTTGTTGCATTAATGGAAAGGCATTGTCACGTCAGCTCTGTCGATGAAAAATGACGACATTATATTGAACCAGGGCTTTTTTAATAAAACAACAAAAACTTAGAGGATTTTTTTAATAATTCAAAAAGGTCAGGATTCGTTTTGTTATTTTTAATATCGGATATTAAAATATAAATAACTTTTTTTTTTCCCTCTTAATAAGGGCTTAGTATAGTTTTTGTTCTTGGTCAAAAGGAGGTTAGTATTTTGAGGGATGGTAGAAAGTCAAAAATAATAGACATCTGTTAACATCGTATGACATATGAATTATATATTTTTTTAATCAAAAATGATGAATTGATAGATTATTTCAAATATATATATATATATATATATATATATATATATATATAGTTTCTATTAAAAATTTTGCGAGTGTTTCTAATCGTAATTTGTTGGATTTTTGTTGAAAATATATACACGAATTGATTCTGAATTATGTATGTGTCTATATATATATATATATATATATATATATATATATATATGTATACTCTTACAAAAATTTATCAAATTTCAAAATAATAAATGGTCAAACCTTAAGATACCTAAACGGTAATTTCTCATGTATATTTTTATTTAGTTTAGTTAGTTTATAAAATATTAATATTTAATTTGCTATATATAATTTAATTATATAACATTGCATAATGAAAATTAATAAAAGTCAAAACCTATTATTACTTCATGGGAAGCATTTGACATGCTCAAGTCAATCTCCTCTTTTTTCTTGTTCAAATTCATAGTAATAATTTGATATCGTTTTCCATTTACGATTTTTATTTTTTAAAAGCTTAAAATAATAGATTATTGTTATTGTTATGATAATAATTGTTATTGTCAGACTAATAATGTGACTTATAATGAATAATAGCCACAATATTTTACAAAGTTGTTTTGACATGAACAATTTTGCTCTTAAATAACGTTATTCAAATCATATTTTAAAATAAATTTTCTAATTTTGATTTCTTACTTTAAGTTTTTTATTAATATAATTTCACACTTTGGCTTTGGAACAAGTGTGCTTGAAACCAAAAAGTAAATATCTGATTTGTGGAACACTTTTTAAATCATATGATTCCCTTATTTATCGGTATGACAGTATATGCCCCCCTCGAAGTCCTTGCTTGCACATTCACCATCTCAATGGGTCCAAGCACTCTACATTCACTCAAACTCCTTTCGAAATCGAGCAATCATTAGAAAATGACATCTTTTTCCTTCACGTCTCCCTCTAGCACCCAATCGTTTTTCGAGGCCCACATATTCAATTTTAACAACTCTAGTAACTGTCTTGATCATGCGCCAGATACAAGCTTCATTTAATTAAAACGACATCGTTCTTGACCACCAGTTGTTGCTGGGTTCATTCCTTAGTCACATGCTTCACTTAATCCAAACGTCATCGTTCTAAACGCGTATCGGTTAGATTTTTCCTAATTTTTTTGGCAAATTATTGGTGTTTGCAACTTGGGAGAATATATCAAGAAGATACCATCTAAGTTTGATACTACACAAAGGCACTAAGAGTGCTTTGACATTCTATGTCTCTTTCCATGGCATCATCAAATAGAATAAGGAGGTCTAACAAGTTGTTGAAGAATAAAAATTACGTAAAACAAATAGTTGAAGAGTTCAATTAGAAAATTGAATTGTCAGAAGCGTAATCGATCGAGTCGAACGAAATAAAATACAGTCGGGACTTAAAATGGATTTTAATGAGATATATATGAGAGCAGTCGAATGTGCCAAACTCAATCCTTTCTGGGACCGGATCAATCAGTATTTGGTACAGCATACATGTAGCCTTGCTATTAAAAGCTGAAATGGCCCAAGGTGAGCCAACCTCGAGCCCATGTTGAGCAAAACGTGAGCCTGTGACTAGTTGGGCTTGAGCAGAAAATTTCCGTGCTCAATGTACGTTGAGTTAAGCTATATTGATGACCCGAGCCTTGAGTTTGAGGAGCTCGTTTCTGCTCAACTCATTTACATCCAAAACAAAGATTTTATGCAGTCTTATTTCGCAAAACTTGTCCAAAACGAATAAAAGGAGACAAAACGAAGAAAACACACATAACTGTGGATAGGGATAAAAACTATCTAACTAATCGAAGACCGGAGATTGAATCTGTCACGATCCTAAGTTCGTGACTATAAATTCAAAGACCGAGGTGATCTAAGAATGTAGAGGTTTGGGAATTTAGAGTTAAGATGAGAGAAAGAAGGTGAAAATTAGATGAGAGATAGAGAGAGAATTGAGATGAGAAAGAGAAGAGTTTAATTCATATTTGTTTGGATGATCAATTACAAGTATAAGTCCCCTTATTTAAACTACTTACATCAATTCAAATGGAAAAGGCGGGAAATAACCGTCTCAAGCAAAAAGGCGGGAAAGGGAGAGGGGAGCGTGTTGGCTATAACCGTTTCTAGAGAGTTCTAGATCCTTCTGCTACAATCCTTTATCTCACGTGGCTAATTAATTGAATTAATACCCAATTTATATTTATTACTATCGGGTGTTAGTCCAATTAAGAATGGGCCAATACAAGTATATTAATGGGCCGGACCTAAGGCAATGTCTTGACATCCACTGGCAGCGAACTGGGCCGTGCCTTGACAACCCACTGGGCCGGACCTTGGCGAACCTCTGGCGCGAATTAAACCGAACCCCCAACACGAGCTAGTGCGAACCCGTGATAGTGCCCCCCCCCCAAAGAAACTATCCTTGTCCTCAAGGACTGAAGTGGGGAAACTGCCTGCGTATGAAGGCCCAATCTTCCCAGGTTTCCTCTGCCAAGTTCTTCCATTTGAGCAGCACTTGTGCAACTCTCTTCTTGTCTCTTGTCATGCTTCGGTGTTGGAGCACCTTTTGAGGCATGACTTCAGGGTCCCCGTCTGAGTCACATTGTGGGAGCTCGTTACTGCCTTGAGCCTGTTGTCCAATCTTCTTTTTGAGCCTGGATACGTGAAAGACCGGGTGAATTTGGGCTCCTTCTGGTAGGCCCAACTTGTAAGCAACCATTCCAATCTTGGCTAAGACCGGATATGGACCATAGTAGCGAGCTGCCAGTTTCAAGTTCCTCCTTAGAGCCAAGGAAGTCTGACGGTAAGGCTGAAGCTTGAGGTAGACTAAGTCTCCTACTTCAAACGTGTGTTCGGTCCTTTTTAAATCTGCCATCAGTTCGTAACGGTGCTGGGCTGCTTTCAAATTTTCCTTGAGGATGTTGATCATGTTGCCTCGTTCTGTGACAAAGTCCTCCACATCAGGGGAAGTGGAGTGGCATGGCACATCCCAAGCCAAGAGACGTGGTTCGTACCCATACAAGGCCTTGAATGGTGAGGTCTTCAATGAGGAGTGATAGTTGGTATTATACCAAAATTCCGCTAAGGGCATCCATTGGGCCCATAGCTTGGGCTTGAGTAGAGCCATGGCACGGAAATAATTTTCTAGGCACTGGTTGACTCTCTCTGTTTGCCCATCAGATTTTGGGTGATAAGAGCTGCTCATAAGTAAGTTTACTCCAGCAAGACGCATAAGTTCCTTCCAGAATAGACTCAAGAAGGAGGAGTCCCTATCTGAGACTATGTCCTTGGGCAAGCCATGTAAACGGTAAATGTGGTCCAAGAAGAGCTGGGCCACTCTCGCTGCGGTATAAGGATGTGCGAAGGTCAAAACATGGGCATACTTGGTGAAGCGGTCCACCACGACCAAGATCATGTCCTTCCCTTGAGACCGAGGAAGGCCCTCCATAAAATCCAGGCTGATGCTGGACCAGGCTTGGTCTGGAACTGGCAGGGGCTGAAGTAGGCCTGGCTAGGGCACTTGTTCCCCTTTAGTGCATTGGCAAACGTCACAGCTGCGCACCCATTCCTTGACACTGTCTCTGAGCTTGGGCCAGTAAAACATGCTCTTGACTCTCATCAATGTGCCTGTCTCCCCTGAATGTCTTCCCACTGGAGAATCATGGAGGGCAAGCAAGACTTTGTCTCTCACGGATGCACCTTCACCCACATAGATGCGTCCCTTGTAACGGATGATTCCCTGTTCAAGGGAGAATGGAGGTTGGCCCTTAGGGTCAAGGGCCAGCTGGGCAAGGAGCTGGGAGGCTTGGGCATCATCTTCATAATTATCGCTAACCTCCCTCACCCAAGTTGGGGTGACAAGGGTCAGCTGGGCCAACATGCCCTGGTCCGGACCTTCACTGCGCCTTGATAAGGCATCTGCGGCACGGTTCTCGGCACCCTTGCGGTACTGAATGCCATAGCTGAGGCCCATGAGCTTGGAGACCCCCTTTTGCTGAAGTCTGGTGCTGATGCGCTGGTCCAAGAGGTGGCGCAAGCTGGAGTGATCTGTCTTGATGATGAAATGACTGTCTAGGAGGTAATGCCTCCATTTTTGGACGGCTATAATCACGGCCATGAGCTCCTTCTCATATACAGATAGCCCCAAGTGGCATGGACAGAGGGCCTGGCTGAGATAGGCCAAGGGCCTACCCTTTTGAGTCAAGACAGCCCCAATGCCTACATCACAAGCGTCTGTTTCCAGGACAAAGGGCTCGTTGAAGTCAAGTAGGGCCAGCACGGGTGCTGTCATCATGGCAGCCTTCAGGGACTCAAAGGCATCTTGAGTGGCATCGTTCTAGAGGAAGGATCCCTTCTTAAGGAGGCTTGTCAAGGGTTTGCTCAACATTCCGCACCCTTTGATGAACTTACGGTAACACTGGTAGGCACGGGCCAATCTCTCATGGCCTCAATCTTGGCTATGTCAGTGGCCACCCCCTCTTGCGAGATAATATGTCCCAATTACTCAACATGGTCCTGTCCGAACGTGCATTTGCTGCATTTGGCGTACAACTTATGGGCACGGAGTATGTCCAGGACCAATGCCAAGTGTTGCAAATGTGCGTCCATCTCCGGGCTATATATTAATATGTCATCAAAGAAGACCAAAACGAACTTCCTTAAGAATGGGGCAAAAACCTCATTCATTAATGCTTGGAACTTGGCTGGGGCGTTGGTCAGTCCAAAGGGCATGACACGGAACTCGTAATGCCCTTGGTGTGTACGGAAGGCTGTCTTGTGACGGTCCTCATCTCTGACTCGAATCTAATGATATCCGGCCCGGAGGTCTATGTTTGAGAAAACTGCTACCCCTTGGAGTTCATCCAAGAGATCATCAATGACCAGAATGGGGAACTTGTCTTTGACAGTGATCTGGTTGAGCTGGCGGTAATCAACGCAGAAACGGTAGGTACCATCCTTCTTTTTGACTAAGAGGACTGGTGAGGCGAACGAGCTTCTACTTGGCTGTATGATTGAAGTTGTGAGCATCTCCTTCACTTGCTTCTCTATCTCATCTTTTTGATGGTGAGGATACCGGTAGGGCCTAATGTTAACAGGTTTGGCCCCTAGCACGGTAGGAATGCCATGGTCATGAGTGCGAGGCGGAGGCAGCCCTTTTGGAATGTCAAACACATCCTCATATTGGCCCAACAGATGCGCTAAGTCTGGGTGCAACTTAGCTTCAGATATTTCCACTCTTGTGGCCATAAAGAGATGGCCTAGCACGCAGCTGGCCTGCTTCTTCAAGAATCGTGCGATGCCACGCTCGGATATGGAATGTAAAGTTGCTTGCTCAACCATGCCTTGCAACTGGATCGTCTTTCCCTCTTTGTAGCAAGAGAAGTGGAGCTTTGTGAAGTCAATGGTTACAGGGCCATAATGTTGTAACCAATCCACTCCCAAAACCATGTCACTCCCACGTAGCTCAAGTACTCGTAGGTCATCAGTGAAGGTGGTGCCCTGGACCTTCCACTTGACACCCGTGCATTTTTGATAGCTCATGAGGCTCTCCCCATTGGCTACGGTGACTGTCATGACAAGCGTAGGCACTGTCTCCAGCTTGAGTTCACGAACCACAGCAGCGTCTAGGAAGCTATTGGTGCTTCCACTATCAATAAGGACAGTAATGGCCCTTTTCTTGATAGATCCACTCAAGCGCATCGTATTATGGGTAATGCGTCCAGAGAGAGCGTTAAGGGAGATCTCCATCACCCCTGTTTCTTCCTCCTGAGCCTCTTCTTCTTCTTGCACTTCCTCTTCTTGCTCTTCTTCAACCTCCTCTTGTCCCTCCATACTTTGAAGCTGCTTTGGCCTACATATGTGCCAGGGAAAATAATGCTCCCGGCACTTGTAGTACTGTTCGGGTTCGCGCCTTGGGGCGCTGGAGCCAGAGGAAGATGCCGGACCTGACCGTGCTCCATTGGGCTTGACACGGACACGTATGAGGACGCTGGACCCTGGAAGGACACACACGGTCCCGTACGTGTACTGGACACTATCTTGACATGGAAACCAGGCCTAGCGACACCCGATCCAGTCCCTTTGGTGTCACAGATCTCAACGATAGCCAAGTATTGAAGCTTGGCTTATTCAAATGCCAAACTTAAGTCCTTTGGCCTTGCTGCTTTGACTGAGGCTCTGAGTACAGGCTTGAGGCCGCTTATAAAACTAGAAACGAAGTAATCTTCCATTAAAGCTGGATGATAAATCCACATCCAACTCTTGAGTTCTTCAAAACGCATGATATAGTCCTCCACAGTATTGTTTTGGACAATCTTATTGAATTCCTCCACTATGTCATGAAGGGATCGATCTCCAAATCTCTTGCAAAGCTCATCAACGAAGAACTGCCATGAAATCACTAGATTCTTGAGCTCTAAAGCCTGGTACCAAGCCTCTCCATGTCGGGCAGGTGGTTGGAGGCAAACTCCACCCATTCCTCCGGTGGTACTTGATACCAACGGTAGTATTTGAGTAACCTCCTGATCCAACCCCTTGGATTAGATCCATCAGAGCGAGGGGGATCAAGTTTGGCAGTATGATGTGAGCTTCAAGTGTGGTTACTTCCATTGTTCCCACTGTTTTCACCTTCATCACCAATACTTGAGGAAGCACGCTCATTTCTGATCTCCTATGGTGGAGGCGGTAGAGGAATCAAGCCACTTCCTCCAATTGGAACATAGTTGCCGGATCCTCCAGCAGTAGCGTGGGCAGTGGCGGTTGGTATTGCTACCTCCAGTCGTTTTTCTTGGTTAATTGCGAGTCTCTGCATTGTAGCATTCAAGGTCTCCATTGTGATCCTTAGATTCTCGGTGATCTAAGCTTGAGAATCTATGGAAGTTTTAAGCTCGTTGCTAATTTGAACTTGACTTTTGGAAATTCTTTCCAACCTCTCCAAGCGCAGCTCAACTGATTCAAATCTTTGTTGAACTTGTGAATCAACCGTTTCCTCGGATGAAGACATTGTTGCAGCGGATCGTGTACTTCTCGTAATGGCCAGTTTGATGATCGGAAGATGGCTCTGATACAACCTTATCACGATCCTAAGTTCGTGACTATAAATTCAAAGACCGAGGTGATCTAAGAATGTAGAGGTTTGGGAATTTAGAGTTAAGATGAGAGAAAGAAGGTGAAAATTAGATGAGAGATAGAGAGAAAATTGAGACGATAAAGAGAAGAGTTTAATTCATATTTGACGAGATAGAGAGATAATTTTCCACTGGAATTACAAATAGAATTTGTACTCATGTAACATCTTCTATATATCATAGTCGAGTAACCACACTCCTACGAGCCCCTAAACTCCAAGCCAAGCAATTCCAGAAAGGTGTCACCAAAAGCCTATAAACCCCAATCCAAACATTTTAGGAGACCATCATTTAATATTCTAGGTCATAGCACAGAAAAAACAAAACACCCAAGTTCTGCATTACATCATTTTGCAAACAAAACACCCAAGTTCTGTATTACATCATTTTACAAAGTATATAATATTGTATTTTCTTCGTATTATTTCTAAGTCTTTCACTTCTTCAAATTTACCGTCTTACATAGGAGTGGCCACGGGCCGGGCCGGGCCCACTTTTTTGACAGAATTAAGAAAAAAATTAAAATTTAAATAATACAAAGTCGTTTTGTACTAAAATTATTGTAATACATTGATAAATAATATGAGATACAAATACATTTTTTTCCAAGCACTAATAATGCTAAATATACATGTTCAAAAAAAATAATGCTAAATATATGTAATAAAATAAAATATACAATAAGTAATGGTAAATATCTTATCAAAAAAATAATGGTAAATAAATAACATAACAAGTACAAATACAACGCAGTTGGGGCCTAATATTAAAAAGTACAAATTTGTTTATTAAAAAATACAAAGTTTGACGTATGGGAGGTAGGCGTGGCAAATAATGGTAAAAAAAATACAAAGTACAAATAATGGTAAATAAAATGCAAATTTCTTAGAGCCGTTGGGGCAAGGCTAGGTGTGCCCGGGCCCGGCCCGGGCCCAACGGCCAGCATATTTTGGCCCGTGGCCCGGCCCGGGGTATACCGGGCTCAGGCCGTTGGCCACGCATAGTCTTACACAAAGGAACATACCTAGTGCCTCAAGGGCTCCCGCCTACGCAAGGTCTGGGGGGGGCAGATGTACGCAGCCTTCCCCCTTCACGGTATTAACCTGAAAAGAGGCTGTTTGTTAGTGCCCCCAACCTGAGGGTGAGGACTTTCCAGGAGGTCGCCCATCCTCGTACTACTCTCGCCCAAGCATGCTTAACTTTGGAGTTCTCATGGGATCCAGTGACGGCGTGTTGGTGCCCTCTTTGATTAGCAAACATTAAAAAAGGAAAAAATAAAAATTAAGTATATTCATGTATTCATACAACAACAACAACAATCCCAGTGCCTCAAGGGCTCCCGCAAAAGCGGGCTCTGGGGGGGTAGATGTACACAGCCTTCCTCCTTAAGATTGTGAACCTGAAGAGAGGCTGCTTCTGAGGACCCCCAACCTGAGCGGAAAGTCTTTATCGCCTCATGGAGACCTGTGAGCAATGGGTTGTGAGCAATATGTCATGAAAGCAAAAGAGTAAAAGATATATAGTATTATATTTTAAAAATATAAATATCTAATGTACATCATATGGGATAACACGAGTTCTTAATTACGATCATCATACACACTAGCAAAGGGCAAAACCACAGACCCAAACCACAACTTCCCATCCCATTCAACTACTTCACTTACAAATTTTAACCCTCCACTTATTTCTTCTAACACTTGTATTATTTTTCCATCTTCATTTAATTTTATTGCTAACCCTTTTGCTCTTAATTTAATAAAAATATTTACCAATTTTATTGCATTAAATGGAAAATTAACAATAATTTTACCAACCCATTTAAAAGAAACGACCCATTTTAAGAATTCGCCTCTTTTCGAGTAAATTCCGACCCAGTATTGATCTCTGTTGGCACTGGGTTTGATGTTGTCTGGGTAGCCTAGGAGCTGGGCTACCACTTCTAGGGTCCCGGCCTTGGTTGATTCGAGCCAGTATCTTAGGATTCGACAAGTTGTAGTCTCGACTATCAGCAGGGATTGATTGTCTTTGCTGAGTGCTACACCGTTCGGAAATGAGAGGTTGCGGGCAAGTACCGTGACTTGTTGTGTTTGAGGGTCGAATTTCATCAGTCGTCCTGTTTTGTCTCCTGTTAGTATTACTGATATGTAGTTCCTGTAAATTAAAATTTTATGTAACCATATTGTAAGAATGAAAGTTAGTGAGCATACCTAATAGGGTTGTTAAGGCATATATTTATAATAGAAAAAGTAGGAATAATTACAGAATATTCTCTGCATATAATCAACATAATATCAATACCGATATTATCCCTAATACATATCTTATTGTACAAATTAAATTGTCACAGCGTTTAGATGGAAAATGTTTAAATTTCAAAATATCAAAATATAAATATTTATGAAATATCTAAACATCTGAAATTATAAAATGCCATGTAAGCAAAAATTAAAGTATGTTAGCAGCATCTTATTAAGATATGTGTTAAATTTTATCGGGCCTTGAGGCCCAACCCACGGAGTTGGAACATATGAAATCCACATATAAGCCCAAGTGAGGTTCCATCCTAAAACCAATTGGCAATAGGTGGAGTAATCCACTAGGCTTATAAGGTGATCTCTTCTTTCTCTCAACTCCGATGTGGAGTCTTCAACACTCCCCCTCGCATGTGAGTCTGTGCCAAACGTACCCCTCCCCTTCTCCGATCCAATTGGATCCAAAATACTGGAGAGGCCTTTGGCGCACCAAACACAAATAAGAAATCGGGATCATCAACCTGGCTTTGATACCATGTTAAGGAACCATCTTACCCAAAATCTTAAGCTGATGGGTGAAGGCTCAGGATTGGTTTTATACTCTAACATGCCCCCTCACGCAAATGCCCGTTTGGGCTTGAAGCGTGAACAATGCACAGGCCCACCGCATACCTTGTGCTTAATTATTTTAATATTTCGAAAAGTTTAGATGTGTCATTAAAACAAAAATAGAAAATTTAGGTAATTTTTTGATACCGCACCTTAACTTTAAGTGATTTTCATTAAAAATCTATAGTTATTTACATCAAAGGTCTCTATACTTTACCAATTGTATCAATTTAGTCCTTACTTATACTTTTAATTGTATCAATTTGGTCCCTAAAATAAAATTTATGTTTAGTTTTTGATAAAATTTTTAATAATCCGCCAATAAGTTGGGTCAAATTGAGTCAATAGGTGGATTTATAGCATATTACTTGCATTTAACTTAAGTATACCATTAAAAATTACATCATTAATTTAACTTTAATTTGATAATAGGACTAAATTAATACAATATGATAGTAGAATGACTAAATTGACATAATTAAAAATATAAGAACTAAATTAACACAATACGTAAAATATAAAAATATTTAATATAAATAATCCAAAATTCAATTAAAAATAAAAATAAAACGACACCAAATAGGTGCTTTTGTTTCTGTTTTCTTGTTTTGTGCTTTTTGTTTCTGGTTCCCGTGTTATTGCGGTAGGACTCAGACCTCGCCTAGTAAGTGGCCTGCTTGTGTTCGCAATTTTATCCCAAATTATCGAAAAAAAAAAGGTCGGAAATACATACCTCCGAGGGTATAGCATGCTGCTATCGGTGAAATAAACAACTCCAGAGCGCTGGTCCACGTCGACACCGTTAGTGAACCCAAAAGGGACCCCTTCCACGTGTGAAGCCACACGTGTGGCCAGCCCTCCTTCTGGGCCTACAACTAGTAGGCCCATATAAGCATCCGCTATGTAGAGGTCTCCAGTTGGGCCATAGAAGCGTAGGCCCAATGGGCGCCCACATATGTGCTCCCACTTTTCCTCTTCCCCTTCCCTTTCACACTCTTCCCTGTGTGTAATTGATGTATTAAACACGTATTCGTATTTTTTTTGTTTAAAAAGGTATCAATATATCGTTACTCTTTATCTTGATAATTGTATGGATTTTGGGTTTAATAATTTAATTATAGAAAAAGAGCGCTAATGTATTACTAGTGTCATCTCGTGTGATACACATCCTCGGAAACAGCCTCCTTTTAGGGTAGCCCCCTGAAAGGGGAAGGCTGCGTACATCTATCCTCCCCAGACCCTACTTTTGGCGGGAACCCTTGGAGGCACTGGGTTTGTTGTTGTTGTTGTATCTCGTGTGATACACGGGTGTTATATTTTTAAAAATATAATTATATATAACTTTTATGTATTAATGTAATTAAGTACATAAATACCTTTTTTACCTTTTTTATTATATAACTTCAATTTTTATGTTTACATATTATAGAATTGCTTGGGTTAAGATACACAAGCTAATGGGGTAAGGATACTTGGCTATAATATATAGAAAGATTAAATAATAGAAAAAAATATGTACTTTCTTATGTTAGCCATATCGTGCACATTTTATAACACGTATTTGTATTTTTTTGAAAAAAAACAAATTTTCATTTAAAAATTATCATACTTATATTTGCGTTAAATATTTGATATTGTGTATTTGCTAAACTCGTTACTTTCAATCCCAAACTATCAATTTGATAGGTCGAAGTTTGAGAATTTCGAACTTAACCACCCTTTAGTTTGAGTCATTTATCATCTAGGTATCTATTTCAGAATTCAATAAATATTTGTGAAAATATGATTGATTTTCTCGAACAAGGAGGGACAGAGATATCCTTAGGTGACCTTCAAATATCCGAGGTGCATCACAACCATTGTGACTATAGGCGAATCAGCCCAGAGAAAGTCAAGGAAGCCCCGAGATCCATGGGAAGAGGTAAAGCAGTTGGCCCAGATGACATACCCATAGAGGTATGGAAATGCCTTGATCAAAAGGGCGTCAGCTGGCTAACTAAACTATTTAACCAAATCCTTCGAGGAGACAAGATGCCTGAAGAATGGAGAAAGAGCACATTGATTCCAGTATATAAGAACAAAGGCGACATTCAAAGTTGCGCCAACTATCGGGGTATCAAACTAATGAGCCACACTCTGAAGTTGTGGGAACGGATCATAGACAGGAGGTTAAGGCAACAGAAAGAGGTGTCCGAGAACCAGTTCTGATTTATGCCCGGGAGATTAACAATAGAAGCCATCCAGATCCTAAGGCGGACGATGGAGCAATATAGGGAGAGACAAAAGGACCTTCATATGGTCTTCATTGATTTAAAGAAGGCATATGATAGAGTGCCAAGGGAGGTCCTTTGGAGAGTCCTGGTTAGGAAAGGGATCCCCGTACCATACATCCGAGCCATTAGAGACATGTATGAGGAGGCACAGACTATGGTGCATACAATGGACGGGGAGACGGACGCTTTCCTGATAACAGTAGGGGTACATCAAGGGCCTGCCTTGAGCCCCTATCTGTTCATTCTGGTCATGGACGAGCTCATTAGGCACATCCAGAGATGTGTACCTTGGTACATCCTTTTTGGACATGACATAATGCTGGTGGGGGAGTCGTGGAAAGAGATAAATGAGAAGCTGGAACTGTGGAGAGGGGTTCTAGAGTCAAAGGGGTTACAACTAAGCAGAACCAAGACCGAGCACATGGAACTCAAATTCGATCCCTCTACCGCGCCTAGTCGGGAAGAAATCAAGATTGAACACGAGGCCATACCGAAGAAGGAGAGATTCGGGTACTCGGGGTCCATGATAAAGCAAAATGGAGAGATGGACGAAAATGTCAGCAACCGGATTAAAGTGGGATGACATAAATGGAGGTTAGTCTCCACGGTACTTTGTGATAGAAAGTTCCCCTTGAAATTAAAGGTAAAATATTATAAGACGATTGTGAGGCCAGCCATGATGTATGGGGCGGAATGCAGGATAATGAAACAACAGCGCACACAGAAGATGAAGGTGGCGGAGATGTGAATGCTGAGGTGGATGTGCGGACACACAAGGAAGGACAGGATCAGAAACGACATCGTAAGAGGCAAATCGGGTGTAGCCTCCATTGAGGATAAATTGAGGGAGCAATGGCTGAGGTGGTTCGGACATGTCAGAAAGAGACCGGACAACGCCCCGGTCAGGAGATGTGAACAGCTACTTGCTACACTAGGCAGAAGAGGCAGAGGCGGGCCAAGGAAGAGATGACTTGAGACGATCTGACAAAACCTCACCCACCTAAACCTTCGGTAGGAGATGGCCTTAAATAGGGCCCAATTGAGGGCCAGCATAGGGGTTTTAGATGTTCCGTTTGGAGTAGGGTAGTCCAGCTTACTAATGCTAGGTCTTCTTGGCGCATGTAGGCTATTTCTGGATCTCACAAGGTTGTACGCTGCTACTTGCCTACTTATCCTTTTCTTTTTCTCTATCTATCCCTATCCCTTCCCTATCCTTTCCCCTTTTTGTTCCCTTCTATCTCCATCTCTATCTCTATCCTCTTTCCTCATTATATATTTATCTCTATCCTCTTTCCTCATTATATATTTATCATCATCTTATATTTTTGATCTGCGCTTGATGTGGCATGCTTTGAGTCTGTTGCTTTGCTTGCATTGTGCCTGCCATGAGTTTGCTATACTCATGTATTTGATGACTCTTTTGTTTTTGCCAGGTCTTTGGCTCTTTGCTGCAGACCAACTTTTCAGGCTGGGGATCCTCAAAAACAGCCTCTCTTCAGGGTAGTCCCCTGGAGGGGGAAGGCTGTGTATATATACCCCTCCCAGACCCTACTTTTGCGGGAGCCCTTGAAGCACTGGGTTTGTTATTGTTGTTGTTGTATGATTGATTTTCTACATAAATGTTGGTATAATTCATGATCACGATAGGATATATAAGCAATATCAATTTTCTCAGCGGAAATTCAACAAATTACAATCTAAATTCACCAAATTTTGATATAATCTACCTATATTTTATAAAAATTATGCATCATGTTAGTATTTTCCGACAAAAAAATTGTCAACTTCCAGTGAAAATTCTAATACATTGTTAGAGTCATGTCTCACTTTAGCCTTTGACAACAGAAAGCAAACAAATTTCAATATAAGAATATCTCATTGATAAATTTTTAAACTTTAGGATATCTAAATGATAAAATTTATAAACCTCAAGATATCCATTATATATATTAAAATGTTAGCGTACTCATATAATAAAGGTAAAAATAGAGTAAAACCCCCTGAACTTTGTAATTAATCACAACACACTCCCGCACTTTTAATTTTGAAAAATAGCCTCTTGAATTTTGCAATTAAACATAACACACCCCCTCCACTTTCAATTTAAAAAAATAGCACCCTGATTTTGCAAATTAAAACAACACACCCCCTAAACTTTCAAATTCATAAAACAGCCCCCCTGAACTTTGTTATTACACACACTTTACCCCCCGAACTTTGTTACTAAACATAATACACCACTTAGACATTCATAAATTTCAAAATAAAAAAATATGAAGTTAAAAAATTTGAATAAATTATGAAAGATAATTTTTTTTAAAAGTATGAAAAAATATAATAATAATTTTAAATTTTATTTTTCAACATTTTTAAAAAATATTTTTTCCGTATTTATTTACAAGTTTTAAATTTTTAGTCTGATTTAGAATTTATTTTTTTAAAAATTATTATATTTTCTCTTATAGTTTTTGTACGAAATTTAAAAAAAATATTTTATTATCTTCTAAATTTATAACATTTTTACTATATTAATTAAAATAATTATTTTTTATAAATATTAAAAAAATTTTTTATCTTTTATCTAGAAATATAAAGCTCGTACCTTTCATCTAAAATCATAAATTTCTTTATTTTGTATAAAACTAAGAAATTCCTAATTTTTAATTTAATATATTTTTTATTTTAAATTTATTATTCTAATTTTTATTAAAGAGGCACTGGATATGTTGTTGTTGTTGTACTCTAATTTTAATTAAAGTTAAAAAATATTATTTTATTTTTTTCAAAATTTTTCCATTTTTTTTTCATAATTTGTTTACAATTTTTAAGTTAAATATTTTTTAAATTAAATTTATTAATGTCTAAGGGGTGAGTTATGTTTAGTAATAAAGTTCGAGGGTGAGTTGTATATAATAATAAAGTTCATATGGGGTTAGTTTAGGAAATTAAAAGTACAGGAGGTGTGTTTTGTGTAATAACAAATTTCAGGAGACTATTTTATGAAATTAAAAGTGCAGAGAGTATGTTTTGTGTAATGACAAAGTTTATGGGCTATTTTATGAAATTGAAAGTGTATGAGATGTGTTGTGATTAATTACAAAATTTAAGGAATCTTACTATATTTTGCCCTATAATAAATAATCAAACCTCATATAAAATTTATTTATTATTTTGTAATAGTGTTAATATTTTTATAGGTGCACAAAAATAGTAGTAAATCCATGTGGGTTGTTTCATTTCTTTCCAAGGAAGGAGTTAATGCTAAATATATATGTTCATATTTTCATTTAAATTATTTTATATATTAAAGGATATCATTTAATTTAGGATTATTTACGCCAAAGATCCTTATATTTTACCTATTGTGTCAATTTGGTTCTTATACTTTTAATTATATCAATTTAGCAATTGTTTTAATTTAGTCATTTGGTCAAATTTAAGTTACGTTAATGACATAGTTTTGAATGGTAAATTTATATATTTACTCAATTTAACCCAATTCGTGGCCGGGCCATTAAAATTTTTTTTAAAAACTTAACATAAATTTTTCTTGAAGAAACAAATTGACACATTTTGAATTGTACAGGGGCTAAATTGTAACAATTGAAAGTATAAGGACTAAATTAACATAATAGATAAAATATACGGACCTTTTGCATAAATAACCTTTTAATTTAATATTGAATTTATATAATTCTAAAATCTTTATTACCGAAGTGTTATTATCATGACAAAAGAGTTACATCATTGCAATTTTGTAGAATTTTGTGGTTATAATTCACTATAAATCACGTCGTTGCTATGACAATAACAATTCTGATGCAGCCCATAGGTAGATGGTGGATGGGCTTGGCAGCTTGGCGGATATTCCCTACTTAGCGAGTTGATAGGATACGCGGCTGGATAAAGACTTGAGAGGATTGACATCTATTAGGGTATCAGGAAATAATTGTTAAGTTGTTTAGCTAATTAATAGTTATTTTTATATTTATCTTTTAATTTTTAAGTCTTTTAGTTTACACAAAATATCTCCTTTATTTAAGGAAGAGGAGACCTAAGTTTTTATTCATTCAATTATTTTCTAAATTTTTATCCCTTGTTTTATGTGTTTCTCCTCTATTTTCATGATGTGAGAATTAAATTAAACAATTTTCCCCTTCACTTCTTATTTGTTTTAAAAATAAGAGTTTTCGTTTCCCAATATTCTATCTACACACTGCATCAAATTCTATAATTATATTATCAAATTATATATATAATGAAGTAACTTAATATTTGAAATTTTAATACTCACTATTTGAGTTCAATGTATTTTTTTTTTTTTTCCTTTTTTGAAATCTAGCTGATATATATTAGTCGGAAAATGGTGATATGATGCGCGAGTTTAACAATATATATGATATATCAATGTTTCCAATAAAAAATGGTCTATTGAATCTTGATAGATGGTATTATATGTCATTTTAGTATTTTCAGATAAAAAATTATCAGATACAATGCCAAACATTTATATACTACTAAAATCATATTCTATATCTGTGTTAGAGTATAAAACCAATCATGGACCTTCACCCATCAGCTTAAGTTTTTGGAATAAGTGGTTCCTTGATATAGTATCAGAGCCTTGATGACCAAGAGGTCAAAAGTTCGAATTTCAACAGCCCCTATTTTCAATATTAAAATAATTAAGCACAAGATAAGAGGTGGGCCTGTGCATTATCCATGCTTCAAGCCCAAACGAGCATTTGCTTGAGGGGGTATGTTAGAGTATAAAACCAATTATGAACCTTCACCTATCAGCTTAAGCTTTTGGGACAGATGGTTATTTGATAGTCTACATCTTCTGATAAAATCTTTTAAAATTCTTGTGGAAGAAGAATCTAAGTAATAAAATTTTAAAAACTAAAAAGGTTATTACATAATTTTTTTATTTGTTTCATTTTTGTTCATTTTTATTTGCTGTTTTGATTTATTTTATTTTTTTTGGTAGGGGGGAACCAAATTTTGAAATAATATTTATTTAGTTTTTAATTATTTATTTTTATTCTAACATGAAAAGACAAAAATAAGAAAAATATTTTTTCAAACTTATTTATATTTAAATTAAAAATTATACCAATCAAACTGTATCTCAGAATGTTTTTAACTTTATTCAAATCAATATACAGGATTGGGGACTAGCTTTGTCCACACATATATCACGTTCTATCATTTTCTTATCAACAACTAAGTATTATTTAAAATAAAATAAAAGATAAGAAATTAATTTTAATAAATCTATAAATTAGAAAAATTATTACTTAGATACTAAATTGTGAGCATTTATTATTTAAATAATTTGACATTTTAATTTATACAATAAGGTATCAAAGTTTAAAAATTTATCACCTTGTGCATTATGAAATAATCTAGTGAATTTTCATCAAAAATTCAGCATTTTTCACAAAAAAATACTAATGTGGTATATTATAATATACATGAATTATGTTAGTGTGTTTTGCGAAAATCCATATATATATTCGATAATTAGCGACAGAGTCGCAGTACAAAGCAGCCAACTCGACCAAGCTATATATTACCAAAATAATGTATGATGCTAGTATTTTTTGACAAAAATTATTTGCACTTTGGATTCATATTTCACGTCAACAATTTCTATTTAAAATATACCAAAATTTGGCGAAAGATAACTAATTTATATTATTATTACTTAGATGATAAAACATGTAAGCCTTAACTTACCTCATTATATACGTTAAAATATCACAATATCTAGATGATAACTATATACTTAAATATGATAATATTTAAGTGATAAATTCCCTAAAAATCAACATGAACAACCATTAACATGAATAACTCGAAATTAAAAGGTGGAGAAGACGGAAATACCTACGAGGAGAAGTGAAGGCGAAGTCAACCCACCGGCCTTGTTCCTGGTCCCATCGAATAATCCGGCCATCCGATACACCGGTATAGGGCCCGCCACCGGCCCGGTCGAACGTGAGACTCTCGGGTCCCAAGGCATCCTCAATAGGGAGAGTTTCAAATTGGGAAAAATTTACATAATAATTATTTAAATTCTTTGAAGAATTTGTATAAAAATTGGTAATTATCAAGGCTAATAAGAGGACAATTATGGATGAAATAATATATATTCTTGATTTTTTGGGCATGGCTAAGTTATGTAATATTTTGTGTGAAATTAAAAAGGGAAAAAATTATGTAAATGGGTTGTTTTTCAAAAGACTTCAGAAACAGTTTCTCTACAGAATAGTATCATATAGAAGTGAGATTACGTACATCTTACTCTCCCTAAACTCTAATTTGGTAGGAGTGTCTTTAAAGCATTGGATTGTTGGTGGTGGTGGTTGCTTTGCAGAAGGAGGATAAAAAAGAGGATGCCTTCGGATATAGCCTCTTTACAGGTGGCATCGTGTAGGAGTAAGGCAACGTACGTCTTACCCTCTCCAGACCGTGCCTTGGTTGGAGCCTCTTCGAGACATGGTGTTGTTGTTGGTAGTTTTCCCGAAGTAGTGTAAATCTTACCCGCTTCAGACTTTGTTTTGACGAGGGCCTCTTTAAGACACCGAGCTGCTGTTGTTGTAGAAGGTTTATTTTTTTGTTTTTGTGGATTTTATTTATAGTTTTGATGGAGGATTTGAATATATAGAAAAAATAGTGAAAGTTGGTGTGTTGGGGATAGGGTTGGAAAGCTGCAGAATCAAGGCTTGGATTCTTCGGTGGGTTGTTTTCAAATACTTTGTAAATCAGTTATCGTCGTGATAAAAATTATTATTATCAGAGTAATAATTTAACTTATAATAAATAATAGCTATAAATTTTTATAAAGTTACTTTAATACTAATATTTTTGATATGGTAATAATATCGCTCTTTGTAAATTATGGGCATACTAGTATTATAAAATCAGGTGTATTAATTTTTTTAGTTTATAGATTGTTATATATTATTTAAGTCTGAATTTTGTTATAATTTTTTTTTGTGAGAAGGCTCATATATGAATTATAAGGGTAATATATAAATATATGTAATATTTTTAAAAAACTAATTAATATTGATAAAGTGAATTAGACTTATAACTCGATCTTTTGTTTGTTGTAATTTAATAAGATGTATATAACATTCTTGAAAAATTTTAGAATATGTTTGATATGATTTTCAATTTATAATATTAAATTTTTAAAAAATTTAAAATTATAATTTGTCTTTTTTTTGTTTTTATTTTAGTTTTTCTTATTTAAAATAAAAACTAAAAATATAAAATTAAATAAAATAAATCATTTGGAAGAGAAATTATTCTATGACCAAGGGTGTTTATATCATGCACCCAAATAATAAATGATAAGATATATTAAAGTTAATATTATTATCAAGATAAAATTATTACTTTTAGAGCAAGATTGTTATTTTTAAGTAATTTTTGTGACTTTATCATGTAGTAACATTCAAATGTGAATGATTTTAGTATTTTCAAGGTGGATTAAATGAAGGAAAAATATTATGAGTATCAAATTTATATACCTAAATTAAATATAAAATAACAAATAAAATTATAACTAAAGTGCAAAATAATTTTAAATAATTATTTTTTACATAAACCAATAAATATAGGATATACAACTATATACACAAATATACATATATATAGCATCCCCGTGTCGAATTTTTAAGTTGACGATAATAATAACAATAACAAATTTAATATCACAAGGGCTCCCGCCAAAGCAGACACTGGGAGATAAAATATACGCAGCCTTACCCTTTCAAGGTGCAACTCTAAACGGAGGCTGTGTCTGAGAGCTAAGTTGACAAATTAATATTTATTATTTTTTATAGTAATAAGGAATACAATATTTACACTAAGTACACAGAGATGTAAAAGATAAATTCGAACTCAAGAACTCGTGCTTGGATGTGTGGTCTTGTAGAAATTCTTAACCACTAAATTAACCAATTTTGCTCTTTAATTATTGGATTATTAAATTTAAGTACTCCGATGTTTGTTAAACAATAGAAAAGCCTCAGAACTTTTTGATTTATATTTTTAGTACCTTAGATTTTCTTCGTACTAATAAACAAGACCCTATCCCAGAGTGATGACTTCATATTCCAAGGAAAAAGTTAACGTGCCAAGTTACTTTACATATCTACTACAGTATATTAACGAAAATACCCCTTTTGACCCTTTTTTAAAACAAAACCGTTAACACCCCTTCACTTTAATGGGTATTCAAAATGATCCGCCAAGTAAAGAGTTGTATTTTCGTCAATATATTGTAGTAGGTATTTGTTAAATTTTTTTAGGCCTGACCCACGAAGTTGGAACACATGAGATTCACATATAAGCCCAAGTGGGGTTCCATCCTAAAACCAACTGGCCATAGGTGGAGTAACCCATCAGGTTTATAAGGCGATCTTTTCTCTCTCACAATTCCAATGTGGGATTCTAATTATTAGGCTCATATGTGGAGTCTCAATACTCCCCCTCACATGTGAGACTACGACAAACGCAACACCTGCCTTCTCCGATCCACTTGGATCCAACATTCACTGGAGCAGCTCTCGGTGCAACAAATTCAAATGCACCCCTATGAAGATCTTCCCTAATCTATTCAACAAATCATATCAGATATTGATACACCATCTAAGTGGACCAAACTGAAGAGCTCAAGAGCTGAAATTCAATGGTCTCCTCCTGAATATGGAACTCTGAAATGGAATGTAGATGGATCGTCAACAGGGAAGCCAGGAGAGATGTAGGAGTCGGTGGTGTCCTTAGAGATTGGCAAGGAAACATTCGTTGTGTGTTCTCGGTTCCAATTGGGACCAAAGATTCAAACTTTGCTGAGATTGAAGCCATAAGGTTAGCACTTGAATACTCATGGCAAGATGAGAACATCAAGAGCAATAGACTAATAATTGAGTCTGACTCAAGAAATGCAGTCTCATGGGCGAACAATTTAGATTCTTATCCTTCGAAGATGAACTTCGTTATCAACAGAATTCAATTGCTTCGGAAAGAATTCTCTTGGGTTTCAGTCATTCACCAGAAGAGGGAAGCAAACCAGTTAGCGGACTCCCTTGCTAAGAATGCCGTTCTAAGAAGATCCTCATTAATTGCTTGGATTCAGTAGATTGACAACAATTACTATAGGATTGTTATATATAGTTGATAGTCTCTTTTTGATGTACATGATTATCCACATTTTGTATAGATTGGATAGCCTTGTTTTTGTATTTGCCCATCAATTTGATTGGGCGCTTGTACAATTTATTTTGATTAATGAAAATCCAATTATCAAAAAAAAAAAAAAATGCACCCCTCTTTATAAGGACACGGTGTGACAAACAAGACATCGGGATTATCAACCTGCTCTGATGCCATGTTAAATTTCACCAAGCCTTTTTAGGCCCGACCCACAAAGTTGGAACACATGAGATCCATTTATAAGCCCAAGTGGGGTTTCATTCTAAAACCAATTGGCTATAGGTAGAGTAGCCTACTAGGCTTATAAGGTGATCTCTTCTCTCTCACAATTCCAATATGAGATTCTAATTATTAGGCTCACATATGGAGTCTCAACAGTATTTAAAGTGACATGTCACATCAGTTTTCTTCCCGAAATATGATGTCATTACACATATAAGACTCCTATTTATTAATATGAAGGAAAAATTAGATACTAAAAATAAATAAATAAAAAAAATAGAATTTTTTTTATTATTTCTATAAATATCGGGTACTAAATTCTGAATAACCCTTAGTTTGTTGAAGAATTGATCCCATATTAACTTCCCTCCTTCCAACAACCTGAAATTAATGTGAAGAAGGCATGGAATAATTAAAATGATTCTCATTTTGCGACACTATTTAATTACTTGATGTGTCGAGAAAATGACTAATGAAAGTGAGTTGATGGTGTGACGTTTTCTAATTTAGGCTATATTTGGTAAACAGCTTTTTATAGCATCTTTTATAACGTTTAGTATTTTGATTAGTCAAACAGCTAGTAGCATTGTTCAATAAAAATTTTATTGGTAGCATTTTTTATGACTTTTAGCTTTTCAAAAGCTAAACAATTTAGCTTTTTGCTTTTCAAACGCTAGGAAATCAAATTTTATTTATCGTTTTGCCCCTTCCTCTTATTTTAATTTACCAAGCACATTACCCATCAGCTAACAACTAACAGCTATCAATAAGCTAACAGTTAACAGCTCAACACTAACAGCTAACAGCTATAGCCAAATATAGCGTTAGACTTGTTTAGTCAAGCTTATTTTCTTAAAACAATATTTTTTGTAACATTCTAGGCTATCTATCATAAAAAGAAAAGTATTTTTAAATAAAAGGAGAGGTTTTTTTTTTCAGCTTTAAGGTAGAAAAATAATATATTTTTTTAAATAAAATTGAGAGTAAAACCTAAAATTTTTTCAGAACCTCTTACAAAAAATGTTCTAAAAAGGGGTTAGGAAAAACCACATACATGTATCATAAAGGCAAGAGTCAAACACAATATTGCACTGAAATTTACGTATCTGATACTAGGACTAGTAAAATTTGATACGATATAATAATACGATATAAATATGATATTAAGATAGCGGGTTTGGGTCGGAAGTTTTGTAGCCGGGTTGAATTTGGGTTGATTGTTTAACCCGTTTAGGTAATTGGGTTGAATTTGGGTTTGACCCGTATAACCCGTTTTCGACATGATTGATCCGTTTATATAGTTATTTTAGGTATTTAAGTAATACATTATTGTTGTTATATATATTTTTTGAGTTAAGATAATTTAACTATATTTAATAATATTAATTTGTAATTTATTTTAATAGTTGTAAATATAACAAGTATTATTTTTTAGGTATTTATTAGTATTTGGGTTGAAGATCGGTTGGGCCTCTCAGAGAACTCCCAGCCCGGGCTGAGCCGGGTCGGTGACTGCTTGGGCCTCTCTGTTTGGTTGGATGCGAGTTCACCTATCCATGAGGAGGATTTGAATGCTATGATACCAGTTGAAATAATTGATGCTCATGATAACTTAGTTGGGCTCGTGGAGCCTGATTTATGCTACGCTAGTGACTGAGACACGTCTTTTGTCACTGTGGGCACTGCTACTACTGTTAGGCCTGAAGAGAATTCAGCGGTTCAGCCTCAGATTGAATGTCGGACAACTCGAGCGGCTTCGAAGAAGCAGCCTCAAGTTAGCAACAAGAAATCTAAGGGCAAGAAGAAATCCTGATTTTCCTTTTCATCGCCCTCGCTTAGGATTTGCTTTGATGTATTGTTGTACTTATTGTTTTTCCTTTGTTCTCACTTTTAGAGGTTTGTATTTATGAGTTTCTTTGATTTTCCTTTGTATTTCCTTTTTGTTTGCTTTTGGCGTGTTTGCTTTCTTTTTGATTGCTTTTGTAGGCTTCGGCCAGCTTGGGGTATGCCCCTCGTACTCATGTATAGACGTACATTTGTGCGAATTTTTGATATTTATACACTGTCTTATAAAAAAAAAAATTATTAGTATTATCAACTATAAAATACATAACATGTTTGTAAGTTGAAAAACTAACATTTAATAAAAAAAAAAAGTCACTGATATAATAAAATGGGTAACTCAACGGGTTACCGTATAATAATTGAGTTGGGTAAGGGTTGAGAGTTCCTAACCAATTTAATAAACGGATCGGGTTCGGGTTGACCCCATTTTTAAGGCCCCTCACATAGCACGAACACGAATACGACACGATACTACACATTTGCCACCCCTATCTGATACGTAACCAAATTAGGTATTTAGGTCTATAATATTAGGGTAGCTTAATAGGTAATATAATGGGCTCCGCCTAAGGAGGGGCATATATTCTATAAATAGGAGAGTCATTGTAATTTAAGGAATTCAATGAAATTAAATGTCATCCTTTACTTTTTATCTCTTATCCCTTTGCTTTTAGTATTTTATAGTGTTTCTTTAGTTTTTAGTCTATTTTCTATTTTAGATCGTATCGGTATCCAACTAGAAGAAATAAGTCACGAACAACTCAAATATCAAACTCTAACTACAAATTTATTTTACCACTCCACTCTAACCCCTCCCCCTCGACCCTGCTTTTGAGGGAACCTTTATAGCACTGGGACTATTATTGTTGTATTCTAACCCCTCGATTTTTTGTCACAAAAAATACTTGAAGGTAAAGAAACCCCAATTTTTATTTTTATGTTTTTGTCATTTTTTTTTAGACTCATAAAAAGACTAAGACTAAAGAACATGAGCTAGACCCAGTAAATGAAATATCGATCATTTTTTTTTGTCATCCTTCGTGCCCTTTTGGTTGGAAAAAATAACGCGTACAACGAAGATATTGGGGCAAATATTATGAAAATACTACCAAAATACAGCTGAAATACTGCGTATAATACAGCGAAAATACTGCCGGAAATTATAGTGAAAAACAGTAAAAATAACTTGCGAATTACTATAAATTAAACAACGTAATTTAAACCGTAAATCAGTCAAAAATTCAGCATTCAAATTCCCCAAAAAATGACTTAATTAGGGTTTATTTTCTGTTAAATTTAGCTTCTGCTTTGATTTGGCGCGTTAATCTAGTTATTGTGAACCCAATTGATTTGTAGTTGAGTGCTTGTAGATCTTAAATGTTGGCTCCTTTGTGCAATTAGGGTTTTTCTTTTTCGAATTTTGGATATAACTTGATCTGGTAGATATCTGAAGTTGAAAATGTACTAAATTATGAGTCTGTTATGCATTATTGCATCTAATTATTGTTGAAAATATATTACGTATACATGTGTATTTTGTATTTTGTATTTGTTTTAATGTAAATACCTTGAATTTAATTTAGATCTAGAATTAAATTTAGGGTAGTTAAAAGGGCATTTCCTCCTCTCCTTTTGAATAGGTGTAACCGGCCACCCCCCATCAATGGCCTCTTCAATTTTGTTTTAATTTTTGCTTTCAATATTTTATGTTATTTCCTAGTGTAATTAACCTAGGATTCTTTGCATCCTTTCATCTTCTTTGATGTACTTATAAATAGGCTAGATTCTTTTCAATTGAATTCATTCAAATTTTCCTCCTTTTCTTAGTGTTCATTGTTGTTTATTTGTTTGTCAAGTTTTTACAATTATTGTGCTTTATCAATGAATTTTGCTGCAATCATGCGAAATTAAACTGTAATTGATAAGAAATTGTAATGGTTGTGCTCTATAGGTTAATGGCAATGCATATCCAATGAGTTATTTACTACACTAGTTTCTAATGTTTGTAAATTTATTCAAATTGATCCCTCGTCGTCTTTTTTTGTTCCAAATTGTCAAGTAGCCAATTGTTTCAAAAGTTTAAACTGGTCGGTGAAGATTTAAAATTGATTTCGCACTCTAACAAACCCCTTCACGTGAATGCTTATTGGGCTTAAAGTATGGTTAATGCACGAGCCCACCTGATGAAACTTGTTTAGAAACAAAAATGCAATCTTCCTTTTCAATTCTAGTTTTTCTTTTTCATTTTACATTTAGAAAACATTTGTAGAAATGGAAAATCATCAACAGTTTTTTAATGTAGAAAACTGAAAAATGATTTCAAGTGATCTTAGTATTCCAATTTCCTGAGAAATGAAAAATTACAGGCCTTAGTTTTCCAATTTCCTGAGAATTGAAAAATTACAGGCCTATGTACAACAACAGCAATAACATTTCTAATGCTTGAAGGGCTCCCGCGTAAGCAGGGTCCGGGGGGGTAGGATGTACACTGCCTTACCCCTTCAGGGTGGGATCCTAAAGAGAGGCTGTTTCCAAGGACCCCCAACCTGAAAAGAATGGAGCGTGTGAATCATAAAAGAATTACAGGCCTATGTAAGACCTGTAAACCCGAAAAATTGCAATTTGAACAATTAGGCTAACCAATTTGAAAATGACCAATTCGAGTGCGTCCAGTCCATGAAAACTCGGGTATAATTCAGGTGCAAATATCACTTTAGAATACTTAATTTTAACATGCAAAGCATCTACTTTTAATGTTTGATGGCAAGGGCATGAGAGAGCGAGAGAAAGAGAAAGAGAAAGAGACGGGTGGAGAGAAGAAACAGAAAGAAAAGGATGGAGTAAAAAAGCGTAGGAGAAAGAATCTGAAAATAAGTGAGCAAAAAGAAACAAGTAGGAAACATACAGATGGAAGATTCTACATAACGGTTCTAAACTAATTTTCAAAATTTTCAAACAATAAGGAAAACTAGAAAACTAGAAATTTAACAACTTCTATTGTCTACTATCTACTAGCTGCCTATCTGTTTTTACTTGCTGCCTGGTATGGAACGTTTTGCCTCGATGTTTCCTCTAGGGCTTTATGTTTTGTATTGCTCGTTTTATGCTATAGCTTACTCTTCTGCTTTGATACCCTTTTGCTCATAGGTCACCATGACACGAATATGACATAATCAGGTTGGGGGTTCTCGGAAACAACCTCTCTTCAGCTTCATACCCTAAAGGGGGAAAGCTGCGTACATCAACCCCCTCAGACCCCGCTTTTACGGTAGCCCTTGAGGCACTGGGTTTGTTGTTGTTGTTGTTGTTGCCGTCGTCTGAAAAATTCTACATTTTTAAACAGTCCTTAAGCTTTCCGAGAATCACAGATAGCAAGGCTTTCGAAGTTGAAAACATGAGTGACTTGCTACCTGGAGCAGACCCTCCAGTTAGCGACACTACTCGAATTCAAGAAGTGAAAGCATGGCTGATTTCTCAGTTTGATTCTGCTGGGAAAGACGTCCCCGAGTTTGAATACACACCTCGAAGCATCGCTCATTTGCATAATCTTGCAAATGTATCCCAAGCCAAGACGCAAGCTGCAGGAATTGTCGCTACCGATTTACGCCAAAAAGCAGCTGAGTATCGCTCTCGAGGTTCACCATTGATCTCTATATGTTTGTTGTCCTTGTTAAATTTGTCCTTCATTTTGTTAGCGTTATTCAGAGTGTGTTCATTACATAGTTTTCCGTTGAAATTTTTGAAAATTTCGTTCTTTCTTGGAATACATGTTGAAAACATCCAGTTTCCTGACTCAACAACAACAACAATAACAGCCCGGTACCTCAAAAAAGCTTCCGCCAAGGCAGGGTTTTTGGGAGGATGAGATGTACACAACGTTACCTGGATGTTTCTGAAATCTAGTTTCCCGACTCGCTAGAGAAAAAGGAGGTTTTTAATTTTCTTCTGTTTTGTGCTGAAAGCTAGACATATATTTCCTCGTTTCCATGTTTTCCTTTGTAATTAAGAAGGTTGTTTTTCCACATTTTCTAAGGGCTTGTTTGGTATGGTTTTCTATGCATTTTTGGTTGCTGAGAAAATAAAACTATATTCAGGAGACGAGTATTTTTTTTTTTTTTTCTTTTCTAGTTTTGGGTTTTCTATTTCTTGTTTTTCAAGTTTGAGTAAAATCAAAAACGAAAAATCAAAAACAAGAAAAGATTATTGTCAAAGCTCGGTTTTTTAATTTGTTTAAAAACCAAAACTATAAACAGAAAACCATACCAAACTTACCTGATATTTTTCAAGTGTTTCTAATTGAGAATCATGTGTCTCTAGCTGTTAGAATCCGGGAGATATTAGAGAATGTGGGACTGGCCCAAGAGAGTTTGCCATCAAATATTGTTGGTTCAGCACATGTTCTTGCAAGCGCTGCGAACTTTTTGAATATAAGAGACACTGAAATAAGCAGGTGGGTATCTCTTCGTATCGTGATTTCATCCATACTAGGTACTGTTGAGAACTTTACATGTAATTATACTCATAGTGACTGATGTTGGAATTGTGAGATAGAAGTAACCAATGTATGAGCCTGGTAAATTACTCCACCCAATGCCAATTGATTTTAGGATGAAACCCCGCTTGGACTTATAAGTGGACCTCATATGTGCAGACTCCATGAGTCGTGCCTAAAGCTCGGTGAAATTTACAGTTGTTGTCTTAATTTTTCGTATCATAGTCCGTGCTAAGGTTTTGTACTGTAGTTTCCTTGTTGCAATGGGTGATCATTCTCTACGAAAGATGGGAGTGGAAGAGAAGAAGGTGAAAGTGCAGAAAGAGTCCAAAGTTCTTCTTGATTATACACGAAAGGCGATAGCACGGCTTACTTACTTGAAAAGGTATACCTTTGCCTTACTTATTTGAAAGTTAGGTTCTGTTTGATTTGATAGAAATATTTTTCTATTTGATTTGAAAAGGTATACCTTTGCCTTACTCATTTGAAAGTTAGGTTCTGTTTGATTTAATGGAAATAGTTTTCTGTTTGATTTGAAAAGGTATACATTTGCCTTACTTATTTCAATAATTCTCTCTTTTTCCCATCAAGGGGAAAATGACTCGCTTTGCAAGAAAGGGAATGTGTTTTTTCCTTCACGAGAAGGAAAATCTCCTTTTTCATCTTACACTCTCGATGTCAAATTAACTTCAAATGGATCAAATATGATTTATCTACAACTATTATATTATAAATTAATTTTCTAATTCAAACAAAATAAAATCTTAACGAAAAACATGTAATTCTTAGTTCAAATTTTTTTTGAGAGAACTATTTTCTGGACGGGGGGTAAAGAGGACTGTGAAGAGAGGATGAGTAAGAGATTATTCTACCTATGTTTGAGTATATGTGTAATAAAGAGGGGTAATGACAAAAAGGGGTAGATGAGTTTTCCTTGTTCGAAAATTGAGTAAAGGGTAAAATAAGGATAAAATTGTCCAAAATTTTTTAAAACATTGCCGGTCCCTCCATTACTCCCCAAACTGGAAGGCAAAGAAAAGATTTTACCTTCCATTATCCCTCAAAAAAGTGCCAAAATAGCACTGTTATCCTTACTTCTCTTTACTCCCCATTACTCAGTTGCCGAACAGAGGATTAATTTTGTCCGTTTTTAAGTACTTGTGTGGGTTGGGTGTCATTGATTCTAACTTATCTTCTGTGTTCTTAGAATACTCGCGCAACTGGAAGATGAGGTGCCGCCATGTGAGGCTCAAATAGAGAATTGGAAAACAAACTTGGCACTTATGGTTTCCAAAGAAAGAGAATACAACCAGCGATATTCTAGCTACAAGGTATCATTCTTCCTTCTTCACTGCTGCTAGGGATCCGGTCGCTATCTTGCAATGAAATCGTTCGATTTTACTTGAGTCGAAGCTTTCCGGTTTGCCTGGGCTTCGCGGATTCATCTCTAGTTATTTGGTGGTGATCTATGGGGGGGTCAAGGGACCTACACTTAGTGAACTGCTCGTGTTCGAAATCGATCATGGTTCATTTGTGTATATTTGGAGATTGATGCCTTATTAAGTTGAGTATGAGTAGGCTCGATAAGCTTAATGAGTCAAATTTGAACAAGGGGTGCACGGCTCTTTTAACATTTCCGAATTGTTTGATAGGGGTTGATTAGGAGTTGGTTAAAGGCTCATTAACAATTCGTTAACAATCGATATTAATGGTTTAATGATGGCTCGATAGTGATTCAAATAGCTCAGCTTGATAGCAAGTTCAACTCCAGTAGTCTCGGCTTGATTATGAACTTGATACAACTCGATGACGATCTCTGCTCGACTCGGTAATGAGATCGGATTGGCTTGATGAGGCTAACAACCTAACCCAAGCCGAGTATCAAGCACATTAAAATCTTATTAAACCGAACTCAAATAAAGGTTTAAGAGCTCAATAAATTTTATGGAGCTCGAGTTCGAACAAAAAGTGCTTGGCTCGACTTGGCTTGTTTCCATCATAGAAAGCACTTGGACCTCTAGTCCTATAGACTTTAACCTTGGTAGTGTTTTTTATCACTAGACCGATGCCTCATTGGCCGAAGGACTAGCATTACGGTGCTTTCTTTAGTTATCTAGTGATTATGAAACGCTCATGTTTTCATTGATGTATGGTCTATGCTCACATGCTTTGCGCAGACGCTACTAAATCGAGTCGGTTACACTCCGGAAATTAGCCATGGAGTGCTGGTGGAGATGGGGGAGCACAAGAAAGACTTGGAGCAGAAAACTAAACCTATTCTTGACACTCTCCGAAGCTATCAAGACTTGCCTCCTGTAAGCCGCCTCGATTCGAGTATTTCTAACATCATTATTATGTACCTTTCCTATCATTGTTTCGACAGAACAATGATATTGTCAAGAAACCGATTATAACAAAGCTTAAACTGATAGGTGAAGGTCTATAAATGATATTATGCTATAACATACCTTCTCTCACGTATTCTTTCTTTCAAGGTCAGGAACCCCTTGGACACAGCCTCTTCTCCCTCGTAGCACCCTATAGGGGTAAGGCTGTGTACATCTTAACCCTCCCCAACACCCCCCCCCCCCCCCCCCCCCCCCCCGCGCGACTTCCAAAGACCCTGCTTTAAAGGGAGCTTCTATGAGGCACTGTGCTGCTGCTATTGCTGTTGTGTATCTCCTTATTGAATGTCCGTTGGGCTTAAAGTGTAGGTGATGCACAATCCCACCGTGTATTTTGTGCTGAAATTATAGTAATTAACATCCCGGGTGGGAGCTATTGGAATTTGAATTTGTAACTATTCAGTCAACAAAACTTTGATACTATATCAAGAAACTAACTATCTCATAAGTTTATGTTGATGGGTAAAGGTCTATTAATGATTTAATGCTTCATATGACATTCGACGTTTGTTTTTTTTTTTTTTTTGCCCCCCCTCGTTTATTCAGTAGGATAAAGCGTTGGCTGCGTTGGTGATGGAAGACAAGAAAAGGCAGTACGCCGCGGCTGAGAAGCACCTTGAAGAGGTGTTGCAGTCGGCTCTAGCTGCCTCAGATTAAACCTTCTGACTTCTGATGTAACTGAATCACATTCGGCCCATGTTTGTATTTTTAAATTTGGGTTATTTACACCAAAGATCCTTGTACTTTTTTCATTGCGTTAATTTAGTCCTTATTCTTTTAATTTTGTAAATTTAGTCTCTCTACAATCTACATTTAGTCAATTTCGTCCCTTTGTCAAATTTAAGTGAAGTTCTTTCCTTAATTTTTAACAGCTCAAGCACATTAGACATAAGTAGCCTACTGCAAATTCACTAATTAACTTAATTTGACCCAATTCATTTCATTACCAACATACATAAACTTTACTTTAAGAACCAAATTAATCCAGTATCAATTGTGTAAGGACTAGACTGATTCATTACATATTTTTTATGAATGTCAGCTAAGTATTGTAAGTAAATTGTTCCCAGTTGTTTAATCGTTTGACACAATTAAAAGTATAAATATTAATGTGTATAATTAAAATTGATATTTCTTAATTCAAAAAAAGTTGATATTAAGTGAATAACCAATCGAATAGGGGACCAATTTTATTAAAAATAAAATACAAATATTAAGTGAATAACTTATAAACATGAGTCACTATTTTATTCCACATGGTGCTACGTGACACCATGCAGTATGGAAACCGATACCTCACCAGTTAACTAATGTGGATGATCTACTGGGAATACTAAATGTTTAAAAAAGTGAAAATAATGACTATTTTGAATAAAAGAAAAGACATGAGATTAATTTAAATAAATTTATAAATATCAGGGACCAATAGTATAAATAACTCAATGCTTGTGAAATTTTATTACCCATAAACTTAGTCGAAAAAGTTCTCATGTGTGACTTTTTATTTTAAAATTTATTATTTTGGAAAAGATGTTTTAAGGAAAATCAAATTTCACTTTAGGTTTTTCGTTGTTTGTTTCATTGAAAAACATATTTCCACTTTATGATGTTTCTTTGTTTATTTTAAGGATATTAGCTTACACCGATTATTCTATACCTTTTTATAGCCAACATAAACTCGATCTGATCAAAACTCGAATCAATGAATACCTGAAAACTTTGGAATGATGATTTTCCGCATTTTTCACGGGAAGTCATTTTTCCACACTCTAGGAGAAAAATCTTTTCCCTTAGAATTTTTTTTGCCACAAAGAATGAGCACCAAACAATGGAAAACGAAAAAACTAAAGCAACATTCCTAGTGTCCTAAGAGCTCCCGCCTAAGTAGGGTTTGGGGGGTAGATGTACGCAGCCTTCCCTCTTTTAGGGTAGGCTATTTCTGAGAACCCCAACCTGAGGGATGTAACACAAGGGCTTTCCAGAAGGCCACCCATCTTGGTACTACTTTAGCCCAAGTACGCTTAACTTCGGAAAGCGGAAAAAAATAATTCTAAGTGTTTAATTTTTCACCAAAACAAATGGAGCCTAGATCTAAATCATCATATTCCATAACATATTTTCCATCTTATCTCGCATATCTAGATTAGAGAGGCTGTGGTAATAGTGATGTATTTTCCGTTCATATAGATACGACGCTGTCACCGAATCCCATTAGAACTCCAAAATTAAGTGTGCTTGGGTGAGAGCAGTATCAGGATGGGTGACCTCCTGGGAAGTCCTCACCCTATTGAGGGCACTCAAAAACAGGATTTCTTTAGGGGTAATGTTCTGAAGGGGGAAGGTTGGGAACATCAGCCCCCCAGACCCCGTTTAGGCGGGAATCCTTAAGGCACTGGATATGTTGCTTGTTGTTGCATAAATACGAATGCTATCAATCCTCTTAGGTGCTCCCTTCATTGATTCTCTTATTTTATAAATATAAAAAAGCAATATATTTCAGGAAAAAAGCAACCAAGTTATTCGAACTGACCTTTTTTCGATAATTAGCAACAAAGTCGCAATATATAGCAGGCAACTTGAACAAGCGAGGTATAACAGAACCTGATAAACTCAGGAAAAAGAAACACTAAACAGGTACCAAAGAAAACAGGAAATTCGAGCAGACTCACGAACGATAATGTGAAGATTTAGCTATGAAAGTACCAACTAGCTTAATCGGTACGTGAGATATAAGATTGAACCTTGCCTTCGTTAAGGGTCAGAATATCTTTGGGATTTGAGAAGGATTCCGTTGTATAACAGAATTAGACTTCTTACTATTTTATTATTACAGAAAGATTACAGTGTTCATAAATACATGAGAAAAAAATTAAAAAAATAAAAATAAAAATAAAATACATAATAATTTGAAAAATAAAATTATCTGACAAATAAATAAATAATAATAATAATAATAATAATTAGCAGCAGCACTCCTCACATATCCAACAGCAACATAACCCTGCCAGACTGCAACCACCACACACCCATAAATAATTTGTCATTTTTTTTCTCTCTTTTCATTCAATTATTAATCATAATTATTTTCTTAATCCAAACTGTAAAGGACTCCAGATGTGAGTGTAGTAACAATCCTGTAAAGAAGTTGTGAGAGTGAAGAGATTAATATATAAGTCTAGTAGGTCATAATGTCTAGTGGTTTTACAATGGAACCTCACTTGAGCTTATATGTGTCATGTGTGTCGACTCCCTAGGTCGTCCCCAAGGCCCAATGAATTTAACATGGTATCAGAATTGGTGGATGACCTCGGGCTCTTATTTGACACATTGTGTCCTCATAAAAAAGGATGCATTTGAGTTTGTTGAGTCAAGTGCCTCTCTAAAGGTTGGATCCATTTGGATTGAAGAAGGCCAGTGGTACGTTTGTCGTAGACTCATATGTAAAGAGGAGTGTTAAGGATTTTACATGTGAGTTTAGTAAAAATTACACATAAAAGTTGTGACAGTAAAAAAATCAGTATATAAACATACTAGATTACTCCATTTAATATTAATTAATTTTAAAATAGAACCTCATTTAAATTTATACGTAGTTCTTATTGTACCTACTTTGTCGGTCACGCCCGAGTGAATTTAACACAAACAAAAAAAAAGATCAGTGCACAAACTTCAACGAAATGGGATGAAAAATAATAAAATATTAAGGTTTTTTTTTTTGACTTTTTGATAATTATAATAAAATAGTCTTCCGATCCTGACATATATTCATACTTAAGGGATAGGCTTGCTGTTAAATTTTATCAGGCCTTGGACTTAATAAATAGAGTTGACATATATCAGGTTCACATATAAGTTAAATTGAGATTATATATTATTATATTAAGCTAATGATATTAGGTGGAGTAACTTATTATACTTATATGTTGATCTCTTCTTTTAATATAACTCTTATGTGAGATTCTTAGTAGACTTGTATGTGGAGTTTTTAACATTTGGGCTTTGCTCGGTTTGGTTGACCTTAAACCCGGTGTTGCAAGCTCTGAGCTATAATCGCCTAATTTAGGATAATTTAAACTTAATCTAGCCTTATTTAGACTCAAACCCAACTCATTCAAGCTCATATTTGGCTCAGCTCGTTAAGTTAAACAGTTTGGCTCATCTCAGCTATAAATATAAACCAAATCTTTCGAGCTTTAAACAAGCAGATTAGCAATTAGATGATTACTTATAAGTTTGTTCATTTATTTTGGTATGATTCACGTTAGCCATCCTCGACCAATGAAAACCCTAGTAAAGTTGATGCTCTAGGATAAAGGGTTCTGAAATCAATATATACCAACCGAGTAAAAGAAGAATTATTGTGAAAGGAAAATAAGAAGAATATAATTTAGCAGAAATTACCAGCCTTTGAGGAAACCCTTTTCGCCCCTCTTTTGGGTGCGGAACCATCCTTTCTTTTTCTTCTTCATCTGTGTCGAATTCCCGGTCGGGTACCCTGCAGTTTCAAAGTTAAATTCAAAATAAATGTGTTGTCCCTTCATGTAATTCGTATGTGCAGTATGGTTTTATTTTGTAATTGATTTTGTCTAAGAAAAACGATTATCAGGTCTAAGGCCTTCAAGACCCATTATAGGCCCAAATTCGACCTAACTTTTGTGTGTCTTTTTAGGCGTAATAGAGTGTTCCCGAGCATTTATACAAAAGAGAAATCCTCTTATTGTAGAAAAAGTGAAAATCCATGCAACTTTATGAGACTTTACGAATCGAAAGAAAATTTAATCCTATTCATTAAAAAGATTCGCATTTATGTAGAAAATATCAAGAAACCAACTCCGACAAAAGGTTAAGTTGATGAGAGAAGGTGCATGATTGATTTTGTATTCTGGCAAAAGCTTAAGTTTGCTTGGCCACCAGGTCGTTAATTATCTAAAAAAATGTTAATATTGAAAGTAGGGGCTGTTAGGATTCTAACTCATGACCTCTTAATCATCAAAACTCTGATACCATGTTAAGAAATCAACTCAATTCAAAAACTCAAGTTAATGGGTGAAGGCCCACGATTGGTTTTATACTCTAACATGGTCCTTCACGCAAATACTCATTGGGCTTGAAGCGTAGATATTACACAGACGCACCTCATATTTTGTTCTTAAATCATGTAAATACTAAAAGTGGAGGGCTATTAGGATTCGAATCCGTGACCTCTTGATTATCAAGTGTTTGATACCATGTTAAGAAACCAACTCTTCCAAAAGCTTAAGCCAATGGGTGAAGACGCGTGATTAATTTCATACTCTAATATGCCCCTTCACGCAAATGCCCATCGGTGTTGAAGGCATATATATTCCACAAGTTCACCTCATACCTCGTGCTTAAATTACATAAATATTGAAATTAGAGGACACTGGGGTTCAAACTCATGACATCTTGATCATCAAGACTCTGATATTATGTTAAGAAACCAACTCTATCAAAGGTTTAAGCTGATGGACGAAGGCCCACGATTGGTTTTATACTCTAACAAAAGAGTAAGAAGCTAGCATGACAACGACGACGAGGAAGAAGAAGAAGAAGAAGAGACACAAACCTGGAGGAGGGATGTTGTCCATGTTGTGTTGTGGTAGTTGGGTCTCAAAATTGTTCATTTTTTTGGATACAATTTGTGTTCTTTTTTAGAGATAATTTTCTCCCACAAAGTTTGATGTCCTCATCTATTTATAATACACTCAATACCAACAATTGTTTTTTTTTTTTAATGAAAGAAAAGGTAAGAGGCAAGGTTTGATGTCCATCTTTGGTCTCGTTGTTTTCTTAGGGATGAAAATGGAGCCGGTAAAACCCGTTAGTCGTGAATACCCATCCCCTTCGGGGTGGGTATGGGTGTAGGTGAGTAGGGTAGCGGGTACATGTTGGATGTACTATACAAGTATGGAAGTGGGAAAAGATGCTTCTTTCGTTTGGGTTTGTGCTGTTCTGATGTTTCCCTTGGCTGTTTTCTTTCTTCTGGTATGGCTTTGGGGTTTAGGCTGGAGTTTTTGTATTTTGTTTCCAGGTGTCTTGGGTTGTTTGTTTCAAGTCTAATAGGTGTTTCTTGTTATTTTTCATTTTCCGCATTATGTGTGCGTTTTTTAATCTCTTCGTGAGATGTTCATTTTTGTATCGCTAATTTTTCTTGCTTATTATCGAAAAAATGGGTAAAAGGCAAGGTCCATATTCTATAGGGAAGGTTCCCTCCATCCCCCACGTGATCCCACGTTTTACTGTTGACCAAAATTGGTCTTGTTGCTGTTAGGGAAATAACAACTGGCTTCGAGGTGTATACCGAATTAGGAAATTGGTGGATTTGTTTTTCTGTTAATTTCGGCCCTAGTTTTGGTATACTGGATCTTTTTGTTTTTTCTAGTCCTTATTGTTTAGTGGTGGCCGTAGTTTTATAGTCCATATTGGTTGTTTGCCTGCGTTTTGTCTTGTAATCCTGTTTCCTGGTCAGTTGAATTTTTTTTCATGTTTTTGTTTTGTTCCTCATTTTGCTATAGGTTGAATCAGGTCTCGTTTATATGAGGTGCTTGTTATATCGTGACTCTATCGCTAATGATCGGAAAAAAAGAACCAGTTTGAATTCTAATCACAAAATGATCGAGAATGAACGTAAGTAGGATGTTTTTGAGATTGAAAACAAGAGAACAAAAAACGTTATTGGATATTCTAATATTGACAATGAAAAGGATATTTATAGTTTTTCAAGTGTCTCTTAGAATAGACATATCTCTTCACATGGAGAGATACACCCCTTTATAAAAAGAATAAAAAAAAAAAACCAACAACAACAACAACAAACCCAATGCCTGCAAAAAGAACAAAAAAACCATCTTTTTTAATCGTTTTAAAATACACCAATAGTTTAGTCTAACTGTGAAAAAACTGTTATTTTTTTCTTTTCATAATCACCTTTGTAAAAGTTATCTGAATATGAATATTTTATCGATGAAATTTTTAATTTCTGCTTCTACATCTACCCTAAAGGAGAATCAAAATTTTTCTACTTATATTTAAAACAAAAAATATTTTCTATTTCTGTTTAAAACAAACTTTTAATTAAAAAATTTGGCCAAACAAGCAAAGAGATATGCTAATCTTCTCTGTATCGTCAAGGAAAGTTTATGGTATTGAGAATTTGAGTGTTATGTTGAGACTTCACATGCAAGCTTAATAATTAGAATTCCACATGAAAATTGTGATAGTGAAAGATTAATTTATAAGTCTAGTGAGTTACTCCACCTATTGACAATTGATTTTAGGATGTACTTGCATGTTGATCTCATGTGTGTCAACTCCGTGGGCCGGGTCTAAGGGCCTAGTGAAATTTAACATGGTATCAAAGCGGATGAATGATCCCGAGCTTTTGTTGGTCGCACCGTGTCCTTGGGAAGAGGGGTGCATTTGAGCTTGTTTTGCTGAAGGACTCTCCAGTGAATATTATATCCAATTGGATCGGAGAAGGCGAGTGTTGCGTTTGTCTAATAATTAGAATCTCATGCACAAGTTGTGAGAGTGAAAAGATTAATTTATAAGTCTAGTAGGTGCCACTCCACCTATTGCCAATTGGCTTTAGAAATTGATCTCATGTGTGTCAACTCTGTGGATCGGGCCTAAAGGACCGATGAAATTTAACATGTTAAAAGCAAATTTTAATCCGTGGGACATTTTCAATAAGGCTGTGTTTGGAGTACTGGAGGCTGGAAATGGGGCTAAGGCTGAAATTGGAGCCTAAAATTCAAATTCTGTTGTTTAATTCACCTGCTGGAATTGGAATAATAATTCCACTACTCAATTCCATGGAATTGGATTTTAACTGAAAATCAAACTTTTCAATTCCTTATGATGGGAGTAAGGAATTGCAATTCCATATTAACTACATTAACCTAAAACCCAAAATGACTTAACTTGATTAACCCAATCCAAAATAACTTAAAATCCAAAGACTTAGACATAAACTAAAATTTGTCCCGAACCTCGAAATCACCCAACTCGAATGACTTGAACTTGAAATGACCGAAATTACCTTTACTCAAATTCTGAAATGATCCAACCCGATTGATTCAAAACTCGAGATTACTCAAATCTTGAAAATGAAGCTGCTCGACTTGAATGTGATGTAAACAAGTTGAGCCAAAATGAAAATGACACCACCAAATTGACCAAAATTTTAATATGATCCATACCCAAAATGACCCGACTCATCTCAAACTCAGCCTAAGATGACTCGAAATTTGAAATGATACGACTCATTTGTTTCAAAACTAAGATGACTCGAGCTTAAAATGATCTAAATGAATTTAAACTCGATTTTAATTGTCCTAAATCCCAAAAATATGTAACCTGATTAATTAAAAATCCGAGGTAACTTGAGTACCAAATGATCCAACGATACTCAACCCATTTGACACGAATATCAAATAACTTGAGCTCAATTTGAACCGCTCTGACAGTAATAACTTGAATGCAATGTGAACCTCTCCGACCAAAATTGAACCATAGTTGATTCAAAGCTCGAAATACTCCAACTCAATTGACCGGAAACCCTCGATGATTCGAACGATTATGTAATTATAATTCCGACCTCCAATTCCTTTGACGAACCAAATAATAGAATTGCAATTCTATCAGAATTGGAATTAAAATTACAATTTCACAGTCCAATTCCAATTTCATGTGCCAAACAGAGTCAATTAAAATGCCTAATCATTTTATTTATTTTAAATAATCTACTTTATATTATAATATTTATTTTCCAATTGATAATCTTCTAGGGCTTTTTGGTGAGAATGAGTCATTACACGCGGGACCAACGCGGTGCGTGGTCAACTAGCCAAATAATTATATTTTAAATATATTTTCTAATATTGCATACTTGTAAATTTACGATTGGTTAAGTCTCAAGATAAAATTCATGTATAATACATATTTTAGATACTTATTCATACTATCATGTTTAATAAGGGCGTATATATCGTTGCTAATAATACATTAAAATACACATTTTTTATGTTATCTATATAATATATGTATTATAATACATATCTATATTTTTCTTATTTAAAAAGTAAAGAATAATTGAAAATTATATATAACTAAAACTAAATTAAATATTCATATTCTATATTTGACTAAATTTATCACTTGAGCTTTTAAATTTTTTATTTTATTTGCATCCTATCATATACTATGTGTTATATTTTTATTATAGCTGTTGTAACTAACACTATTCTTTATTTTATAATACAATAAATTGTTGACCAACATTATCATATATATAATCGAATAATACAGACACTTATGTATTAGATCTCGTTCAATACTCATACAGTCTTATCCTATTATTTCGTTTCTTAATCAACTATCTATTTTCATTCTTTATTTTTTTTTCTTTTTTTAAATAAAATAGGACGGTGAGATAAGGTTTTTTTTTTAAATAACAATGCGAAAATGACACGATGGACTTGTACGCCACGTGGCACTTATATGTGGGTTATATATAAAGAGAAGTCAATCTATTGCGTCATCTGGGCCTGGCCCATTGGCCCAACTTTAATAGTGGTTTAGTTGTGGAAAATAAAATCACCATCGTTGCCACGTCAGAAATTAGTAGGTGGGATTAGGATCGCAAATTAGCCAATCCTACCTAAGAGTCCTCGCAAACTAGTTTGTTACGAAATGTTAGGGCATTTAAGTGATAGATGCTTAAATCTTACGATATTTAAGTGATAATTTCTCTAATAACAATTCTTCTTAAAGCAACATAAAACCAAAAACTAAAATTTTATTGGAAAAAAAAACCATTATTAAAAGAATTATTATTAGAAAAATTATCACTTAGCTATATTGAGGTTTAAATATTTCTCACACAGGTGCCCTGATATTTCAATATATATAATATAGTACCCTGATATTTGAAAATTTTATCATCTAGGTACCTTAAGTTGGAATTTGATAAATTTTTTGTAAGAATATAACCAATTTTGGGTAAAAAATACTGATATAATATATAATTACGATAATACATATAAGTGTTGATAGGAATAGTCCTGATTGCCACATCATCAACTAGCTTCGGGTCCCGCATTGGCCACATCACCATGCCACGTCATCATTAGCCCTTTTAGTGGTATAAATAAGAGGAGCTGGATTAGGATTAGGGTATGTTGAGACTAGTGTGTTGATGTATTCTCTGTCTCTTCCTCTAAATGTTCTCTGTGTTTCCTATCCTTTTTATCTGTGTCTTCTCCCCTTTCTTTACTATTCTAATATACTATACAATCTTCTTGATTGATACTTGATTGAGTAGATATGATTCATTGATTGTTGATCTTGAGTTAGATTGGGTTTTAGAGCTTCAATTGATATCAATTTGATCTGATTCAATTGTGAATCGTAACATCATGCCAGTATTTTCATCAAAATTTAGTGAATAGTGATAAAATATTTATCGAATATTGATATAAATTACCTAAATATTTTCATAATTATGTATCATTTTTACGTTTTGGGCCTAAAAATCATCAAATTTTAATGTAAATACTAGTGTATTGTTGAAATTGTGTTTAATTTTCATTATTTTCCAATGAAAATCGATCGAATTTCTACAAAAAGGTACCTTGTTGATATAACTTTAAAATTTCAGGGTACCTAGTGATAAAATATTTAAAACTCAAAATACCCTATATATATATTAAAACGTTAGAGTAACTAAGTAATAAATGCTCAAATTTTAGGGTATCTAAATAATAATTTCCTATATTATTAATTTGCTCTTGCCTAAAATTAGAAAAAAAGTTTTTATTTCTATTTAAAAATATTTTTTCTTCAAGTGTCAATAGCTCTCAAATCTTGGAGATACTCATTTAACTGTCTTTTAGTTTTTCATATGTATAATAATAATAATAATAATAACAACAACAACAATAATAATAATAATAATAATAATAATAATAATAATAATTAGAATTAGAATAATAAAAGAATCTCATCATGATCTTTGACCAAAAAAAAAAGGGATCCCATCATGATCAAACTTATTTTACAAACCTCTCTCTCTCCAACAACCCAACCGTAATTCCCCTTTGCAACAAACCAATGGCGCACATGTGCATTGTTGAGCACTGGCCTAGGGGCTTCGAAGGAGTGTACAGAGTCACATATTCAGATTTTCCCATAAAAACCATCGTTACTGCTGATCTAGACACAATCGAGGAGTGGATCGCAACTCTAGAACACATCTACCTCAACATGTCCAACACCTACCTCTTTTTCGGGCTTGCGATAGAGTCACAGCCTGTCTTCCATGGAGAAAAACGCTCCAAGGTCCCCGTGCTACAAATATACACTGGCGGATTTTGCCTAACTGTACAGCTCGTTTAATGTCCTAGTGTTCCTGAATCACTCCGCAATCTCCTTGACAATCCACGGCATACCTTCATCGGCGTGGGAATCGAGGCGGACGTGGAACTGTTGAAGAAAGATTACAATCTAAAAGATTACAATCTAAAGGTGTGCAAGAAGGTACAAATTACACTCTCATGTTTCCACAATATTCTCTATTTGGTATTGTGTGTAATTTGTACCTTCTTGCGCACTTTCAAATTGTAATCTGTCTTCAACAGCTCCGCGTCCGCCTCGATTCCCACACTGATGAAGGTATACTGCAGATTGCCAAGGAGATTGCATAGAGATTCAGGAAGGGCAGGACACTGAACGAGCTATACAATTAGGCAAAATTCGCCGGTGTATATTTGTAGCACGAGGACCTTGGGGCGTTTTCCTTCATGGAAAACAGGCAGCGACTCTATCGCAAGTCCGAAGAAGAAGTAGGTGTTGGACATGTTGGGGTAGATGTGTTCTAGGTCTGCGACCCGCTCCTCGATTGTGTCTGGATCGACAATAATGGTAATTTTCATGGGAAAATCTGAATATGTGACTCTGTACACTCCTTCAAAGCCCCTAGGCTAGTGCTCAACAACGGACATGTGTGCCATTGTTTTATTGCAAAGAGGAATTATGGTGGGGTTGTTATAGAGAGAGAGGGGTTTTATAAAATGGGTTTGATCATTCTGAGATTCTTTCTTCTTTGGTCAAAGATTTTGATGAGATTCTTTTATTATTCTAATTATTATTTTTATTATTATGAAAAACTAAAAGACATATTTTAGAAATAAATTTTTTTTTTTTTGTTTTCAATTTTTGTGAAATTTGATAAAAACGGAAATAGAAGACCAAAAAAGACAAATTTAATTTCAAAACTTAAGTTTTAGTTTTTCAAAAATTAAAAAACTTTAAACAGAAAACAATACCAAACAAAAATTAAACAAGCTCAGCCTAAGCTTAGTAATATTAGAATCCAATGGCTTACAAGCCTAAATGAGCTAATTTTGAAACAAGTTACGAGCCTAAATGTATTTAATTGAGTCAATTTCAGATCTAAATGAACAAAATTGGTGTCTCGGTGAGCCTAAATAAGGCTTTATCAAACTAAAATAGACCTAACAAACTAAGCTTAGTTCAAAACTTGCCAAATTTGGTTCACAATTAATCAAGCTAACCCGAGCTGAGCTCAAAGTCTAGCTAAGAGCCTATTTGGCCATACTTTGAAAAAATAATTTTTGCAGAAGTTTTTTTTTTTTTTTTTAAAATGTGCTTCTGACATCTGTATTTTTGTCTGAATTTTTTTTAGTTGGTACTTCCGCTTCTGTTTTAAAAGATAAACACTATTTTTTGCACCTATTTTAAAGTAGGAAACAACTTTTGATTCTATTTAAAACGCATAAATTTGGCGTGTCATAAAGTTTGAAATGTTTAGTTTAACTAGTTATAGCTCGTATAGCTAAATGAACCGAGTCTGAGACTAACGAGCTTTAAACTCGCAAGCCCAAATGAACGTGATGAATAATTTATTTTGCCTAAATATGCCTAATCAAGGCAAACTTGAGCACAAATGAGTCGAGCTTGAGCCAGAAAGACACAAACGAGCCTAGATTGAACTTAAACAAACCCAAATAACACGAGCTTGTCTCAAAACTCATTAATTTAGATTCAATATCAGCTAAACCTGAGTCTGTAACAAGATGAGCTAGTACTTGAAGTTTTCAAACACTACGGGCTTCAAACCAAACTAAAACGAGCTAAATGTTAACGAGTCGAGTATCGAGCCTAAATATACACCCCAAAATAAACTTTTGGAATGGATAGTGGGTTTTTAATACAAATAGATAGAGAATATGCATGTTGTTGGAAAAAATTCTTATGAAACGGGCAACCCAAAGATCTTAGATGTCGAAGTTGTGTAATTACTTTTCTTAAGACTTATTTCGGCGTAACGAAGTAGTCTCAGGGATACAACGATAACTAAAAATATGAAGTGAGAGTGTGTGTAAGGAGGAATAGAAGAAATATCAATAAAAATGAAGTTTACAAGTAATTTTCACGACAATTCCTTATGAATTTACTCAAGTATTTCTTGCAATATTTTTCATAAATTCATCATCTTTTAAACATAAGAATAAAGGAGTTATTTATACTTTTCAGATATCTTTTCACGAAGAGACACGCCCCTTTACTAGACGCATCCCTTCATGAAGAGACGTGTCTCTTCGCCCAAAAATATCAAATCATCTTTTGTTTATTTTAAAAATGCATTAACACATGTTTTAAATGCAAGCATTGGTCAGTAAATAAGTAGCAAGATTCATGCCCTTTATCTTATGAGCAAGTGTCATTTGAATATGATTTAAATATTTTATCATTTAGATACTTTATTTTAAAATTTAATAAATTTTTTTAAGAATTTTACTAATTTGATACAGAAAATGTTGATACAACATATATTTACTAATATATATAAGTTCACATTAATGTTTTCAATAAAAGATGATCGAGTTATGATAAGGATTACAAAATTTTAATACAAACTACCTATATATTGTTAGAAAAATTGATAGTAAAACCCCAAATCTCCATAATATATCAAACTCCTAAAAAATACACTAATCATATTGAGTCATGTTAGGAAAATGTCTCAAAATTGCTTGGTATTTTAAGAAGAGAAGCCGTGAGAAGGCCGATCAATCGGGGTGGAGCTCGATCAATCGGGAAAGTTAAGTAAATGAAGGACGCCTCCAGTGAGCAAGCCGATCGAGCGGTGAAGTACCGATCGATTGGGACCCCTCGATAGATTGGGAACCGCTTTTCCTGCGCGGCTATAAATGTGGACGTAGGGTTACGTCACAATGTATCCAATTCTAAAGTGAGGTTTTCCCCATAGCGGCGCCGCCACCAAATAAAATTGAGTGTGAGAGAGATATTATAATTCTTCTTTTGATTTAATAATAAAAGCTTCGATCTTCGCCCGTGGTTTTCTCCCCTTTCAATTGTAAAGGTGTTTCCACGTAAATAATTGTGTCATTGTTTTTTTCTCTTTTAGTCCATTTATTTCTCGATTTGTCGTGGTATTTGATTTGATTGTATACCGGGAGTATTGTTTATTTCCGCACAAATCAAAACACAACATTTCTCTCAGGAATTTCATCGAACACCTAGTATGCAAACTCTAAACTACTCAAATTGCAACAACACCTTAAATTAAATTCCAAGAATAGACATCTCTCATCAACATTTGATCGAACACGTGACAGGCCTATTTGGGGTCATTGCATTTGGAGTAAAATTCAATTAAGCGATTTAAAATGAAAGTTTCAAGATGTTTAAAAATTGACTAATATTCAAACATAACCACGAAGGAGAGAGTAATCAGAAAGATCTTACAAAACGATGATATCGCGCCACGGTAAATGCCACTGTCCTCAAAGACGATTTCGCCGCTGCTTCGGTGCACACAGTGTAACCGGTGGCCGTCCTCCAGGATTAACGCGATCCGACTTTTAATGTGCACTCGTTAATTGCCAGGTAGGAGTACCGTGAACTTTGCCCAAAATCTTTGGAAGGATTCTCACAACACTGATAAGATGTTTCCGGTATCCCTTTATTCAATCTCAAAGAGTCGATAGCAAGCAGAGAGAGGTGGGGTATATATTGATTAATAATGTAAAGGACGGTTTGAAATATTAACACTGGACGTAATAAATTGCAACAGTAAAATAATGGATGCAATAAATTGCAACGACTATATTGTCAATAAATTCCCAATGGTCACAATTTTAATGACGTCAAACGGCTAGTAACAACAAACGGTTTTTTAATAGACGTGGTAAATTATTTTTCAAAAAATAAATATACTCGTTAAGAAAAAGATTACCTACATAATTTTTCTAATATGAGATACAACTCCCGTATAAAACTTAAAGTTAGCTTGTATTATTATTTTTTCCAACATATATTACCTATATGATAAATAATCAAATTTTGAAATAAAGAATTTTTTTTTTTTACTGAAGAACACCTAAAATCTAGATGCAGTTTCAAAAGACCACCTAAATTTTTAATTTTTTTCAATGTCACACATAAATTTAATGTTTCAACGTCACACTTTAATGCTAATCATTAACATCCGCTAGTTTTTTTTCTTTTAATAAACATGCCAAACTTGTTGTTTTGATTCATTTATACCCAAGACGTTACACTTTATCCAACAAATATCTCCGGTGTCACGTTAAGGTGAGACATTTATGCCATTAAAAATATCAAACATTCAGGTAATTTTTTTAAACTACACGTAAATTTTAGGTGATTTTCAGTAAAAAAAAAAGACCTTAAAATATTTAGGTGATAATCAGGGCCGATCCTAATACTTTCGGGGCCTCAAGCAAATATTTCAAATGAAGCCTTTCATATACAACAAATTATTAAAATTCTGATCATAAAACTTAGTAATATTAATAATTGATACTTTAAAAATCACAACTCAAAAAATTCGGGAGGGTTCTAAATGGTTTCTTGGAGTTATATTTGGCCCCGGTGATTAGGGTCGGGGCCCTAAGTAAAAATTTCAAATAAGGTGTTCATATATATTAATATTTCTTTTAAAATCAATTGATATTAACAATTATTACTTCAAAAATTACAACCTCTAAAATTTAGGAGTCTCAAATAATTGCTTGAGTCGCTTGAAATTATGCCTGGTCTGGCTTATAATTTTCGAGTAGGTTGAGACAGGCCCACATTTTAGTCAGACCTAATCAGCCAGCCAGCCAGCTAACGAAGCATGCGAAACGCACTGAATTATTAGTTGCCTTTGCCCTGGCCCACCCAACAAACCACCGTCCTCGGATCTTCTCCGCGTGCTGTCGTGGAGCAATCTCAGCCGTTGGATATCACGCGCATTTCATTGCGTTGACGGAGTCGCACTTGGCCGACGCCTAGTCAAACGTCTCTATCCATACATACACCAATGGCATGGAAAATCATTGTTAGAGTATACTTTTTTAATACGATGAATTACATATTAGTATCTTAAAATTCGGTGTCTTAATTTTTTAGTTTACAAAATTTGTGAACTAATTTTTTAGTCTAAAAAGTTACACGTGTTTAATAAAATAATCTAGAGTTACTTACGTTAAAGGTCTATGTACTTTATTCATTGTGTTAATTTGATTCTTGTACTTTTAATTGTGATAATTTAGTCCTTGTATAATTTAAAATGTGTTAATTAATCCCTTTAGTTAAATTTAGGTTAAGTTAATGACGTAATTTTAAACGACAAAATTATATTACATACAATTAACTTAAATTATAAATTCATCCGTTTACTCAATTTAACCCAACTTATGGTCAAACCATTAGAAATTTTATTAAAAACTTAACATAAATTTTTCTCTGAGGACTAAAATGACACATTTTAAATTGTATAGGGATTAAATTAGCATAATTAAAAGTACAAGAATTAAATTAACACAAAGGACAAAGTATACAGACCTTTGGCATAAGTGACCTAATAATCTAAATATTGATGTATAAAGGTGACAAATAGGCCCTGTTTTCATTTTTATATTATTGTTTGGATTATTTTATTAAATACATGTAACTTTTTGGACTAAAAAAAATATTTCATAAAATTTATGGATGAAAAAATTAATACATTCAAACTTAAAATACTAATATGTAATTTGTCCTATACTTTTTTAATAATAATATACTAGTCTTTTCTTGTATACTATACGGATAATGTTTACAATTTTATTAATTTAAGTTACGTATTTTCGATGTTTGAGATCAAAAATAATATTATTATCTTAATTTGTATTATATATATATATATATATATATATTACATTATATTATATGTTATAGTAGCTTCGTATCAAAATTTTTGACTTGTTAATGAATTTTCTATATACATTGTAAAAGGTAAGATGTTAAGTAATTGAAGAGGTGATGCTTTAGAACGATTGGATTAGGAGTAGGAAGGCATTTGAGATATATTAAAATATTAGAATATCTAAAATTTTAAATATTATTAAGATATATGAATGCATTATTTATAATCGGGTAAATTACACATTCATATTAATTACCAGATTTAGTGTATTAAATTTACAGTCCATGAAATTTATAAAATAATATTTTAGTTCAAAAGTTATATAAATTTAATAAAATATGTTAGTCTAAATGACACTGTATAAGAGCGTAAAATAGGCTTCTTATTCAATTTACCTTCATTAGTAATATCATAACAATGTAGTTCGTATATAGGATGAAAAAAATAGCAAGGGGATAACAGGTTTACCAATAAATAATAACAGATTTTACATTTTTTAACACCGTCTTTTGCACTATTTTGTTTAATATGTAAAATTATTGGACTAAAATACTATTTTACAAAGTTTATGTACCGAACGATTAACACATCAAACCTTATATTACTAGTATGCAACTATCCTTCATAATTTTAGGATGCTATTATTGCTATAAAAAAATATTATTATCAGAGTAATGTTATAAAAAGTAATAACTAATAGTCTCAAAATTTTATAAATTTACCATGACATTAATAACATTATCCTAATTTTATAAGGGTTTTTTTTTTTATACTAAAAACCATCTATATTTTAGGTACAGTTTAAGAAAATCACCTAAGTTTTCTAATTTTTCAAAGTCATTCCTAAACTTTTTAAAACTTTTTCAATATCATACTTAATGCTAACACCGTTAACTTTTTGTCAAATGAAATGCAATGTTTTGGGGTATAAATGCATCAAAACACCAAGTTTAACTTAATTTAATTAAATTATATTAAGTAATATATTTTGCAAATAATGAATTTACCCATCACCTTTGAATGTCAAGGGTTTGGAGTGCTGCTTGTCACAATTAAAAATTTATAAATATTTTTTTTATTTGTAAATTTTTTTATAATTTATTGATAAAAAAAAATTTTATTGAGTATTTTAATGGAAAATTAATAGTGTTAGCCTTAGGTGTGACATTAAAAAATTAGAAAAGTTAGATTATTTTTTGAAACTGTATCTAAAATTTCTACACTTCGCTCATTATGTTAGATGTAAGCAACTTATTATAAATTTATTTATTTATTTAATTTAATTCAATTCGTGGCTGAACCATTAAAATTTTTATTAAAAACTTAACATAAAATTTTCTCTAACAACTAAATTAACACATTTTAAATTATATAAGAACTAAATTAATACAATTAAAGTATAAAAACTAAGTTAGTACAATAAATAAAGTACATGACTATTTCAACAATAATAGTCCCAGTGCTTTGCTGCTCCCGCAAAAGCAGGGCCTACGAGAAAATTTTAACAACAACAGTACATGAATATTTAGTGTAAATAATTCAAAAACTTTTAATAAGACCCTAATGGCACTCGCGGTTGTAGACAGCGGTCCGGTTCAGATCTGAAGAATATTCCCGGTTCGAACCGCGGGTTCGTTGGCCCCTCTCCCTCTCTCTCTATATATATACTCGCCAGCCTGGCATCTTACCCGATTTCATTGATTACGCTGGCTGGTCTGAACGAGAGAAAAGGATATTTTCATCGACTTTCTAGGTATGAGCCTTGAATTTTCTCTTCTTAATTCTACTGTCAACTGATTGATACGTTACGATTGATGATTATAATCAAGAAGATTGCTTCAATCTGATCACTTTGTTGTGATTCTCTATGAATTCGACCTAATTTGTTTGAGTTCCTGCGATCTACTCTTTGTTCGATCAATTTAGGTTTGTGTGATTTGGCCAGCGTTGAAGAGAGATTAAAGAAATTGAGTAATTTTGGTGTAATTTTGTTTGAAGTGCGATGAATCTCGCTTTTTGTTTAAAAGATTGTCACATCTGCTCAAATGAGGTGTATAACTGATGTAGGACGAGTAGCAATTGATGCGGAACGGAAATGTAAAGTTCGATTTGAACATGTTAAACTCAAAGAGGAATTCAGAATCTAATGAAAGAGAGAAAATAAACTGGGATTGTGTATCGAGTAATTGGTGAATAAACAAAACAGCCAGGAAAAAGAGTATTTACTAGCAGAACTGAAAAGAAACCCTAAAATACAAAATTATAAAATTGCCACTATACTATCTGCAAAACAAAAAGTGGCCTGAAAACGCATTTATCAGCCGAATTTGGGGAAAATAGGAAAGGCCAATGGCGAAGCAGTTGGTGTTGCATAGTTGGTGTGAAAGCTTCGATTTGATAGGTAATTCGCCTGGAAGTCCTTATAGATCAAAGGTTATAGCTGTTTGAAGTCGCAAAAGGAGATCAATGTTTCCGCCCCATTTGTTTGGGTTTTTGACGGTCAAATACACTCTTTGACTATTCATCCTGCATGAATCAAATATTGGTTGATCTGGTTCATAGTTAGGAGTTTTTGATTTTTGAGTGATGTAAATGAGTTAGTATCTTATAGTATCGTGGATTGCTATCTGATGTATTGGTACGAGAAGCATAATTGTGATACACAATGTGATTTAGCAATTTCTTTGTCTAGTTCACCCTAACCTATGGAAGCTGATGCTTGGTGCTCTGAATTTTTTAAAGCCAAGTTTTGAAAATTAGCTACGTTATTAGTTTACAGCAACATAGTTAAATATTGGAAAATAACGATGTAATATATGTGATACATTTTAAATACATATTTGCATTTATGACATAAGGTTGATTATACGAGGTGCAATTAGGCTGTCCTAGACTCTTTGGTTACTAGAAATGACTCATTGATCAAACTTGTTTTGAGCCCTTAAAATCTTGAGACCAGTCCCGGTTCCATCAGTAGAATCCTACAAATGTAGTGAGAGGTTGGAATTTGCTAGTTGCAACCGATGTGATGGTAAATAATTTTAAGATAGTTTTTAATATATTAGCTGTATAGCAAATACGATGAGATCAGCTCTATAATCTCTATATGACGGACTCTTTGTCTATCTAGCTCAGTTGAAGTTTCCCTTTACGAAATAATGGTTTTTGTTGATATTGCATAAGAGTAATGCTTTATATGAGCCTCTCATTTGGGATTTACAATGAGCTGTTGGACTTTTTGTGTGGAGTTCAGTTTTTTATGGTAAAAATACTTGGCTAATTGTGTCCACTTAAGGTTATCGGTTTATCATGACTCGAGACACTATGGCCTTGTTTGAAAAGAAAGGACGGACTATATTTTTCATTATATATTTTCTTTTTCATCTCCAGTTTTTCTTTTCAATTTACCATTTGTAAAACATAGTAAGAATGGAAAATCATATGTACTGAATGTTAATGAGAGGAAAATATTTAATCTAATCAACAGGTGACTGGAAATTTTGTTGAAAAAGAACTGAAAGAGATAGGTAATGATGGCATTGGTATCCGGGAGAAGATCAACATTGAACCCGAATGCGCCACTTTACATCCCTGCTGCAATCCGCCAAGTTGAAGATTTTTCTCCGGAATGGTGGGATTTGATCACCACGTCCACATGGTTCCGGGACTACTGGCTCAGTCAGCATCAAGATGCATATTTATTCGGTGGCAGAAATTATGAAAGCTTCGATGGTGACGACGTTGCTCATTTGCTTCCCGATGATATCGATCTTGGAATTGATGGAGACACGTTAAGCATGGAGTCGCAGTTCGAGGAATTTATCCGGTTTAGTCAAGAAAGCAAGGTTTCAACCCAAGCAGGTATCACCATGAGCTCTTGTTGTGCTATGTTCGAATTTCTATCTCGAATTTCAGCCTAGTATATCCATCAGCTAGGATTATAGTCTTGCATTTTTATATATGCGCTCTAGGGTTTTTCTACCGCTCGCTGCTTCAATTTTCCACATTTAGATTCATGGTGAAGTTCTTGACCTTCGCTCATGGTTTTTCCCTCACTTGAGTAAAATTTATGTGTCATTGTTCCTCTTTTCTCGTGGTTCATGACATATAAATCTAACTCAATTCTTAGGTATTTTGCCTAATAGCTCTCCTTGTTTTTAGGCCTCAAAACCTGTGAAATATCTTGAGGCTTTACACATGACACACGGAGTTGGCATATATGAGGTCCAAAAATAAGCCCCAATGGGGTTCTATTCAAAAACCAATTTTCCTTGGATGGATATGTTATCTTCTTTCTCTCACAGCTCCGATGTGGGAATTTTTGCTAGACTCACATGTGAAGTCTTTAACCACCCCGCATGGAGTAGTGTTGGAGACCATACAAGAGAATGGATGAGACCATGTATGAGAGGACTATTACATTGAGCCTAAGGGAGTAAATGAGTAGAGTCAAGTTAAAGGTTATCAGGCTTGAGGCTTGGGTTGCCAACGTTCTATTTAGCTTAGTTTAAGCCTCGGAAGCTTGAGCTTAAGCTTAGCTCGGCTCAACTTGACAAGCATACTCATTTAGGATAGAGCTATGTTCGAATAGGCTTACTTATGCCCAACCTTGGCTTGTTTAGTACACGTGGATTCATAGTTTAGTTCAAGGTTGATTTATCTAGGCTTATTTAAGTTTGTGAACCTCCGAGCTCAAGTTTACCGAGCTCATTCTTGGTTCTATTACCTTAACTAGCTGTATTCAACTGGCTTGAGCATTACGAGCTGGCTCACTCCTTTATATTCCTCGATCTTTATTCTTCACTTAACAGGCTAAACTTTTGGTACATTTTGTTTCTCGACACAGTAACAGCACCTTCTTGACCAATAGTTTTCGAGCTCAAAAATGAAAACTTTCATTCTTTAATACATTTTCAGCACAAGGTATAACGGATATACGTACATTATTCATATTTTTAGGAAAAATGTGCATTATTCATTCTCAACCTGGATGGACATATGCATGATGGGCATAAGATATAGTCTTTGGTTTTTGAGAACTAAAATTTAGGTCTTCGAAACAATCATCTTCCTAACTTTGGCCAAGTTGAGGTTGAAATAAAGCATATATACTGTAAGATTATGATAGAAAACGTTTGCCCCTCCTTGAATGAAAATATTCTTCCTTTTCGTTGAGTGAAGTTGATCTCCACATAATGGAGAGAAACATTTACCGTATTTGTGATTGTTTCTATAAAGTTCTGTACAATAACTACAGCAACCCAGTGCCTTACAAAGGCTCTTGCTGGGGCAGGTTTAGGAAGGGTACGATATATGTAGCCTTATCCATACAGAGTGTTACTTTGTAGAGAGGCTGTTTCCCAACCCTACTTACCTAAAACGAACAACCACCCAATGCCTCAAAGAGGCACCCGCCAAGACATTGTCCGTGACAGAAATTGAGATAGAAAGTACTTTTTGTCAAAACAAACGGAAACCTAATCTATAGAATTTTCCGTGATCAGGAATGGACGAATGGGCATCGAGGGATGCAATGGCGCAGCTGGAAAAGCCGGCAGACAAGTAGGTGACTGCCATGGAGGTCAGAGTTGTTTGTATTTGTAACCTTTTCATCCTTTTGTATAGAGCAAGTTTGCAGCTCTTGTATGTCTCTTTTTTAGAGAACTAAACTTCCTAAATTTCAAGGAAATGTAGAAACTAGGAGGTTAAGGAAAATGTATGATAGTCATGAAGTTTTAAGGCTCTGTTTAGTTCAAGAGAAAATATTTTATTTACAATGTTTATTAAAAATGTCTTTTTAGTTGAAGAAAAAAATAGTTTTATTCTATAAATTTGTATAGGGTTTATTTACTAGACACTAAGGTACCGGATCCCATTAGAATTCTGAAACTAAGCGTGCTTGGGCGAGAGTAGTACCAGGATGGGTGACCTCCTGGAAGGTCCTCATGTTGCCAACCCTATAAGGTTGGGGGTCCTCGGAAACAGCCTATCAGTAGGGTTACATCCTGAAGGGATAAGACTGCGTACGTCCACCCCTCCCAGACCCTGCTTATGCGGAAGCCCTTAAGGCACTGGGTCTGTTGTTGTTGTATGATTCTATAAATTTGTATGATGTTTTATATGTGGTCAAGTTGAGGTTGAAGTAAAGCATATGATGTGGGACTATAACAGGGAATATTTTCCTCTCGTGAAAATATTTTCCCCTTTTGTTGAGGGGGAAGTCAACTTTACATGAATGGAGTGGAACGTTTTTCATATTTATGGTCGTTGCTATGAAGTTAAGTTGAAAAAGAACAGTAAGATTGAGACGAAAAGTGTGTTTCATCAAAACAAATGGAGTCTAAAGTGCAATGCATTGTCGCTATGGTATACCTTATGGTTCGTATGTTCGCTTGATCGGGACACTTTTCGGTTCAAGCATGAGGCGAGGATGAGCTCCTAAAAGGTAATGATAATGTTAAACAAAGAGAAGATTGTGTTTCGACGCATTACTTCTTTTTTCGATAATTAGAAGTACAAGTCCGATAATGCACAATAGTACAATACTTTAATCAAAATAATCCACTCCATGTGGTGGAAAACGAGCTTCCTTTAGTTAGCTTGATAGTTAAATTCTTTGCTTTTTCGATTAGGTCAAGAGTTAAAAGCTCGTCAATCTCTTTTTTCTTAATTTACGAATTTGAAAAAGAAATATGCTAGAACGGAATATTTAGAAAAGCATAAATTTTCAGCTTTGTAAGAAAGCACAAAGGGGGAGAATGAGATTCAAAAAGAAAATTATTTTCCTGTATAAATTCTCAAATCACAAAGTACTTAAGTGACTACTTTTGGTACTACCTTTTATTTTTTATTTTTTATTTCTGATATACTAAAATTTAGGTTTTAGAAATAAAATTTTTTATTTTTAATTTTCTAACAAATTAAAAAAAAAATTGGAAATAAAAAATCATAAACAGAAAAGAAAAGTTTTTAACTTAAGAGTTTTAATTTCCCAGTAACCAAAAATTACGAATATTATACAATTTGGTGCTAGTAACGACTGGTAAACTTGAACCTAACTTGTCCTAAGCTTTGATGATGACTGAGAAGAAGCTCGGTTTGAGCTTTGACGGTGACGATTCTATTATGATCGAGTGCTTTGTATTGATGGAGTACGGTAATTTTTTATTTGAGAGCCTTCCATACTTCCTGGTTGTGATGCGATGCTCTCATCTCTCAGTCTGATCTTGACATTCCCTATTTTATTTTCAATATCTATAGTTTTTTAGCATTTGTTAGTCCTATTTGTATTTTGTTGTGCTTTTTTGTTTTCTTGTTTTGGTCTATTGTTTGCACTTGTTATTTTCTGATCCCTGTTTACTTGCAGGTGTCCTAGGCTTCGCTTTGGTCAAGCGGCATGTCTTATACTGTGACCTTATCGCTAATTATTTAAAAAAAAAACATATCTCGTCCAAGCTTAAGCTTAGCTTGACTTGGTCTAACTAAAACCTGACGCTTTGATACAAGTCACCTTTCTTAGATTATGCTCAAACTTGATTTATTGAGGCTTGAACTTAAAATTGCTTGGACAATTTAGGCTGGCTATTTGGTCGAGATGTTACTCGTTTAGACTTACCCTGTAAGCCTGTGTTTGACAAGCTTAAGATTTACTAAGACAAACGAGTTGAGTCAAGCACTATACATGCAACATTTATACCCCTAAATGCTATACGAGTTGGTCTCGTAAACGAAATAAAAGGTAAAACTAGTTTCTCGTACAATATGTTTGAGAAACCAAATAAAAGGATATAATGCTTATTATATACATAACTATATATAGAACGACATGTTTTAAAAAAAGGAAAAGAATAGCAACATATTTAAGAGAATAATAATAAGAGTAATATGTTTCAGCAAGAAGAGAATCAACTGTATTACAAATTATCAGATTGATGATAGAACAAGAAAAAGCTCGCACGACAATTATAAAACTGTTAGGGAACTTAACAAATCTAGTATACTAAGATACTAATTTGTGGAGGAAAACTAAATGCGGAAGCGTAAACCCTGATAGCTTGATTCGATTCAAATAATATAACTCACGCAAAACGAGAAGTAAACAAATATGGAGAAAGAATGAGTAAAACAAGAACACACAATATTTACATGGAAACCCCTCTACAATAGAGAGGGAAGAAAACCACAGGCGGAGATGGAGATTCTTTATTAACTGAACGGAAGAATTACAACGACACTTCCCAAACGAGATATATGGAAGAATTACAATCACTCCCTCTGATCTCTCGTAGCACTCGAATATCTTGGAGGAATTACGAAATCACCTCTTTTTCTTAATGGCGGCTCACACCCTCTTTGATTGGATCTGAATTGGAGAAACTTCTCGCCAAAAATCGAAACCCTAAACCCTTATTTATATAAAATAATTAGGGCCTGCGGAAACGACTCCCGATTGATCGGAGAGACCCGATCGATCGGCCCCTCTACGGCCAAAAATACGAATCCTTTCCTTAAATCACTCGATCGATCAACTTTCCCTCCCGATCGATCGATGACCCTACGGCAGCCCCAATAACAAATAAAACAAGTAATTTGAGACATAACCTAACAAATCTCCACCTTGGCTCAAATTACATACATAAAAGAATTTCCTCCACCTTCTCCACAAAACCCCCACACACGGGGTTAACACAACGAAGTACGAAACCTAACCGAGTGAAGCTTGAACTTCCTGTTAGGTAGAAACTGAGTGAACATATCTAAGAGGTTATCAGCAATGCCAATTTTCTTCTCTGAATTGGCTCTTGACACATCATCTGAAACAACCACCTGCTGCTGAACTGTGTTACTAAACTGAACTCCCTCTGGCTTACTCACCTGACCTAAATCACAACCAACTGATGACATCTTCCGTGGAGAAACTATGAAGACTCACCAAATGTGACACGACTCATCAGGAATTGTTTGAAGCGAAAACCTTTCTGCTTCCCATAAAGCCCTTGTTTACATACCAGCAGTCCTCTGGACTGACCACACAAAGAACCCCTCACACTGTGCTCAGACAGACACCTATCACCTGAACGATCCAATCTCAAACGTCCTAAATTTGTGATCTCTGGTTCTGTCAACAACAAGGATGATGAAGATATTGTAACAGATCTAACAACTGTGGAACCGATAAGTTCATACAACGTACCTGACCTTCTGCCCTTCATAACTGTCAATGCACCCTTAACGACCTTCAAAACTCCACCTTTAGCTGTGTACCTGTACCCTTTAGATTCAAGAGTACCCAAAGAGATGAGATTTTCTTCAAATTAGGAATATGACGAACATCGCCCAAAACCCTGATAGTACCATCGAACATCCTAAAACGAATTGTTCCTATACCCAAAACTTTGCATGGATTATCATTACCCATCAAAGCAACTCCACCTCGAACAGACTCGTACGTGGAAAACCAATCTCGATTGGGGCAGACATGATAAGAGCAACCCGAATCCAAAATCCAACTATCTTTCAAATTGGACTGAGGTTCAGACACAGACAAAAGAAAATCTTCATTCTCACCACCAACAACACTAGCTGCTATGGATCTCTGGTCAGACTTGTTATCTGCTTCTAATTTTCTCTTAAGCTTATAACAGTCTTTCTTAATGTGCCCTTTCTTACCACAGTAATTACAGGTTAGGTCTTGATACCAAGACTTAGACTTGTTTCCACTATGATCATACTCGGTTCTCCCCCTCACAAATAAACCACTACCTGAGTTATACACAGAGTCAGATAATTCCCTATCTACTCGTTCTTGACTCAGTAGGTTTCTCTTAACTTCATCAACAGATATGGTTTGTCTACCCCTATAAATCATACTTTCGACAAAACCCTTATATGAAGTAGAGAGAGAACATAACAACAACATTGCCTGATCTTCATCCTTAGGAACATCATCCAATTCTTTAAAATCTTGAATAATTGAATTAAATTCATTAACGTGGTTCTTAAGTGACATACCTTCTGACATACGAAACGTGAACAACCGGCGCCTAACTGCGAGTTTGTTGGAGACATACTTGAAACAGAACATATCCTGCAATTTCTCCCACAACTCCTTAGCGGTCTTCACTTCCAAAACTTCTGTCAAAACGTCATCGGTAAGACACATCTAAATTGCTGTGAGCACCTTCTCATCCAACTCCTCCCATTGTGCTTCTGTAAGATTCTCTGATTTCTTCTCTTTCCCATCTAAAGCTTTCTTCAAGCCATTCTGAGTCAAGAGGCCCTTAACGCGAATCTGTCATAAGCTGAAGCTCCCTTGACCACCAAACTTCTCAATTTCATATCTAATTGCGGACGCCATATTATCAAATCGAAATAAACAGGGCTCTGATAACAATTTGTTAGGGAACTTAACAAATTTAGTATACTAAGATACCAATTTGTGGAGGAAAACTTAATGCGGAAGCGTAAACTCTAATAGCTTGATTCGATTCAAATAATATAACTCACGCAAAACGAGAAGTAAACAAATATGGAGAAAGAAAGAACAAAACAAAAACACACAATATTTACGTGGAAACCCCTCTACAATTGAGAGGAGAGAAAACTATGGGCGGAGATGGAAATTCTTTATTAACTGAAAGGAAGAATTACAACAATACTTCCCAAACGAGATATATGAAAAAATTACAATTACTCCCTCTGAACTCTCGTAGCACTCAAATATTTTGGAGGAATTACGAAATCACCTCTTTTTCTTAATGGCGGCTCACACGCTCTTTGATTGGACCTGAATTGGAGAAACTTCTCACCAAAAACCGAAACCCTAAACCCTTATTTATAGAAAACAATTAAGGGCCTGGGAAACGAATCCCGATCGATCGAAGAGACCCGATCGATCGGCCCCTCTACGGCCAAAAATACGAATCCTTTCCTTAAATCACCCGATCGATTGACTTTCCTTCCTGATCGATTGGTGACCTCACGACAGCCCCAATAACAAATAAAACAAGTAATTTGAGACATAACCTAACAAAAACAAAAATCAAGCAATAAAAGCAACATTTTCAATGCCCTATGGGGCTCCTGCCTAAGCAGGGTCTTGGGGGGTGGATGTACACAGCCTCCCTCCTTCAAAGTGCTACCTTGAAGAGACGCTGTTTCCGAGAATGCACAACCTGAGGGGTGCAACATGAGGACTTCCCAGGTAGTCACCTATCTTGGTACTACTCTTGCTCAAGTACACTTAACTTCGGAGTTCTAATGGGATTCGGTGCTTGTGTGTTGGTACCCTCTTTACAATTATAAAAACAATTGAATGATTAATTTGAAATTAGAAAAATGACACGATAAGTATCATTATACCAAAAGAGGTTCTATCTTAAAACCAATTGACAATAAACAAAGTAGCTTCGGTGTTATATATTTTAGCATATTCTTTTCTATTCCACCGATGTGGGACGCATCAATATGACCCCCTTTATTGAATTTTCTCCAGACTTGCCGTCTTTTATATTTTTCTTTTAAACATATTATTTTTTATACATGTAATAAAAATTAGGGAATTTCAAAATTTTATCAATTAAGCACTTTGATTGATTTTTGATAAAATCTATACAATTTTTACCATAAAATATTGATGAGAATATTATTCCACATATATATATATATATATGAGCTATCAATGTTTTAAAAGAAAATTCAACAGATTTTGAAAAAAATACTGAATTAGGACCGAAGATATATGTATATTAGCAGAATAATGTGTTATGTATGTATTTTACGACAAAAAATATAACATTGTAATAGTGGAAACTTATATATTATTATAATTGTGTTCCACGTAAGCAATTTCAAATAAAATATATCGAATTATGCCAAGGGATACCAAATTGATTAAATTCTTAAATTACAGGGTCCTTAAGTGATAAAAATTTTAAACCTTAAGGTATCTAACTAAATAAATTATGATAAATTTATTACTTTGAGGTTGATGTACTAATTTTTTAATTTGTAAACTTTGAATGATAAACTTTAGTCTAAAAGTTATACGTGTTTAATAAAATAGTCCAAATAATGGTGCAAAAGAGTATAACTTGTTATTTATTGATAAAATGACTACCTCCCCCGTCATCCCACACACAGACCACAATGCCATGACACTGCTAATTTATTAATCCATGCAACTTTTACAGTAAAAGACTATTTTATAAAATATCTGGTCTATAAAATTAATCCATTAAACCTTAGCATACTAAAATATAATTTTGGGAAATTACCACTTAGATACCATGAGATTTAAACATTTATTACCTAGCTACCTCGACGTTTTAATATCTGCAACGAGGTATCCCGACGTTTGAATAATTTATAACTTAGGTACCTATGTTAGAATTTGATGAATTCTTGTGAGATTTAGACCTATTTTATACAAAAGATAATGCAAAAGATGCTAATATAGTATATGATTACAATAATATATATAAGTTATATCAATATTTTCAACGAATTACGATAAAAAATCACATAATTTGGGTGCAACTACCTATATATTGCCAAAATCATGAGTCATATTAGCATTTTTGATTAAAAAATATCAAATTTTAATAAATATACTTATGAATTATTGAAATCGTGGTTTAATTTAGCAGTTTAAACAAAAATCTACTGAATTTTGGAAGAAAGGCACCTAGTTGATTAAATTTTAAAATTTTATAGTACTTAAGTGATAAAATTTCTAAACTTTAAGGTATCTAATTGTATATTTTAAAACTTCATAATACCTAAATAATAAATATTCAGATGTCGGGATAACTAAGTGATAATTTTCCTATAATTTTCCCTAAAACTCATAATATTCTTAGGGTAAATTACATAGCAGTACATAAAAGTTTGGTGTATTAGTTTTTTTAGCCCATAAAATTTATAAAATAATTTTTTAGTCCAAAATAATACATATATTTAATAAAATAATACAAATATGATGTATAAGGGTACATAACAGGCATCATTTTTATTTTATTATCGTTATTTGGACTATTTTATTAAATATATATAATTTTTTATATTAAAAATTATTTTATAAAATTTATAGACTAAAAATAATTAATATATTAAATTTCGATGTATTAATATATAATTTATCGATATTCTTGCTACTTTCTCTAAACATGTTACAAAGCGTATCTTTTACAAAAGGAAGTTCCAAAGGCTGCCATATTCAACCACTGAGGTAACCGTCGCCCGTTAGAACTACGCAACATATCGCCGCCGCCGCCGAAACTGTTGAATTCATCGGAGATTTGATTGAACATCATCATCAGAGCGGTAAATTTCTGGTTGATTGATTTTCACTTCCTCTCTACACTCTATCTTTAGCTGTTTCGATTCTCTCTCTTACACATATTGTACTTTGTATCGTTACGAAGCGTACTTGATTCGTTTTACGCTTCTAACTGTGATAATGATTTGTTTGTTGAAGATTGCTTTATGAAATATGATAAATTAAATATATGAGATTTAGTGTATTAATTTTTTAGCTTATAAGCTTTGTGAAATGATATTTTAATCCAAAATTTACATATATTCAATAAATTTGTCAAAATGATGGTGTGTACAGGTCTAAAGTAGGCCTCTCACCTAGCTTTTCTTAGTCAGTAGTGTCACAGCATTGCGGTTTGCGTCTTGAATAAGAGGAATAGCAAGGGAATGGTATGTTTATTAACAAATAGTGGCAAGTTTTACACTCTTTTATACTGTCATTTGGGCTATTTTATTGAATTCATCTAACTCTTGGACTAAAATATTATTTCATAAAGTTTGTAGATTAAACAATTAATACACCAAATCTCATGTATTAATATGAAATTTACGCTATGAAATATTGGATGATTGTAAGTGTGTTGTTATTGAAAATTATTTGTTCATATTCTATGAATTCCGTCTTCTGCTTCGTTCGCTCCGATGATTGTAGCATTTTGTAGGTTTTGTAATTTGTGTTAGGGTTCTTTTTTGACTTATGTGTTTAGAAAGCTTGCAACCAAGCGTGTAAACTAATTGAATGTTCGATAAACTAATCATGTTGAAATTGATTATGGCTCGTTTGTGTTTGTTCCGGTAGCTTCATAGAGCCAAGTTTGAGCAGACTTGATAAGTTTAGTGAGTTGAGTTCAAACACCGAATGCCAGGCTCGTTCACTTCTGCAAACGGTTTGAAGAGGGCTTCATCAACAGTAATGGCTCGATAGTAACTCGAATAGCTTAGCTTGGTAGCGAGCTTGAGTTGTAACAAACTTGACTTCGTTATGGGCTCAATTCGGCTTGATAACGAGCTCAAACTGGCTCGATTAGGCTAACAAGTGGAGCCAAATGGAGCCAAGTATTCAACACACTAAAATTTTATAAAACAGAGCTTTAACAAAGTTTCTAATGCTTGATAAGAGCTTAGCTTAAACTTGAGCTCGATAAGGCTTATTCGAGGTTGAGTTCCAACAAGGGGATGCTCGGCATGACTTGGCATGTTAACACCCCTACTTGTGGAGAAATGGAAAGCGAAGTGAGAAATTCAGTGCTTTATTTCTCTGGATTGATTTATATTCTACTGTAGTTGTTTCATTTTCCATTTATCTGGTATTTCAATTTTTCCACCAAAGTTCTTCCCATTGTTGCAGGCCCTAGGCTTGAGTTATGGAGTTGGCATGTGAGGGGTATAAGTTGAAATGAGGTTCTATTCCGAAAGTAATTGCCATTAGGTGGGGTAGTAACTAGACTTATATGTTAATCTTTTTTTCTTTCACAACTCAAATATAAGACATTTTAACTATAATCACATGTGAAATTCTTAACATTTCTCCCTTAAATGTCAGTTGGTTTGATATTTAGATGCTCCCTCGGACCTTTAACTTCTTTATAGGGACGGCCCTTAACTTTGCTACTCCATCCCTTAACTTTGCTACTCCATCTCAATATCAAATAGGTTTAATGCGAAGGGGTGTGTAGAGAACTTCACATGTGAGTAAAGTTAGAATACCTTACATTGGAGTTATAAGAGAAAAGAGATAAAACATATAAGCCTAGTAGGCTACTTTGCTTAATGGTACTTAGTTTTAGGATGGAACCTTACTTAGACTCATATAGACTTACATGTGAGGGAGAGTACTGAGAACTTCACATATGAATATAGTTGAAATGTCATATTTTGGAGTTGTGCTAGAAAAGAGATTAACATATAAAATATAGTTAAAATCTCCAAGCCACTCTGATACTATGTGAAATTTCACCGGACCTTAGTTTTGATCCATGAAGTTGGCATGCATGAAATCCATATGTATAAGCCCAATTGAGATTTCGTCTTAAAACCAACTGGCATTAAGTCAAGTAGCCCACTAGACTTATATATTAATCTATCTTCTCTCACAATTCTAATATCACAAAGTTCAACTAGACTTACATGTGAAGTTCTCAACAACTATGCACTAATGCTTGTCTTCAGTCTTTAGCATATTGGAACTTGCCTTGAAAAAATAATTGTACCTTTTGGTTTATTTCTATATGGGATATTGTGCTCCGATGTAGGCACAATCAATGCTTTCAACTCTAATATGACATATTTTAACTATACTTATATGTGAACTTCTCTGCAGGTGCAATGTACTTGCTTTCAGTCTTAGCATATTGTAATTCGCATTGATGAAAGAATCTTATTGTAATTCGCATTGATGAAGGAATCTTACTTCGTAATGATTGGACTATTTCAATGCAGGATTGTTGTGCTCCAATGTAGGCACAAACAAATGCTTTAAACTCTAATATAGGACATTGTAACTATACTCGCATGTGAAGTTCTCAATTACTATACATTGTGCTTGCCTTCAATCTTAGCATATCGGAACTCCCCGTGATGGAAGAATCTTACTTCATTATAAATTGCGCCATTTTGATGCAGGATTATTGTGCTCTGATGTAGGCACAATCACATGCTTTCAACTTTAATTTGAGACATTTTAACTATACTCACATGTGAAATTCTTCAGACCCTGCCTTGGCAGGAGCTTCTTTGAAGCACTGGATTGTTGCTATCACATCGTTACATGTGAAGTTCTCGATAGTTGTGCACTATGCTTGCCTGCAGTCTTAGCATATTGTAACTCCCTTCGTAATGAATTGGGGCATGTAGGCATAATCAAATGCTTTCAACTAATGATATTTTAACTATGCTTACATGTGAAATTTTCAACAGCCTTGCACTATTTTTGCCTTTAGTCTTAGCATATTGTAACTCCCATTGATGAAAGAATCCCACTTCGTAATGAATTGGGCTATTTGAATGCAGGATTATTGTGCTCCAATGGAGGCACAATTAAATGCTTTCATCAGGTGTGATTTGCTTGGTGCTTCATGCTCCTACAGCACATTATGGAAGCCATCTCCTTGTCTAGCCTCCAGGGTTTTGTGTTTATCATCTTCCTTGGAGAGATATAATCGTGTTTCACATAGTAAGTTGTTGAAGTATTGAAATAATTTGCCTGTACTTTACTTTTACTCGTGTTTGAAATCAATTAGGGCACATTTGTGCTTGTTTTGGGGCCTTATTGCTTATCAAGCGGAGTAAGAGCTCACTCGTTAAGCTTAACGATCTGAGTTTGAACAAGGTAGCGCTTGACTGACCCATTAATGTCCACGAACAGTAGATAAGAGCTCAACAAGGGTTTGCTAATAGTCGGTAATAGCTCAAAAATGGTTCGGTAATAGCTCGAATAGCTCGCTGAGCTCAACTTGATAGCATGCTCGGCTTAATTATGGGCTCCATTTAGCTCGATAACGAGCTCGGTTCGAATTAGCACGATTACAGTAACTAGCAGAGTTGAACCGAGTATTGAACATACTAATATCTATCAAACCAAGTTCAAACACAAGCTCGAAAATTCAATAAAAGCTCAGCTTGAACTTGATAAGCCTTATTGTACTCAAGTTCAAACAAGGAGGTGCTCTGCTACTCGGCTCATTTACGCCCCTGGTTGGACCTCTGATTACTGATATTTGTTTTTTGAACTTCTGGCCTAATCTGGTAGGTTTGGGGTCCTGGACTTTGTCTTCTCAAAGTGTGGACAAAACGGAAATCAATGGAGGAACGGATCAATTCTTTGGTGGTTCATCAAATTTAAGATCATATGAAAACGCTATGGAGGCACTTTCTTCGCTTATTACTAGTAAGAAACGAGGGGATCGATCGCGATTCAGTGGTCGATATGGGAAGCTGGAGAGGATGATGATGTATATTAAGATATTAGGCTTGGAGAAAAAAATAGATGAACTTAAAATTATCCATGTTGCTGGAACTAAAGGAAAGGTATTCCTTAATCTTCTTGTTGGAGTATAAAATCATTTCTGAACCTTTATCTATCAGCTTAAACTTTTGAGGCTGTTGGTCCATTGATATGGGTCAGAGCCTTGTTGACCAAGAGGTTACAAGTTCTTATCCCAACAGTTCCACTTTCACTACTGATATAACTTTAGCACGGGATAGGAGGTGGGCTTGGGCTTGGGCTTGGGCTTGGGCATTATCCACGCTTCAAGCCCAATGGGCATTCTCGTGAAGGTGTATATGTTAGAGTATAAAATCATTCCTGAATCTTGACCTATTACCTCAAGTTTTTGGACAATTGGTTCTTTGAAACTTCCCCCACTAATCATTCTAATGGTTTTGGTGGTTCAGGGTTCAACGTGTGCATTCTGTGAAGCAATTTTACATGAATGTGGTTTCCATACTGGACTCTTCACATCTCCTCACCTCATTGATGTCAGAGAAAGATTTCGTCTTGATGGGTTGGTGTTTACTGCATATCTTTTCTTTTCCTATTTGTTGTTATTTGTTCATTTTTCTTTTTCTTTTTCTTTTCTTTGTTTTCCTTTGATGTGCTCAACCAGTCTATCGTTTATATTACATAACCCTTGATTATTAAGTGCATTTTCTCTCATATGAGTATTTACATACAAGTGAAGAAACCTGGGTCATAGGCTTTCTTTTTCTTGTTTAAAAATAGAGTTGTATACACTCGCCAGGCTTGAGGCTTGGCTCATCTACATTTAGCTCGGCTTGAGCTCGACTTCGCTCAAGTTCGAATCCAACTCGGCGATTTCAAACTAAACTTTCCTTATTTCGTGCTCATTTGAGCTCGATCTAGGCTCATCTAAGCTTGAGCTCGGCTAATTGGGTTCAAATTAGGCTCAAATGCGCATATTTAAGCTAATACATTGTATAAAGATAGGTTCATTTAAGCTCGGGCTCAGGTCGGTAAGCTAAACAAGCTGGCTTGTGAGCAAGTTCGATTCATTTACACCCCAATTCATAATTGCTAAATTTTGAAGTCTTGGAGAGCTTAAATTTTATGCACTTTACAGCCTACATAAATTGTGTTTTCTTACTTTATAACCTGAGTCATGTGGACGAACCATGTCTTTAAGTCTAGAGTAATATGTTTCAGAAGGTCGTGAATTATTTGTAAGTGATCCTTGGTGGCAATTTTCTCGTCGTTCAAAATATCTTCAAGTAAGTGTGTGAATGAGCCAAACAAGCTCATCATAAAACTTGAAAGGCTTGGCTTGTTTGGCTTCTGGAGTTGAACCTGAGGCTAGTGAAGCTTGAGTCGAGCCTAGAGCAGCCTAAATAACTCTATTTTAATTACAATTTATCAGCTGAAATATGCTGTATTGAGCCTAATGTTTGCCTATATAAGGCCAAATGAGCCTAGATTGAGCTCTTTTTTTTTTTTTTGGAACAGTAGCCTAGATTGAGCTTAAATTAGCCTAAATAAGGCTACTTTAGTTTGAAACTTGCTAAGATGGGTTCGAGCTCAGCCGATTCGAGCTAAACCTCGTATCCGAGCTAAATGCAGACTCGAGTTGGCTCAGCTCATATAGACCTGTATCGTTAAGCTTCTTCAAAATTTGGATGACATTCTATATGTTGATTAAATTTGTATGTACATTTAATAACATTCATAAACATCAAGTTCCTACAAGTTTATTGCATTAGTTAGTTTGGATCAATGCAGTCTTCGAGCTAAAATGCTAAATGTTGAATTTACATGCTGTAGGACGGACATCTCGGAAGAGAAGTTTCTGCACTACTTTTGGGATTGCTGGGATCAGTTGAAGGTATAGAACTGACTATAACTCTCAGACTTTTGAAAAATTTTCAATTTCTGAGGAAAACACTTCTTCCCCTTGGGTCAGTCCTTCAAGTTTTAGGACCCAAAGTGGATAATGTAAAATGGGGGCTCTTCATATGTATCAACATCTTCCTTAACAATGTAAGTGTTAATTAAATAAATTATAAAATAAAATTTAGGTATCTCTTAAATTAAGGACCTTTTCGACTGGCCTTGCTTCTAAGGAAAGGGCTTGTGTTCACACCAGTACTTTATGGTTGATGACATGCATATTTTGCAGCACACTGTAATGTCTTAGGGCTTATTTGATATCATTTTTTGTTCGTCATTTTTGGTTTTTAAAAAATTAAAAGCTATATTTTGTAAACGATTTTTTCTTTTTTATGGTCTTTTGGTTTTAGTTTCTTCCTAGTTCAAGTAAAAACTGAAAACTGGAAATGAAAAAAAATAAAAATAAATAAAAGTTACAAATAGAAAACGGTACCAAACGTTAACTACTAGTCGTCTTTTCAGAGTTTAATAAGATATCCCACATCAAATTTGTGAGAAAAGAAGAGATCAGCATATAAAACTAGTGGCGTACTCCACTTAATGTCAATTAGTAAGAGAGAACCTCACTTGGACTTGCATGTTGACCTTACATATGCTTGCTCCATGAGTTGGATTTAGAGCCTGGTGAAACTTTACATAACATACATATTTTGCAGCACACTGTAATGTCTTAATTATTGGTTTATCAAGAATAATTTCGCTAAATAGTAATTCCTATCTCGTTTAGGGCAGTTTGCTAAGTCATACAAACTATGTTGCAGGAGAAAGTAACAGAGGACTTGCCAATGCCACCTCTATTTCAATTTCTCACTATCATGGCATTTAAAATATTTATATGTGAAAAGGTCAGTAATTGTTTGTTCATCCATTTTCAGCTTATTCGCTTCTTGTTAGTGTTGGGCTCCTAATACAACTAGTGAACACTACCCACATAATGCACAAACCCTAAATTGAAATAGTAATCAAACAAAAGGGGATTGAGAAGAACACCGGAATTTATGTTTAGCCAAAGCCAACACATCCACGGAGGGGAGTATGATAAATCCACTATATCAATTGAACTTACATGAGACTTCTCAACTAATGGTGACATACATAACCCTTGTGTATAAATAGAGCCTCCACAGTAAAAACCCTAGTGTGTCATGGCCCTTCGCCCAATCCTATACCTCATAAATAAGGCCCAATACAACCAAGCTCTACACAGAACCCAACAGTTAGAGCATTCAATGGACATATAGTACTTAATGCAATTTGACTTAGAGCTTGTTTCGCCAAGTTTCTTTTCTAAAAGTAAGTGTTTTTTGTTAAAAGAAATGGAGCTTAAGTTTTGTTAGACTTCTGTTCTTCAATTGGTATCCTACAAGGGAGAAGAACCTGAAATTGTGTGTGTATATATATAATCAGAGCAATTGTGTATATTTTGTTCAATAGAGATAGTGTATAAATATTCATGAGCTTTCATAACTAATTCTTGTAATTGGTCATTGTTAGCAGGTTGATGTTTGCATTATTGAAGTTGGTCTCGGTGGAACAAGGGACTCCACAAATGTGGTTGGTATGCTTGTCTATGTACCCCAATTTTGTTCGTGCTTATCCTCAAACAAAAAAGGAAAAGGAAAAGGAAAAAAATTCAACCCCGCAAATTGTGAAAAGTGTTGATGAATTGAAAGCAGTTGCTTGGAGCTCTTAATGAACGAAAGTAGTTGCTTGGAGCTCTTAATTTGTCAAGGCTTCTCTTTTAAAATTAAGTTATATCTATCGCTCATGACAAACCAAGATTGGAGAAATAAGGATCTATATGATACATTATAAATGCATATGGATATATGTATTATAAATGGCCCAGCTATTAGCTAGTATAATAATGTAGAGTAGATTATTTGAGATGTGCTTGAACTAGCCTAGGTACCTTGGTTACTATGGGTCCGCCGTCTTAAAATATCAGGTCTGACCCTGGTGATTAGCCGTATAATACTTCCTCCTGAGAACGTAGTTAAGAAAAAAAAATGTGATGCAAAAGTACATGCATTATGTAATAGAAATTTGTTAGGCGAAATATCTAATAATTAGGTTTGATTTAGATGTGAAAGAACATATCTGAAAGAAATTGAGATGAGAAGAGAGAGAGAAAACAATACAAAGATTTATGTGGAAAGCCCTCAAATTGATGGAAGAACCACAGGTGGATGAAGGAGAGTAATCCACTAAGCAATTTGAAAGGAGGATACAAATAAGAACAATAAGATATAACATATATATAGTCACAGACAAAAAATCCTTAGATCGAAAGGTTACAACAATAACAAACCCAGTGCCATAAGGGCTCCCGCCAAAACAAGGTCGCGCGCAGGGCAGGGGGTGAGATGTACACAGCCTTACCCCTTTACGGTACTACCCTAAAGAGAGGCAGAGTCCGAGGGCCCCTAACCCTAAAAAGCAAAAACGAAAATAATAAAGCAACAATGGAGCAACAATAAAGTATGTAAGTAACAAGCAACAACAAGATGACAACAGTAGCAAAAATGTAAGCCTAGAGGGCGCTATGAACTAGCTTCGTTGCGCACCTCTATCCTAAATAGCTATGTTAGCTACATGTATTTAGACCCGCCACTCAGTTCTATCTAAGGCTATCTCCTCATTTAGGTTTAGGTCGGTGAAGTCACGTCTAATTGTCTCTATCCAACTTTTCTTTGGCCTACCTCTACCTCTCATCCCGTGCGTAATATGAAGTTGTTCACAGCTCCTAAAAGAAGGTTAATAGATACAAATTTGAGACACAACACAACAAAATTGATCTCGTCTCATATTCTCTTACAAATGCAGATCAAAGAACCTGTTGTTTGTGGGATTACTTCACTTGGTATGGACCATATGGAGACATTAGGTTTGTCTTGTCTTTTCAGCACCCTACTTGATAAAGATACATCTCTGTTTCAATGCTTTCATGTGCGGAAGTTACAAATTTTGTGCAGGGTTCTCTTTGTTCTGCGGAAAACACTTTTTCTCTCTATCAATTCTATCTTTTCTTTGCATAAATTCATCACAATAATCACAATACGGAACATGAAAGGGGAAAACATTTTACTCACTGAGAGGAAAATGTTTTCTGTCGTGTTCTCACATCATATGCTTTATTACTACCTCAAGTTGTTAAGTGTGAACCTCAAAGAATGAAATCATTTTCTTTAGCTTGAAAGACAAAAATTTAAGAAAAAATATTTTAAATTTCGAATATGAAAAATTTTTACTTTAACCAAACGGAGCCTTCATATTTGCCTTTTTTTTTTTTTTTTTTGGTCATCTCTTTATATTTTTATTTTTCTACTTCCCGATTTTCCTATCTTTTTAATTAGAAGTTCAACAATTAAATAATTTTTCTTTGCCTCAGTTGACAACTATGAACCACAATTTTGCAGGTGACACACTAGGAAAGATTGCCTCACATAAGGCTGGAATTTTTAAGGTATGAACTTCTTTCTTGAGGAACTGTGCACGTAACAAGAGCAGTTGTTCAATGATGAGCTAGGGCTTATTTAGTATCGTTTTATATTTTCCATTTTTGGTTTTTGCGAAATTAAAAACGAGGTTTTGAAAGTAGGTTTTTTTTTTTTTTTTTTTTTTTTCTAGTTTTTGGTTCTTTGTTTTCAGTTTTCAGATCTGGTATGAGAATTAAATGGTATTTAATAAGTACGTGCTTTTCAATTCGACTTTTGTTTGATAGTGTTAGCCACAATAGTAGCATGAAGCATACCAAGGATACTATGTTATAAGATGTAATGTGTATTTTACCATTTATTTGAAATTTTACGTAAATGCCGTTTTTGAACAGGAAAATACGGATACAAGTTTAGCATGCGAATTATACACACTTATTACTAACTGGGCCAAAGTACTAGAAAAAAAATCTTTTTAGAGTATGGTATTGAGTTCTTAAAAAACCAAAAATTCAAACATAAATCGATACCAAACAGGTGAAGGCAATTTTCTGAACTGAGTTGTGGTTTTTCCTTGCTCCTGAAGCCCAATATTCCTGCATTCACAGTATCCCAACTTCCTGAAGCAATGGATGTTCTTGACCATAGGGCTCAGCAATTGAGGGTAATCTCGGATTTCTCATTATACATGACTGCACCTTCCTTGATATCCGAAGTTTTTGGTTTATATACCTACTACTTATGGGTGTATAGGCTTGCCTTGCTAACATTTAGATAGGCTCAAACCCAGCTCAAAGCTCGCCAAGTTTGGAAAGTTCAAGTTTGAATTCTACTATTCATAGGCCCAGAGCCGACTTGACGTGGTTGAGCTTGAACACAACTCAGTGTGTTTTTAGTTGAGCCCATTCTTTAGGCTGATTGCATCTAGACCTAGGCTAGTTTGGCTTGGAGCTCGGCTCATTTAGGTTCAAACTTGGATAGGATTACGAGCCAATGAGCTTGAGCTTTGCTAGGCTAGGGCTTGGCTCGTTAAGTTAAACGAGCGAACTTGTCTTGGCTTGAGCTCAAAACGAGATGAACTTTTCGAGCTTTATCACAAGTCGCTTGCGAGGCTGCTCGGCTCATTACTCCCTTACACTTTGATTTTTTTTTTGTTTTGTTTTTTTGTTTTTTTTTTGGGGCAACAACATATTCTCCAACATACTCATAATTCAACTAGTATCCTGAATATTTAGCTCATAACTTGCTTTACACAGTCTTATGTCCATAAAATTTATCTAGTAAGCGCTAATTAGTTCAAATTCAAGCCTTTATCAAATTATTCAAGTAGGTTAATGAGTTGAGCACCCCCTCTTCTAACTTGGTTCATGCAATAAGCTATCGAGCCCCAGAAACAAACAAGAACGAGCCTTGATCAATTTCGAACACGAGTAGTTTATCGAACGTTTTTCTTCTTTGACATATTCTCCAAACAAAATCTGACAAATGTTTGTAGGTTGCGCTGGAAGTGGTGATATGCAATAAAAGCAAATTCATAAGAGTAATCACATTCGTCAGTACTTTTACAATTGCAGGTTGAGCTGGAAGTGGTGGCACCTCTCAGCTGTGAAATCTCAAAGGCACTACGACTCGGTTTGGCTGGTGATCATCAGTTTGTTAATGCTGGACTTGCCGTGGCGCTGTGTAAATGTTGGCTTCAGCGTACAGGAGACTGGAGAAAGTTATGCGCCATGGTTGGTCTTCTCCTCGACTTGATCTTAATGCAAACTTATGTTTTATCATGATAGCTGTCATGTGGTATCTCGAATTTATGTCTCGATTTAGAAAATGCTAGGAGTACAAAACCATTTTTAGGCCTCTCTCATCTACTTAAGATTTGGATAGTTGGTTGGTCAGTTGACATGGTATTAGAGCCTTCTTCATTAAGAAGCTATGAGTTTGAATCCCAACCACCACACTTTGATATTTACATAATTTAAGCACAGGGTATTAGGTAAGCTTGTGCAATATTCATTCTTTATGCCCAATGGACGTTTACGTGAGGGTGTATGTTAGAGTGTAAAGCCATTCTTGACCCTTTACTCATCAGCTTAAACTTTGGAGATAGTGGCATCTTGGACAGATACAAACATCTATGGTGGTAGCGGAAACCCTCTTTTCTGCTTCTACCTAGCAGGCCCATCAAGAGAGTTCTAAAGTTTTTTGCTATGCATGTACAACAACAACAGACCCAGTGCCTCAAGGGCTCACGCAGAAGCGGGGTTTAGGAGGGGTAGATGTACGCAGCCTTACCCCTTCAGGGTGTAACCTTGCCGAGAGGCTGTTTCCGAGGACCCCCAACCTTATAGGGTTCGCGGAGTGGCATACCAAAAGAAAGGTTTTGGGGTTTGGGGTATATTAAATACAAGAAAAGGAATTCTTCTTTGCCGCCACACCTCCGTACTCTGATTTGACAACTCAACCGTTGATCAGCCAACCGACAAATACATTTATACAGAAAGACCAAGCTGGTGTGCCGCACCTCCAACTCCAACTACTACAGGAAATATATGCGGCTATGTGTAAAAACCCATTGTATCCTCTCTAAATTTCGTTGTGGACTGGTTGCTCCTCCGCCCGTAGTTTCTCCTTCATTTTGAGGGTTACCAAGTAAATTTGTGTTATTGTTTTGTGCCCGGAACCACTGGGGGCGTTTTCCATGCGCACTAGGGTTATGCATGGCTATACATACTCCTTCCTAAGTTTGCAAAAGTGTTATATGAGAGAAAAAGAATTCTTTTGTACAATTCTTTAAAGATAATGATAATTTTTTGCAACTTCTTGGACGTAGGCACAACTAGCCAAATCACATAAATCTGTATCTCGTTTTCTTTTCTTTTTTTTTTTTTTTTTTTTCCCTTCAACATCTATTCTTTGTTGTTCTTTTATTTCAATTTCTCTAACAGTAATTACATAATCAGGAGCAGGAAGAATCTGAGTTGCCTGATGCATTTCTGAGAGGGCTTTCATTGGTACGCCTTCCTGGACGGGCTCAGATTGTCAATGACACCGTACCTAAGTCATCCTCGTCTAGCTCGTGTGGCGAACTAGTTTTTTACTTGGACGGGGCTCACAGTCCCGAAAGCATGGATGTCTGTGCCCGATGGTTCTCTAACGCTGTCAAAGGACACATTGATTCTGCATCGCCATCCGATTTATTTTCATCTTTACCAAGATCGGAAACAAAATCACTAAACGGTTTCTTGCCTCCAGAACTGCAGATTGTTGAGCAGGACCACAAAATCACGAAGCAGGTATATATGCAATTTATCACTTAGATGTCTTAAGGTTTGAGCATTTATTACATAGGTTCCCTTACTTTTCAATATAAATAATTAGATAACTTCAGTTTTAAAAACTTTTCACTCGAATACCACGAAGTTTAAAAATTTTATCAATCACCACTTTGTTGGAAAACTTTGATGTGGAATATGTTTCTAAGTATTCTCTATTTATATCTGATGATGTTTTTGACATAAAATATTAACATAACACATGATTTAAGCAATATATAGGTATTTTCAATTAGAATTTGATAAATTCTTTTCCACGAGCTGCTGAATTTTCACTAAGAACATTGGTATAACTCACATATGCTATCATAATCATGTACCATATCAATATTTTCTGGTAAAAATTGCCTCATATTTCGGCATAAGGTACTTAAGTGATAAATTTTTCAAACTTTAGGGTACTTTATTATATATTAAAATGTCAAAGTATATTTATCGTGTTTTTTTTTTTTTTTTTTAATTAACAGGAATTCTTACTTGCAAAGCTTGACTTTGTAGATTCTTTTATTCAATTGCATGGAGCTTAGAAACCCTCAGATCCTGCTTCCGCGGCTCGTTGACACCTGTGCCTGCTTAGGTATTATTATTGCTTATCATAAACTTGAGCTCCGTTTATTTTGACTGAAAATATTTTCCATCTCAATTCCAGTAATTCTTTGCATAATTTCATAGTAACGATCACAAATATGGAAGATTTTTTTCCTCCGTTCAGTGAAATTGACTTCTCCTTAATGAGAGCAGCAAACATTTTTCTTTATAAAGGGGAAAACGATTTTCATAGTAGTAATATATCTCACTTCAACTCAACTTGGATAAATATGACCCTATACAAATTTATAAAATGAAACCATTTTTTTAATTTAAAAAATTTAAGAAAACATATTTTTGATTGAAAATATTTCAGGGAGAAAAATTTCCACAATAAAAATGTTTTCCATTAAACCAAACAAAGCCTTTACTTTGACAAAATTCTAAAATTATGCGATTTTATATATATATATATATAGCTAATAGCTATAATACGAGAGGAGAGATTTGACCACGAGACCTCTTGTTGTCTTGGACCTCTACAATAATATGCTTATTATGAGCACATTACCAAACGGTGGCAGCAGCGCCGGTCAAGACCCCAAGCAATCCATACAGCTGTTTAGGGTCCCTAATTTGTTAAAGGCTTTTCTTAAAAGTTAACATCAAAGATACTTGTACTTTGTCCAATATGTCAATTTAGTCATTGTACAATTTATATTGTGTCAATTCGGCCCTTAAAGTAAAATTTATGTTAAGTTTTTAATGAAATTTTTAATGTTTCGGGCATGGATTGGGTCAAATTGAGTCCAAGATTTTTAACGGGTTACTTACATCTAACTTGATTGTGCTTAAAAATTACGTCAATAACATAATTTAAATTTGACGAAATGACTAAATTGACACAATATAAGTTGTAGAGGAACTAAATTAAAATAATTAAAAGTACAGGGATTAAATTAATATAATGAGAAAAGTTCAGGGACCTTTGGTGGTTTATAATGTCATTATTAAATTGTGCAGGCATTCAGTTCTCCAAAGCCCTGTTTGTCCCAGGCATTTCAAGATATAACAAGGTTACTTCTGGTGCTTCTATGGCTTCTTTGAATGCTCCTGTGGAAGATCTATCCTGGCAATTCAATCTGCAGATGATATGGGAGCATATAATTCGCAGTAACGGTGCGTTTGTCCTCTCATCTATTTCGTTATGGACCTGTTTGATATCGATTTTTTTGTTAAACTAAAAGCCAAGTTCTGAAAACAGTTTCTCCTAGTTTTTTGCCCTTTTGTTTTCAATTTCAGTCATACTTGGACCAAGCTTAAAACGAGAACCCAAAAACCAAAAAATTGTTTTTCTCCACTGAGAGGAAATTGAGTTTCCTTCATGGAGTGGAAAACATTTCCCGTGATGATGATCTCACGTCATATGTCTCACTTTAAACTCAACTTGGTTAAGCGCGAACCATATAAATTTATAGAATAAATTTTTTCTTTAGGTAAAAACAAATGTTTCTTTAAAAAAAAGATTTTAGATTGAAAATATCTTGTAAAGAAAAATTTTCGGTAAAGGAACTGTTCTCCACTGAAACAAACGGTCTTATGCTTTGCATTTTTTGAGTTCTTGTTCAAGCAGACTTTGAAGATGATAGACGAATCGAGAACGATAGCGTAAAGTTTGACAGCATTGAGGGCTTGTCACGCCACGAGTTTCTATATGAAGATGGTTCAAATCGTGATGTTAAATATAATTGTTACTGTCAAAGCAGTGTTGTGATTCCTTCATTGCCATTGGCAATAAAATGGTTAAGGGACTATGTTAAACAAAACCCTTCCTTCAAAGTTCAGGTAATTTTTCTTTCTATTTTCAAGCCATCATTCAACTTGTTGTAGGGTCTGTTTGGTCAAGTTGTGAATTCAGAAGCACTTTTTATAGAAATACTATTGTAAAAAGTGCTTTGAATATGAGTATTTTTGTCTAAAAAGGTTTTAGTTTTTATAGAAATACTATTGTAAAAAAGTACTTTCAATATGAGTATTTTTATTTAAAAAGTTTTTAATTTTTGCTTGTATTTGTCTTTAAAGGAGAAATACAATTTTTTTATTTCTATTTAAAAGTAAAAAAATAGCTTTTCTTCTATTTAAAAACACTTTTTTTTCCAAACCAAGTAACCCCAAATTTTGGAGAAAGTGTATTTCCTGAAAGGAAACATTTTTTCGGGAAAAAGTTTGGCTAAACCGGCCTTAAATGTGTTACTTCTTCAGCTAATTCCTTGTCGTAAGATTTTACTGTTCAAAGCAAATTTAGTCGGTGGGTTTTGCTAATAAAGTGTTCATGCCAATTTGAGCACTTATTAAATGATTTACTTTATATTATAGTATCAGCTAATATATGAATTTTTTATATTATATATGTACACACTTATATATATATATATATATATATATATATATATATATATAATCAGTAATGATATGTAGTAAAAGTAAACTGATAATAATATAACTAATTTTCAGGTTCTCGTGACGGGATCATTGCATTTGGTTGGAGATGTGTTGAAGCTGCTAAGGTTGTGATATTTCTTTCTTGTTCCAAGCTTTATTTATATACCTTTATCTAACAGGCAATCTCGTAGGAGTAACTAGAAGCCTAAATGAACCAAACATTTGATGAACTATTCATATTCAAAATCGATCATGGCTTGTTCATGTTCGTTAAGTTAAACGAGTTGAGTTTGAACAAGGAGTACTCGATTCATTAACGTTCAGTTTAATAAAGCTCTATAAAAGGTCGTTAAGAATTCAATCCGGTTCAATAGCTTGTTATTGATTTATATTAGCTTAAAACTGATAGCAAGCTCTAGCTCAATAACGAGTTGGGCTCGCCTTAGTTACGAGCTCTACTCGGCTCGAGTTGGCTTGTTTATACATCTTACTCTCCACAGACCTAACCTTGATTGGAGCCTTTTCAGGCACTGAGGTCTACAATTAATAATTTCTTCTAGAATTAACTTTCAAAAAAAAATATTTAATTTTGCCTTTTCCTTTAAACTGTGCTTTCATGTACGAGTGTTCTTGCATTTGGCTGGTTATATTGAAAAATTTTGGTGTGAATTGTATGGGAAAAAACTTGGTTTGACTTATAATGGCGATGAATCGAATATGGTTGAATTTTTTGTAAGAATGAAACATGGTTTTAGGTATTCTAACCCCATTGTCAATCTCATCTCTAATTTTAGTACGATCGTCTTTTTCTTTTTTTTTTTTTTCCCCTATCTATGACGTACCTCAACTTGTGGTGTAATACACATGTAGTGTCTATTGAATTTTTTTTACCTATTAGTTTTTGTTTTTGTCCTGACTACTTTTGTATTTGTTTTCTAATCCCATGTAGGTTGACTATAGCCTCATTTGTACAAGCTTCTCATTTTGTACTATAAATGTTTCTCTAATTATCAAGAAAAAAAAAAAAGTGAAGCATTTTTTCTTCAAAGTGGCTAGATGAGCACTTGGAGTGATGAGCTTGAATCATGATTGGCTAACCATAAAAAGTTGACATATATAAGATTCATGATTAATTTAAGTACATTTTATTCTAAAATTGATCGGTACTGGGTAGAATATTTCATTAGTCTTATATGTTGATCTCTGTTTTCTCGCAACTCTAATATAAGATTCTTATTAAACTTATATGTGGAGTTTTTAATACTCCCATTCATATATGAATCTTTTTTAACTGCACCCTTGACCTTCTCTAATCCAGTCAGTTATATGTCCATGGTGCATCAAATTTAACTGCAGCCTTATTCTTGAGGAATGGTGCGTTAAATAAGAGCTTAGGATCAACAGCTTGCTCTAATACAATATAAAATTCGAGATCCTTTGTATACATGAGATCTTCATATAAGCGCAAATGAAATTTCACCCTAAAGTCAATCGACATTGCGTGCAAAAGGTTAATTATAGTACGGTTGAATTTTCAATAAAGACACTTATTTAGCTTATATATATATTGCCATAATTCAGTATCTCATTTCTAGTGAAGATCCTTTGGAACAAAAATTCATAATTTTAACATAGGGAACCTAGGTGATAAGACCTTAGAAACTTAATGTCCCTTTAGGTGCATCATATTGGGGTCTAGAACTAAGGTTAAACTAAAATTGAAATCCAAAATTCTAATTTTGTTATTTTGGTTACCTGTTGAAAAAGATTTAGAATTGGGCCGAAAAAAAAAAATGCAATCCCACTTTTAACTCTGCTAGTTTGAAACCCAAAACGACCCAACTTGAATACAAAATCCAAGATGACTCAAAACTAACAAAATGATTTATATTTGACCCGAGACTTGAAATAACCCAACTCAAATGACTTCAATTAGGCTTGAAATGTAGATAATTTACTTACCAGTTAGGGTCAGACATAACCTAAGCAATTGTTTAGGATCCTCAAATTTTAGAGGCCCAAAAAATATTTCGGATTGTGATTTTTGAGGAATTAGTTCTTAATAGTAATAAATTATGGTCAAAATTTTTACAATTTATAGTATATAAAGGGGTTTTCTTAAAATTTTTGCTTGAAACTCCGAAAATGTCAAGACCAGCGTGATGCCAATGTCATATCGTGTGCCAAATTACAACAATAGAGAGTCGACCGTTGGGTTTGACTTCAAAAACTTCGTTAAAGAAACTAAGATAACATGTTACGACTATATCAAAAATTTAAGTTGTTAGATGAACATTAGTAACACGTATAACTACAAATTTCACATTGGCAAAAGATTTTAAAGAATGCACCGGCCAATGATTGGCTAAATGAAGTATTTTTTTCCCCCCCGATAATTAGCAACAAAAGTCGCAATAAAACACAGGCAACCCGCAAAACCGAGGCCTGAGCCAAAAGGTTGAATTAAAGCAACCAATGGCAGAAAATAAGAAACTGCTGCTTTCAAATCTCATGCTACATTTGTTTGACAGAAAAATTTTTCCAAAACATTTCTATAATTTCATTGCACAAATGAGTAATAATTTTTTATTTTGGAAAAAAAATATTTTCCTCCAAAGACAGGAAGTTGACTTTTCCTCAAGGAGAAGGGATGGAATCTTTTTTCACGTAACAGAATATATAATCTCACATCTTCTATCTCACTTCAACCTCAACTTGTGATCAACCGCAAATCTCATATAAATACAGATAATAAAATTATGGAAAATTATCACTTAGATACCCTGAGGTTTGACTATTTATTACCTAGGTACTCTGACATTTCAATTTATACAATATGGTACCCTAAGATTTTAATATTTTATCACTTAGGTACTTCATATCAAAATTTGATGAATTTTTATGAGAATCAAAACACTTCTTAAAAAAAAAATGTACATGTAGTGTATGATTATAATAACATATATAAGTAATGTCAATGCTTTTTACCAAAATTCAATCAACTAAGATAAAAAATTCACTGATTTTTTATGTAAGCTACCTAAATATTGCCGAAACAATGCACCATATCAGTACTTTTTGGTATAAAATCATCAAATTCTATCCAATATACTTAATATTACCGAAACCATGTTTTACTTCAGCATTTTTCAATACAAATCTAACCCCATTGATAAATTTTAAAATGTCAAAGTACTTAAGTGATAAAATTTTTAATATATTTTGAAACATCAGCATACCTAGATGATAAATGGTCAAAACCTCAGGCCTCAGGGTACTGAAGTGATATTTCGCTAAAATTATTTTCCTTAGTCAGACAAACAAGAATTTTTAACAAAAAGTGTTCAATCACTTACCTCCTCCAGACACCATTTGTGTGAGCTTCTGCAACCAATTTACATATTGGTTTTGCTCCTTTTTGTGTAAATGTAGAACAAGATAATTCATTAAACTTTCTTCAATCCCCTTTCCCTTTAAGTACTCTTTCAATGCTTCTTCTAGACGAGGATCCAAGTCCCTACATTTTGACAAACAACACGATATTAGGAAACAGATAACGAGTTTTAAATAACCTATGTCTATCTGAAAATTTTTTAGTTTTTGCTTCTATTTCTACTTTAAAGAAGAAACAGAAGTTTTCTACTTCTTTCTAAAAGCAAAAGGGAAAAAAAAAAAAACAACTTTTGCTTCCATTTGAACATCCTTTTTTTTTTTTTTTTTTTTAAAACAGACCTAACACCCTCAGCCTGACAAAAAAGCACTTTTCTTTTCAGAAATTAAGCTTGACCAAACAGGCCCAATGACTATTGGATTGTAGTTTGTCCTAATATTATGTGAGAATATAGATCAGATTACCTCGTATGCCCGTATAGGGTAGTAGACAATCCTAAATATGGAGAAGGTATAAAAGCAACATTCTCAGTTCTCCAAGGGCTCCCGCCTAAGTAGGGTCTGGGGGGTGGATGTACGCAGCCTCCCCCCTTTAGGGTAGGCTGTTTCCGAGAACTCCCAACATAAGGGGTGCAACACGAGGACTTCCCAGGAGGTCACCCATCTTGGTACTACTCTCGCCCAAGCACGCTTAACTTCAGAGTTCTAATGGGATCCGGTGCTTGCGTGTTGGTACCCTCTTAGGTATATGGAGAATGTATGAACGAGTAAATTATAACAATATCCTCGCTGATCAAAAATCGTGAATTAAAACCTCAACTACATTATCAATATTAATATAATTTCAGCATAAGATATGAAATGAACCCTTGAACTATCTAGGTTGTAAGGGAAACGAACCAGAAGAACAATGAAAAAAAGAAACATACAACATTTACATAGTTTAGCCAATTGCGCCTATGTGCCCAAATTTGCAGGAATATTCAATTGCCACAATTAAAAGTCGACTTCGCTGCTCAGGCAAAACTAAGGGTATTTTCAAGCATATTAGGATTTTGTGTGGTCATATTTAGTCTCGCCTTAGACTTGCGAGGTGTTATGTGAAAAACGAAGAATTATCCTGTACTCTTTTCAAAATATAGTGAAAGTCTCTGCAAATCCATGGACATAAGACAATTGGCCGAACCACATGAATGTAGTTTTTGTTCCCCCCCCCCCCCCCCCCCCCTCCTCTCTTGTTGAACTCTTCATTGTTCTTTGGTTTCATTCCCCTAACAACAGTATCTTTGTTTTATGTTAAGCCATACAATTAGCGACGTTACTTTCGGTATCAATATATGTTAAAACTTCACAAGTGAGTTTAGTAAGAATCCTACATAGGAGGTGTGAGAGAAAAAATATCAATATATAGACCTAGTCGGCTACTTCACCTAATATCAAATGATTTTAGCATAAAGTTCGGCTTGGGCTTATTTGTGGAACTCATATATGCACGAACCTGAAGGAGGCCTCTTTGTAATTCGATGCAAGTAGAGCAGGCTGCGACTTGAGATAAGATGCACGACGAATGTATAACCCTGAGCTGCCATAACTCGAACTCGAAGCTCGAAAGTCGCAGCTGACTCCACAATCGAAATGCAAGATAGAGCTTAATCCGGGCTTTCTAATGCACACCTTCATCATGACATCCCTCGGAAACACACAACCGGGACCCAATAAAGCCGAAACTGCTACTTCTTCGCCCGTTTCGCATTTCTTCCGTAAAATTACGTCTTGCGTATGAGGCACGTCATACTCCAACTCGAAGTCTCCCAAAGAGCCACTTTGATGATTCTGTTCCGTGCAAAAATATCAATGTAGACAACTGATACTTATATATTGTTAGAATCATGTTTTACGTCAACTTTTTCCATTGAAAATACACTGAAACCTAACTGATACGATCTTTAAACTCTAGGGCACCTAATGATAAGATTTTAAACATAGGCTACCTTATTAAGTACCTAGATAATAAACGCTTAAACTTTAGGGTACCCAACTAACAGATTTCCAATAGTAGCCCAATCATTTCAAGGAATTCCCGCAATTCGTATGGCAGCAACGAAATGCACAAATACACAACTCAATTCAAGCTCTTCTATGTTCCATATTCCAATGAGGTATGAACATTTATCACCTAGGTACCCAGACATGCCCTGATACCCTATGTCGGAAATTTGATTGTACGAATCTGACCAATTTCATATAAAAAATCTTGATTTAGTACTTGATAATGCTAATGTATAAAAGTTATGTAAATGTTTTCGCCAAAAATTCAACGAATTACAACAAAAAGCTCAACGAACTTTGACGTAGACTATCTATATATTGTTAAAATCATGTGTCGTTTAAGCATTATTTTTTGGTAAAAAGTCATGAAATCCTAATGAAAATACGTAAATATTGTCAAAATCACATTCTGCTTTAGCATGTTCAACAAAAATCAATTGAATTTCTCTAGAAGTGTACCTAATTGATACAAATTTAAAACTTCAGCATACGTAAGTGATAAAACTTTTGAATATCATCTCACCTGATACCTAAGTGATAAACAACCAAATCTCAAGATACCTAATTGATAATTTCCCCCTTTTTCTCCTTTTCGGCTTCTAATCAAACTCAAAATCGACGTTTCTGCTGCTCATAAATCTAATCGCACTCGCAAAATTCAAATTCAAACACAGTAAAGCATCATCGAACAAGGAATTAGCTACACTAACAGTCAGCGGAAGAATCGCGAGAAATCTTCGATAAATCGCATCAAAATTAGATGCAAAAGAGATCGTATAACTCACAATCGACGGTTTCTGCTACTCGTAAACCTAATCGCACTGGAAAAATCCAATTGCAAACACAGTAAAGCATTATCGAACAAAGAATTAGCTACAATAACATTGACAGTCGTAATCGGAAGAAATCTTTGATGAATTGAATCAAATTAGACGCAAAAGAAGATGAAATCCTATATACAAGTAGGAGAAAGAGAGAGAGGGAGAGAGCACCTGAAAGGAATCAGAAGAAAGCTCATGATTGATCTCGGACTGCAAGATCTTGACCAAGTTGAGATCCTTCATGGCTTCTCGACTCTTCCGTAGAAGCGCTCTTGCCCTCGCCATCTCTCTCTCTCTCTCTCCCCTCTCCTTAGCTGCTGTGAACTCTGAGTTGAAATGGCGAAAGAGAGAGAGAGACGGAGGGTGTGGGGAATGAATGGTGTAAAAGAGTCGAGTCAAGTCGAGCTGAGCCGAGCCGAGCCGAGCCGAGCAGAGCACTCCTTGTTCGAACGTGAGCTTGATAAGACTTATTAAGCTTAAGTTTGAGCTGAGCTCTTATCGTACTTTTTCAAACCTTATTTGAGCTCGGTTCGATAAGATTTTAGTGTGTTTGATACTCGACTTGTTAGGCTTATCAAGTTAGGTCGAGCTCATTATCAAGTCCAATCAATATTAAAATCGAGCCAAGCTAGCTATCGAGCTAAACTTTTCAAGTTACTATTGAGCCATTATCTAACCACTTTCGAACTAATATCAACTATTAACGAGCACTTAATGAACTTTTAACTGGCCCTTTAACGAACTGGTCACTAACGTTAACGAGTCGAGCATCCCCAAGTTCGAACTCGACTTATTAAGCTTATCGAGCATGTTCGAACTCAGCAAATAAGCTATCAAGTACCCATGATGAACAAGAACAAGCCCTAATCAATTTCGAACACGAGTATTTCATTGAATGTTCGGTTTGTTTACACCCTTAAGGAAGAGGCCGATTCTCTCTCCTTCTGATAATTTTTTGGACTATTTTTTGGTAAAATTAGGCATTGTTCGGTTATCGGAAAATAGGTGTAAGAAATCAAAATTTATAAAAGATGGATATTTTTTTTCTTATTTAATTATTGGAAAATTAACATATTACGAGTGTGGAAATCTCTTAGTAATTTTTAATTTCTTTAAATATTTAGGAAGTGACTTATTTAGCCCTTCTAAGTTACATTCCTTTGCTCCTAAAAGTTTTATATCTCATCCTGACAAACAAACACTTTGTCAGTATATAATGCTCTATAGGTTTATATAGCTGCAGCGACAAAGATATATTAGAAGAACAATATATTTTTGAGAAAATGTGACGAGAATAATATTCATTAAATTCTTTTTAGAAGATAAGTTGGTATTAACACTGTCGTAGTAAGGGTCACTAACATCAAGCGAACAAGGAGAAAAAGCTTTGAATTCGAGACCTCATGCTCGGGGATAAGTAGCATAATCACTGCATTAAATTCAACAACTTGTATAATATTTATTAAATCCATAACAGGATATTTTATTATAAGAAATAAATACAATTTTTTTTATCACAATAAAATGACAGTGACGACATTTTTTTAGATTGATAAGGAAGGGCTTGAGTATTTTGCTACTAGTGGGATTCGATCCCGATTAATATGATATGTTGACAACATTTAAGATGATGTGACAATTAAAATATGATATGTTGGATGATCTGATAACTAAAAATATAACATTACCGGTAATGCCAAGTGATTACATCAATGTAGTTTCGAATCTATTTTTGAAATGTATTATCCTTCACATTTACTTAAAATATGTTATTTTTATATAATAATAAATATTACATTCTTATTTATTTTCTCGAATATATTGTCCTCTGTACATATTTTTTTCCAAATTGAAACTAGCTTAGTAGACTTTTTCATATTCGAGTTTGAAAAATTTTTAATGGTTTCAAGTTTGAGTCTAACTTTAAATGAAAATATTCAACTCATATTTGAAACTTATTTTATAAGATATTTATATGCTCGATATATGATTTAGTTGATCTGTTAACTGGACGTTATCTTGCATATAACAGTGATCACGAATTAATGATGAGCAATTCATAAGTTCTTATTGATCCACTAACAAGCTCTTCAAGAAATATTCAAGAATAAAAAGAAACAAACGACCTGTTTTTACGACTTATTTATCTAGCCTGTTTAAATTTTCTTGTGTTGTAAAATTGGTCCATATATGACTTAACTATGTCAAGAAAATTTAAGTCAAGAAATGTTCAAATATTATAGATCAAAGGGTGTAAATGTCAAGTGGCATAAGTTGTAATTTTTTGGTAAAAGTTATTATTGTACCCAGCTGTTAAAATTCATTTAAATAAGCTAAAGTGGTAAGATGACGTTGCTGCCCCTGCCCGTGTGCTATATTTACCTGCCCGTGCCACTACCCGCTGCCCAAAGCTTCTCGAGGAAGCTTCCTAGAATCAGTTAGTAGTGGCTACCACGCGTCAGCCATCCGGGACAACTATTTGTGTTTCTTGTGGGCTTTTATGGACCGTTGATCTGGTTCGTACGAACGGCCGAGATTGAACCTTAGAGCTTTGCCACGGATCGGAGTTCTGTTGCCTATATATACTGACCCTTTTTAGGGTTTGCCGTACGCTTTTGCATTTCTCTCTGTTTTCTCTTCAGCCACTGCCTCTTTTCATTTTGCTCTGGCGATCTTGAGGCGATCGAAGGCGATTGAGTATATCCGTGGGTGTTAAGGCTTGATCGTTCAAATCTTGGTAGTTTGGAGCACGTATGAAGTCTTGTAGGCTTCGGTTGTGAGCTTTCTCTTCCCTTACTCTTTATTTTCGTTTGTCTTTAGGTTTCTGAGTTAGAAGCCTTAAGGATCGGTTTGTATAAAGTTGTATATCGTTGAAGTCTGGTCTGTAATACTTGAACTCGACTTATAGTGGATAGACTTCCCTAGAAATAGGGAGCCGTGGAGTAGGTCCTTCTTTAAAGGTTGAACCACGTAAAATCTCGTTGTTATTGCTGTGTTCTTTGTGCATGTGTTCGGTGTTGGATGAATCTTGCTAAACTACAGTTACAGGTTTCTTGAACTAGATCTGAAGTATTGAATGTTTGTTGTTATTGACGTTTTTTCAAGAATTAAAGTTAATAAGTTTAAACCCTAGGAATACGACCTAAACTTAACAAGTGGTATCAGAGCATCAGGTTCTTTACCTTAAAGAAACAGTATGGCGTCTGCTAGGGTTGATATTGAAAGGTTTGACGGTAGGAATGATTTCAACCTATGGAAACTAAAAGTGAAAGCAATCCTTATGGCACAAGGTGCTGGAACTGCACTTTTGCCCGAAAAGGATCAACCAACTTATCTAACTGAAAAGGAGAAAGTAGAAATCGAACATAAAGCCTATGCTTCTTTATTACTTAGTTTTGATAACTCGGTACTTAATCAGATCCGCTCTGAAAAGACCGTAGCAGATATATGGGCTAAGTTAGAGGAAATCTATAAGTCTGAGTCATTGTCCAATAGGATGCTGTGCATGGAATCCCTTTTCACCTTTAAGGTGAGTGAGACTAAACCCCTAGAGGACTCTATAGATGAGTTCCATAAAATCTGTCAAGATCTAGAAAACGTTAAAGTTACTGTTGCTGATGAATTGTTGGCTGTATTGTTGCTATGTGCCTTACCTAAATATCTTAGGTCCTTTAAAGACACACTAAGATATGGACGTGACACTGTAGCACTGAAAGACGTTACAAAGGCCCTAAGATCCAAGATCCTAGAACTTAGGAAGGAAGGGAAGTACCCACCAACCAGTAACAGTGGGGAAGGGCTGTCAGTCAGGGGTAGGACAAAGACTCGAGACAACCATAACAACCATAACAATCATAACAACCATAATAACTACAACAATAAAGATAGGAGAAGAAGTAAGAGTCGAAACAGATCTAGTTCAAGACCTAGAAGAGATTGTAGTAAAGTAAAATGTTATGAGTGTGGTAAACTAGGACACATTAAAAGATACTGTCCAGATTACCAAAGAAAATTTAACGGCACAACTGACAACACTGAATTTAATGACGGATATGACTCCGCTGAAGTATTAGTAGTATCCACAGACCAAACTACACATGAGTGGGTTCTAGACTCAAGGTGTAGCTTCCATATGACTTCAGATAGATCCTTCTTTACTGAATACCGGATTGTAGCTGGGGGAAAGGTGCTGTTGGGAAATAACCACGGATGCCAAGTAGTTGGGATAGGGTCAGTTAGGGTTAAAGGGTCAAATGGGATTGACTTTACCCTAAAGGGAGTAAGGCATGTGCCTGAACTTAGAAGGAACCTAATTTCTCTAGGACAATTAGACCAGGCTGGTATGACCTTAAAGGCACAACAGGGGGTAATGAAGGTCCTTAAGGGTTCCCTTGTAATGCTAAGAGGAGAGGTCAAGAACGGTCTATATGTGCTTAAAGGTGACATAGTTCCTGCTGGCTACTCTATTGTAGAGAAAACTGACCTAACCAACCTTTGGCACAAAAGATTAGGACATGTATCAGAAAGGGGCCTGAATGAGCTGAACAAGAGAGGGCTGTTGGGGGGTGGTTATGTGTCTAAACCTGATTTCTGTGAGTCATGCATATTTGGAAAACACCATAAACTATCTTTTAAATCTGGAATCCATATAACTAAGTCACCGGTAGACTATATCCACTCTGACCTGTGGGGACCAGCAAGGGTACCCACTTTAGGTGGAGCATACTACTTTCTATCTATGGTAGATGATTTCTCTAGGAAGGTTTGGGTTTACCTACTTAAAACAAAGGATGAATGTTTTAGTGCCTTTGTTAGGTGGAAGAACCTTATAGAAAATCAAACAGGTAGGAAGATTAAGGTACTTAGAACTGATAATGGACTTGAATATATAAACACTGAATTTGATAGTTTATGTGCTCAAAATGGTATTAAAAGACACAACACTGTTAGGAAAACTCCCCAACAAAATGGACTAGTTGAAAGAATGAACCGTACGCTCCTAGACAGGGTAAGATGCATGTTATTTGCATCAGGACTTGGTAAAAACTTTTGGGGGGAGGCTGTAGCTACTGCATGTTATCTAATTAATCGTACTCCCTCCTCTGCAATTGACTTTAAAACCCCTGAGGAAAAATGGACTGGAAAAACAAGCGACTATTCTATTTTAAAGGTTTTTGGATGTGCTGCGTATGCAGATCAATCTGAAGGAAAACTTGAACCCAGGGCTGTAAAAGGTGTTTTTCTAGGCTATCCGGATGGTGTAAAGGGGTATAGGGTGGGTGTTAGGGATGGAAACAGAACCAAAATCATAATTAGTAGGGATGTGACCTTTAATGAAGAGGAATTCCCTTACTTGGAGAGCAGCCACTTCCTCAACCCTAGGAAGTATGATCCTGAACTCTACGAGTTCGAGATCAGCCCACCAGAGCCTATATACCAGGAAAACCAGACCTTAAATCCTGAGGAAGAGGTGACCGACAGTGCTGAAGGGTGCACTGAACCTCAAGAAACAATTGAACAAACAGACCTATCAAACTACCAACTAGCTAGGGATAGGGAGAGGAGAGAAATTAGGGCACCAGTCAGGTTTGGCAGTGCGGATTGTATTGCATTTGCCCTAAATACTGCCCTAGAGTATGTAGAATCAGAACCTCTCACTTATACTCAGGCTATTAGTTGGACTGCCTCTGAACAGTGGGTCAAAGCCATGACAGAGGAAATGGAGAGCCTCAAAAAGAACAAAACTTGGGTTTTGGTTCCTAAACCAATGGATAGGAAGTTGGTAGGTTCTAAGTGGATTTATAAGGTAAAAGAACCCGATACATCATCTGGACAGCCAAGGTTCAAGGCTAGACTAGTTGCAAAAGGTGTTTCACAAAAAGAAGGGGTAGACTATAATGAAATTTTTTTCTCCCGTTGTAAAGCACACAACTATAAGAATACTTATGGCACTAACGGCTAAGTTTAGCCTATTTCTGGAACAAATGGATGTTACAACAACTTTCCTTCATGGTGAGCTGGATGAGGAAATCTTTATGGCCCAACCTGAGGGCTTTATTGAACCAAACCATGAAAACCATGTTTGTCTACTTAAGAGGTCTTTATATGGCCTAAAACAATCCCCTAGACAATGGTACAAACGTTTTGACCAATTTATAAGAAGTAGGAGCTTTAGTAGATCAATACATGACACTTGTTTTTATTATAAACATGCTGATACTGTTGATGCACTGTATTTGCTGATTTATGTGGATGATATGCTGCTGGCCAGTAAATCCATGAACCATATTAATGATTTGAAACTAACGCTTTGTGCTGAGTTCGATATGAAAGATCTAGGGAAGGCCAAGAAGATACTTGGTATGGAAATTACCAGGGATCCAGCAGCTGAAACAGTGCACTTATCTCAACAAAGGTATTTGGAAAAGGTATTGGTTAGATTCAACATGTCTGAATGTAAACCTGTAAAATTGCCCTTAGCAAGTTAGTATAAGTATACAGTTCAACAGTGTCTCACGAATGAGATAGAAAAGAAACAAATGGAAAGAGTCCCATATGTTAATGTTATAGGTTCCTTAATGTATGCTATGACTTGTATACGTCCAGACTTAGCTTTCCCTTTAAGTGTTTTGTCTAGGTTTATGAGTAACCCCGGAAAGGAACATTGGGATGGAGTTAAGTGGCTATTAAGGTGCATTAAACAACCTATAAACTGGGACTTACATTTGGACGGACAAAAACCTACCTTAGATTGATAGGTTACACCGATTCTGACTTTGGGGGAGACGTAGATAAAAGGAGGTCCACTAGTGCTTACATTTACACTTTAAATGGTGGAGCCATTTGTTGGAAGTCTAAGTTGCAGCCTGTGACTGCGCTGTTAACCGCTGAGGCTGAATTTGAGGCCCTCACAGAAGCCATAAAAGAGGCTATCTGGCTGAGAGGCTTACTGTCAGAAATAAACCTCGATAACGGGCCTCCCGTACTGTTTTCGGACAGTCAATCAGCCCTTGCATTGTGTAAAAACCCCGTGTTCCATGATAGGACTAAGCACTTAGCTATCAAGAGGAATTTTGTAAACGACATGCTTGAAAGGAACACTGTTGAACTGCGAAAAATCTGTACTGCTGAAAATCCAGTGGATATGGGCACAAAAATTTTGACTTTGGATAAGTTACTTAAATGTATTAACTTGGTTCAAAGTAATTGGGATCATGGATGACGAACCCAATGTGTTTTGCTCCTATTACTAGGGAATGTCCAGTAGTTAACCCATATAGGTACCAAGATGGAGAATTATTGTAAAATTGGTCCCTATATGACTTAACTATGTCAAGAAAATTTAAGTCAAGAAATGTTCAAATATTATAGATCAAAGGGTGTAAATGTCAAGTGGCATAAGTTGTAATTTTTTGGTAAAAGTTATTATTGTACCCAGCTGTTAAAATTCATTTAAATAAGCTAAAGTGGTAAGATGACGTTGCTGCCCCTGCCCGTGTGCTATATTTACCTGCCCGTGCCACTACCCGCTGCCCAAAGCTTCTCGAGGAAGCTTCCCAGAATCAGTTATTAGTGGCTGCCACGCGTCAGCCATCCGGGACAACTATTTGTGTTTCTTGTGGGCTTTTATGGACCGTTGATCTGGTTCGTACGAACGGCCAAGATTGAACCTTGGAGCTTTGCCACGGATCGGAGTTCTGTTGCCGATATATACTGACCCTTTTTAGGGTTTGCCGTACGCTTTTGCATTTCTCTCTGTTTTCTCTTCAGCCACTGCCTCTTTTCATTTTGCTCTGGCGATCGAAGGCGATTGAGTATATCCGTGGGTGTTAAGGCTTGATCGTTCAAATCTTGGTAGTTTGGAGCACGTATGAAGCCTTGTAGGCTTCGGTTGTGAGCTTTCTCTTCCCTTACTCTTTATTTTCGTTCGTCTTTAGGTTTCTGACTTAGAAGCCTTAAGAATCGGTTTGTATAAAGTTGTATATCGTTGAAGTCTGGTCTGTAATACTTGAACTCGACTTATAGTGGATAGACTTCCCTAGAAATAGGGAGCCGTGGAGTAGGTCCTTCTTTAAAGGCTGAACCACGTAAAATCTCGTTGTTATCGCTGTGTTCTTTGTGCATGTGTTCGGTGTTGGATGAATCTTGCTACACTACAGTTACAGGTTTCTTGAACTAGATCTGAAGTGCTGAATGTTTGTTGTTATTGACGTTTTTTCAAGAACTAAAGTTAATAAGTTTAAACCCTAGGAATACGACCTAAACTTAACATCTTGTTTACTATAGAACTCAAAAATAAAACATGAATGCCGTTCGCTTTAAAATAGGAGTAGCTAATGGAATGCTTAGATCATCCCTACCTTTACTCGAACTCTGCCAACGACAAAGAAGAAATAGAAAAAACTTTATTTAAAAAAGTCTTATAAAACATTTATCAAAATTGAATATTTATTTATTTATTTTTGTAGTACACAAGTCAAAGCCCGAAAATACTAACATGTCTAACATTAGCAAAAATATACGATGTTACAAAATGAGCCATGGAGCTACATGATTACAATATCTCGAACTCCAACAAAAACAACAATAAAAAACAAGAGCAATTGACAAGGAATTGCACACTCGTAGGGGCATCGAACTTCAAAGGAGTCGGAATGCTTTAGTTGTTCGGGCATCGATTACCACTTTGTAGACAGATACACTTAGAATACTTCTCCAATTATGAATCAATGCTACAACCAGCTCTAATCATCGAAGCTATGCAGTCTTAAAAAATGTTGAAAGAACAAAAAAACAACATTCCCACCTTGAGTATACATGTATTTTTATCTGGTGATGTGAGCAACAAATGATTCCATCTCCAGCCGAGAGGCACCACCCTCTGCAACCGAATCTCTCACCACACGCCCGAGCTGCACAACCCTTTTTCGAATGTCGTCCCCTTCTTGAGACCCCATTAACTGCTTGACTGCTATCTCAATGTCACTTGCTGTTACTAGCTTGTCTTTGTGTGCCCAATCTCTAATATTTACTCCAGCTTTGAGCACATTGGTTACCAGAAATGCGTTATTAGGTTGGTCCGAGTGCATAGGCCATGTCAGTATGGGCACGCCCATGGAGAGACTTTCGAGGCATGAGTTCCACCCACAATGACTCATGAATCCTCTAGTAGCGGGGTGAGCCAGGATTTCCAATTGGGGTGCCCAATCCCTTACGATTATTCCTCTCTCTTGAATCCTATCCTCGTATCCTTCTGGCAGCTCTGCTCTTCTAGTTTCCTCTTGTTATATATACAAAAAATATATAAAGGTAGTTTTAGTAAATTTTATTGACGATTGAATGATTTTATACCACATGTACAGGAAAATTTGCATGGAAGTTATCCACATGGTCATTAACAAAACTTATTTCAGAATAAACTACCCGTTTTCATGGTTAAAAAGTTGTGAGAAAATGAATAGTTACTGAAAGTTATTATGCGTTAATAAATTGCTATAAGCACCCGTTACGAAAACCGGTGTATATAGTACCAAATTATACATAATTAGTTGCACTTTCAATGATTATGCAGGTATAGTTATTACATAGATATAATGTATCTTAAAAACGTAACAAGTTGTTGCATGTAATTCTTTGATCGTTACCTTTCAGCTTAAATTTTTGAAAAAGTTGATTCCCTGATAAAGATTTATGACGTAAATAACCCTTAAATAAATTTAAAAACATTAGACTTTTTACTAAAAACTACATAAATTTTAGGTATAATTTCCAAAAATTACCTAAATTTTTTATTTTTCAATGTCACACCTTAAATTTTCAAAATTTTTCAATATCACACATTAATATATAACGCTATTAACATCCATAAGTTTTTATTCATGTGCCATTTCAAAAAATATCTTTAATATAAATTGTTTTTTTTCTAAATATTTATAAACTTTTTAGATATTCAAAATATTAAAATTTTTAAAATTATTTCAAATGTAAATTCCAATTTTTAACCTTTTTTTTTCAAAATAATCCCGTCAGTAAAAACTAATGGATATTAATAATATCATATCCCATTAAGGTGTAAAATTGTCAAATTTTAGAAAGTTTAGATGTGATATTAAAAAAAATTAGAAAACCTACATGATTCTTTAAAGGGTTATTTACATCAAAGGCCCTTGTACTTTGCTTATTGCATCAATTTAGTCCTTATACTTTTAATTGTGTTAATTTAGACCATGTACAACTGATATTGTTTTAATTTGGTCCCTTGAGTAAAATTTATGTTAAGTTATTGATGAAAGTTTGAATGGTTTGATCGTGAGTTAGATTAAATTGAGTCGACGGGTATATTTGTAGTAGATTGCTTGCACCTAATGTGATTGTCCTATTTAAATTATGTCAATAATTTAACTTAAATTCAACCAAAGGAGTAAATTCGCATAATATAAATTGTACAGGGACTAAATTGATACAATTAAAAGTATAAGGACTAAATTGACACAATAAAAAAAATATAGGAACCTTTGGTGTAAACAATCCTTCTTTAAAACCACACCTAAAATTTGGTGGTTTTCAATTGAAAATCCAAAAAGGGTTATTTACGCCAAAGGTCCCTGTACTTTGCCATTGTGTCAATTTAGTCCATATACATTTAATTGTATCAATTTAGTCCCTGTACAAATTTAAAATGTGTCAATTTAGTCATTTGGTCAAATTTAAGTTAAGTTAATGATGTAATTTTGAATGAAAAAATTATATTAAATGCAAGTAATTTATTATAAATTCATCCATTTACTCAATTTAGCCCAACTTGCAGCCAAACCATTAAAAAGTTCTGTCAAGGGACCAACTACCCCAAAAGCTTAAGCTGATAGGTAAAATTGGGCTTGAAGCGTGGATAATGCATAGGCCTACCTCATACCTTATGCTCAAATTGTTTTAATATTAAAAGTAAGGCAGATGAGATTCGAACTCGTGACCTTTAAGTCATTAATGCTCTGATACCATGTCAAATGAACTATCTTCCTCAAAAGCTTAAAGGCCCATGAATAGTTTTATACCCTAATAATTTTATTAAAAATTTAACATAATTTTTTTCTAAGGACTAAATTGATGCATTTTGAATTGTACAGAGAGACTGAATTAATATAATTAAAAATATAAGGACTAAATTAACATAATAAACAAAATATAGACAACATTAGCGTAAATAACTCATCCAAAAACATACCATGGGAAAAAATGTCAATACGATCAGCATCACGTAGCACCCACACAAACTTGTGTTGACTTCTCTCTAAACCAATGGCAATTTCTGTAATTTGCTCCTTTCTAAACGACGTCGTTGTACCAAATGACACGTACAACACTGAATCTCCTTCTTGTTTCTCCAGCCATTCTATAACTGCGCTTTTGCTTCTCTCTTTGATTACCATCGGTTGCAATGGCCCCACTGCAAACTGTTAAGTATTTTACATATGAGTTTAGTAAAAATAAAAAAATAAAAAAGATAATAAGTGAATGTTCAGAAATGGTTTTGTACTGTTAAAGTATAAAATTAATCTTGAATCTTCACCCAAAAGCTTAAGCGACGTCAGCAAAACTGACAGATATTAACGGCATTAATATTAAGGTGTGACATTAAAAAATTTTAAAAGGTTTAAATGTGACATTAAAAAATTAATAAAATGTAAATGCTTTTTCAAAACTGCACCTAAAATTTAGATATTTTCAATAGAAAACGGTTTGTTATATTTTACTTCTCAAACACAACATCCTTCTCAACACAAACATTCACAAACCTGTCTCTTTCCACCATTGATAGGCAACTTCCCAATAAGATCAACAAACGTCCCTTCGATCGCCATGTTTGTACTGTAAATAGTTCCGGAACTGAAATCCAAAATCTTCAATTCGTTCTCTGAAAACTTCGCGAATTCTTCTGTGACACACCCTTCATGTGATGGGATTTGAAACTCACTCAAAACTCCTATCTGTTCGATCTTGAATGGCTTCTCTTCTATTGAAATATAGCGCGACTTCAACAACGAGAACGCAGAGATCGTACATAAAACGTACGATTCTGCGTTCTCGATTAGTTTTACATGTTGCACGACTGACGCCATTAGTCTATCGTGGATCACGATCACCCTTCGGAACTCTTTCGAAATGGAGATTAAGAGATCGGTAAATGGGCGATGGAGGTAGTGGGTTGAATCGAACATGGGTTGTAGGTGAGCTGGAAAATTCAAATTAGGGTTAGGGTTTGGGGAACTGGGATTGGGGAGATTGAAATTGTGGAAAGTGATGGTATTTGGAAGGTGGGGTGGATCTTGGGAGACAGATTCTGCGTTGGCGGGAGTCTTTTCAGGCACTGGATTTGTTGGTGGTGGTTGTGGGTTGGGAGGTCCAGATTGTGCTTTGGTGAGAGCCTTTTTGGATACTGGGCTTCTTGTTGTTGTTGCTGCTGCTGATGATGGGTCCCCAAATCTTGACCCTGCTTTGACGGGAGCATTTTCAGGCACTGGTTTTGCTAGTGATGGTGCGTCTCGGGATCCAGAACCTGCTTTGACGGGAGTCATTTCATGAACTAGGTTTATTGTTGTCAGCGGTGATGAGTTCTGGGATTCAGAGCCTATATTAACGGGAGTCTTTTTAGACATTGAGTTTTGTATTGCTGTTGGTGGTGGGTCCCAAGAGAGGAGGCGGTGGCAGGCTTGGCGGTTATGGAGGGTGGACCCGACGTAGTGGACGGTAAGTCGGAAGGTGGTGGCAAGATGGCGGGCGAGGAGGAGGTGTTGGTGGAGATGGCTTTGTGCCGGGAGTGGCACCATGATCACCGCCACATCGGTGCGATGGCGGTGGTGGTTTACGGTGGTTGACATGGTGGGCGGGGGAGGGGGGAAGAGAGATATTTTAAGGATAAAATGGTGGGTTATATGAAAACAATGGGTGAGGAAACTTTTCTCCTGAATGAATGACGAAAGGCACAATAAGACTCCTTTTTTCTTCGATAATTAGCGATAAAGTCGCAATATAAAACAGGCCACTTGATCAAAGCGATGTCTAGGATACCTATAAAAAAGGGGGACCAGAAAAAGACAAAAAATGGCAAACTCTTGAGAAAATCAGGACAAATCTAATAGACTCTGATACCAATTTATATGGGACAATCTTGAAAAAACTTAATATACTCGAATATCAATTTGTTAGGAAATTAATACTTCCTTAATGCCGAACTTAACACCCCAAGAATAGGATTCGATTCAAGTACTATAACAAACAAAGAGAAGTAAACACTAGGATAAAAAAGAATAAACGAAGAACACAGAAATTTACGCGGAAACCCCCCTTCAATCGAGAGGGGAGAAAACCACGGGCGGAGATTGCAATTCTTTATTGAGTATGAATAATTGAAGAATTACAGCGACACTTCCTGTGAACGAGATCTATGGAGAATTACTGAATTACTCCCTCTAAACTCTCGTAATGCTCTCAAATCGATGATGACGGCTGCTCACTTTGATTGGATTTGATTGGATACCTAAAACAAAAGCCCTGAGGGTCTATTTATATGCGAATTAGGTCACGCGTATTTGGGCTCCCGATCAATCGGCACCCCGATCGATCGGCTCCCCCTCTGCTGCTCATATGCTCCAGGGCTGCGCCTGATTGATCAGACTTTTCCCTATCGATCGGCTTGCTCACGGCGAGACTTATAACTAAATTACATAAATTTGAAGCATATTCCTAACAAACCTCCATCTTGACTCAAATTTACACATAAGCAAAATTTCTCCACCTACTCCACAAAACACCTCACACACGGGGTTATCTAAACAAAACAGAAAACCTAACCGAGTCCAAGCGATGCTTAAACTTTCTGCTAGTTAGCACTGAAGTGAACATATCTGTGAGATTGTCAGCAATGCCAATCTTTTTCTTCTTGAATCGGCTCTTGACACATCTTATGAAACAACCACCTGCTGCTGAACTATATTACTTAACTAAAACTGAACTCCTTCCAGCTTATTTAGCTGACCTGAATCACAACTAACTGATGACATCTTCTGTGAAGTTAGCAATGAAGACTCATCAAACGTGACATCTCCACTCGTCAGGAATTGCTTAAAGTGAAATATTTTCTGCTTCCCATAAATGCCATGTTCACAAAATTTCACTACTGTAGACTGACCACACAACGAGTCCCTTTTACTGTGCTCAGACAGACCTTTATCACCTGAATGATCCAATCTCAAATGCCTTGACTTTGTGATACCTGGTTCTGTCAACAATGATGATGAAGATATCTTAACTGATCATGCAACTGTGGAACCGACAAGTTCATATAATGTTCCTACCCTTCTGCCTTTAATCACAATCAAAGCACCCTTAACGACCTTCAAAACTCCACCTTCAGATGTGTACCTGTACCCATGTGACTCAAGAGTACCTAAAGAGATAAGATTTTTCTTCAAATCAGGAATGTGATGAACATCACTCAAAGTCCTGATAGTGCCATCGAACATCTTAACACGAATTATTCCTATACCCAAAACTTTGCATGTAGCATCATTGCTCATCAAAGCAACTCCACCTTGAATTGACTCGTACGTGGAAAATCAATCTCTATTGGGACAAATATGATAGGAGCAACCCGAATGCAAAATTCAACTTTTTTCTAAAATTGGACTGAGGTTCAGACACAGACAGTATATCACCATCATCCTCATCTTCAACTACAACACTAGCTGCTGCGGATCTCTGGTCAGACCTGCTATATGCTTCTAGTTTCCTCTTAAGCTTGTAACAATCTCTCTTAATATGCCCTTTTTTATGACAATAATTATAGGATAGATCTTGATGTCTAGACTTAGTCCTAAACTTGTTTCCACCATGATCAGATTCTCTAGTCTTAGTTCTTTATCTCACTAATAAACCACAATCTGAGTTATGAACGGAGTCGGACAACTCTTTATCTACTATTTCTTTACTCAGTAGGTTTCTCTTAACCTCATCAACTGTTATAGTTGACCTACCACCATAAATCATGCTTTCTACAAAGCCTTTATAAGAGGTAGAGAGTGAACATAACAATAACATTGCTTGATCTTTATTCTTAGGAGCATCATCTAGCTCCTTTAATTCTTGAATTAACGAATTAAATTCATTAACATGATTCTTAAGTGACGTACCTTCTGACATACGAAACGTGAACAACCGAGGCATAACTGCGAGTTTGTTGGAGACTGACTTGAACCAGAACATATCCTGCAATTTCTTCCACAACTCCTTAGCGGTCTTCACTTCTAGAACTTCTGTCAAGACATCATCAATAAGACACATCTTAATTGCCGTAAGAGCCCTTTCATCTAACTCCTCCCACTATGTTTCGAATAAACTCTTAGGTTTCTTCTCTTTTCCTTCTAAAGCTTTCTTCAAGCCACTTTGAGTCAAGAGGCTCTTAATGCTAACCTGTCATAAACTGAAACTCCTTTAACCACCAAACTTCTCAACTCCAGAATTAACTGCAGACATCATAGTACCAAATCGAAATAAACAGGGCTCTGATACCAATTGTTGAGGAAATCTGGACAAATCTGATATGCTCTGATATCAATTTGTGAGGAAAAATCTTGAACAAATTTAATATAATCGGATATCAATTTGTTAGGAAATTAATACCTCCTTAATGCAGAACTTAACGCCCTAAGAACAGGATTTGATTCAAGTACTATAACAAACAAAGAGAAGCAAACAAAAAGATAAAAGAGAATAAATGAAGAACATAGAGATTTACGTGGAAACCCCTCTTCAATCGAGAGGGGAGAAAACCACGGGCGGAGATTGAGATTCTTAATTGAGTATGAATAATGAAAAAATTACAACGACTCTTCCTCTAAATGAGATCTATGGAGAATTACTAAATCACTCCCTCTAAACTCTCGTAATGTTCTCAAATCGATGATGACGACATCTCTCTTTGATTGGATTTGATTTAATACCTAAAACAGAGGCCCTAAGGGTCTATTTATACTAAGCGAATTAGGTCACGCGTATTTAGGTTCCCGATTGATCGGCTCCCCCTCTGTTGCTCCTATGCTCCAGCGCTGCACCCAATCGATCGGACATTCCCCTGATCGATCGGCTTGCTTACGGTGAGACTTATAACTAAATTACATAAATTGAGGCATATTCCTAACACAAACAAACATATTAAAACAAGAAAAACAAGATTGTAGAACGAAATACAAATAGAGCCAACAGACACTAGAAGACTAAGACACTAAAAGTAGAACATGGAGTGCCAAGATTGCATGGCAATAAGACTCCTTATATAAGGAATGAGAATGACAATAGGACGGGTAAAATTCATTGCTGGCTACAGGTATGAGGCAGATATGGGTATAATGTTGTACTTACCGCACCCCGCTCTGCTATAATTTGAATCCAATTATCTTTTAAATTAAAGTCAAATTGACAAAATTATATACCTCTTCATTTTAGCACTACTTTAGAATATATAATTTTTTTTATAATAACGGAGTTTTTTATATAGAGTCATTAAAATTAAAGTTAAATTGACAAAATTATAATGTTTGTTATACACATTAATATTCTGCATAATTTTGGGTGTGGCCGCACAGTTGATCCCATATATAAAAATATTTTTATGATGGTAATGTTGGGGGGAAGGGGATAAACCCCACAAATACCCCCAAAAGGGGAATGCCACTTGAGCCTTGTCCTTGAGAACCCGGGTCATGTCATTGGTAACCGGAGAACGTTGCCATTAGGCTATGTCACTGAGTGACAAAAGTATAGATGTTATTGTTCTTTATTGTGACATGGGTAATTTGGTACAAAAGGAATAGTACTATTTTCACAGTTGATCTCATGATGCAAGTTCAACGAGAACGATGAAGTAAATATTTATTTTTATAAGGAGTTATTATTTTTATGGCAAAAATTATTATTATTAGAGCAATTATACAACTTATAATCAATAAGAATTACAAAATTACATTTAAATTATAATCTTATTCTGACAGTAATAATTTTGTTATAATAATAATGTTATTATTTTATTTTATTAAATTTGTATTAATGTCATTGCCTACGTCACTCTACACCTAAACCACAAAAGACGAGCACGGGATTTCCAATCTTACAATGGAGTTGTTCATTTAGCATTTTTGTCGCAATTTATCAAAAAAAAAATTGAATATAAACGGTATGATTTTTTATTAAATTTTTTTTTTTGAACAGATGGACTTGCCTCAATGACAAAAAGCAAGTACCACAATACAATATTAGTTTAAGCTAAAAAGTTTGGAGTTTGATTCTTTTTTGGAGTATCTCTTTAAGAAATTTCTAGCTTAACTGGTGTTTGTGGTATATGGGTCACCGCATATATCGGAGTTTACCGAGTAACTGAGTCTGTTGTTGGCAAAAATAAAACTAGATTGAGGCTGCTGCGATTTCTTTTTTTTTTTTTATCTTATTTCAAAAAAATATTTTAAAAAGACTATATTGACATCAAAGAGGGTACTAACACACCGTCACTGGATCTCATTAAAATTCCGAAGTTAAGCATGCTTAGGCGAGAGGAGTACCAAGAACGGGGACCCTAGGAAATCCTCACCCTCAGGTTGGGAGCACTCGAAAACAGCCTCTTTTCAGGGGTAATACCCTGAAGGGGGAAGGCTGCGTACATCCGCCCCCAGACCCTGCTTAGGCGGGAGCCCTTGGAGCACTGGGTATGTTGCATTAATATTTTGTCATTTTAATAAAAAGGCTCCTCTCCAACGTGACGACGTTATTTTCCGTTAAAAAAAGCTGATATGACAACTGCTTTTTATTAATGTTACAGAAAAATAACAAGGTGCTCTTCAGTACCCTTATCCTTACTTTATAAGTACAAAATTCGAGATGTCGTATGATGTACAAACTATCTATTTTTCTTAATTTGTTTAAAAATATAGTTACTTAAGGATATTTTTATTGTTTTACTATAAAATTAATTAAAAAAGTTGCCCCGTCAGCTCTGTCGATAAAAAATAGCATTCAAAATCTTTTTATTAATTTAAAAGATTATAATTTTTTTAAAAAAATATTAAATATTAACATATAAATAACCATAAAAAATAGAGCGGACATGCAAGAGGCGTCAGTAATGGTGGCGGAAGAGTCATCGAATACAAAGGTAAAGAAGACAAAAGCGAAGGCAACTGGCTTGTCCTTTCCCATTGTAAACTAATAATAAACAATTACCAATTTTTTCGTATGATGCACAGATGTTGCGTATATTTTAAAACACATATAAAAACTAAAACTTATTTTTATTTTTAAATTAGTTAATTTTTTTTAATTGTTGTCCTTAATTCTTTACATTAATTGTTAAAGTTTACCCCTTTATAAAATATGTTTTTCTATATTAGGATAAATTACAGAAAACTTCTCTAAATTTTGCTTTAAAAATAGAAAACCCGCCTCACAAATAAAATCACTCATTAAACCCCCTCACTTTTAAAAAATTATTACTTTACCCCCAAATAATTTTTTTCGACCATTTTAACTTTCAAAATAAAATAATTAAGTATTTAATTTTATTTTTAGGTAGAATTTTATGTTTTGAGGAAAAATAAGAATATAAGGTAATCGATTTAGCGGTATAGGAGCATCGAGCATTCATAAGCTAGTCCTAGTACCACGAGGCTACTTGTATGCTTATTTATATATATTCATTACTGACGTATGTTGGTCGCTTAACGTTCCTAGTGCTCCCAATGCTCCTAGGATTTGTTACCTGGGGTGTAGTGCTACTCGCTGCTGCTACTCTCTCTCTCTCTCTTCCTCTTGCTCCCTCCCTCCCTCCATGTACGCTCAGGACGCTCTACCCTTTCTATATGTTTGTATTGGGTCGCATGTATGATTTTTTCCCTACATGCTTGTTTACTTTTACCTTTTGCTCTGGCTGCTATGCTCCTATGTGTACATTTTTCATGCTCATTTGCTTATTTGCTGATATGCTTATATGCTTACATGCATATATGCTTTACATGCTCTATATACTCTTGATATAGGCTCTTTATAAATATCTACTATCAGATTAGGGCTCCTCGGAAACTGTCTCTCGTCAGGGTCGCACTCCTGCGCAAGCGGGAGCCATTGAGGCATTGGAACTGTTGTTGTTGTTCATACTCATGTCTAATTGTTCTTTTAATTGCGGTTTATGTACATTAACTCTTATAATTTAAATAGATGTTCTTTATAATTTTTGGTTTACTTTTTGTGTAACTCAAAAAGGGACAGTGCTTTAGAAACCTTGAATTGGGGGTACGAAGGCAATTTAAATAGACTATTATGTGCCTTTGTCATTAACTGACATGAGAAAGTGCCTTACATACTGATGTTGAACATAATTTTAATAATATATAGGTGTTATCTATATTAAGATATACAATTTTTTTGGATACTAACCAATTAGTTTAAACTTTTAGAAAAAGCGATTCCTTGATGTGGTATTAAAACATGAATGCCAATCAATTTAGAGTATGGGCAGCTAATCGGATGTTTAGTCCATCAGTACCGTTACTATCCAACTCTACCACTGAAAAAGAAGAAACAGATAAAGCTTTATTTTTAAACAAGTTGTCTTATAGAACACTTAGCAAAATTAAATATTGATTTATTTACTTATGTAGTAAAAAGGTCAAATCCCAAAAAAATGAACACATCCAGCATTAGCAAAAATAAACGATGTTTCAATCTGTTGAGCTCCAACACAAATAGAAAAAAAAGAGAGAGAAATTGACAAGGAAAAAGGCACACTCATAGTGGCATCGAACTTCTAAGAAGTTGGAATGCTTTCGTTGTTTGGGGAATCGATAACAGCTTTGCAATCAAATACACTGAGAATACATCTCTAATTATGAGTCAATTAACAACCAGCTCTAATCACTGAAGCCTTTGCAGTTTAAAAAAAGCTGAAAGAACAGAAAAACAACATCCCCATTTTGAGTGTATATATATTTTTATCTAGTGATGTGAGCAACAAAGGATTCCATCTCCAACCGAGAAGCGCCACCCTCTGCAACTGAATCTCTCAACTCACACCCAAGCTGCACAACCCTTTTTCTTATGTCGTCCCCTTCTTGGGAGCCCATCAACCGCTTGACTGCTATCTCAATATCACTCGCTGTTACTAGCTTGTCTCTGTGTTTCCAGTCTCTGACAATGATGCCAGTTTTGAGCACATGGGTCACTAGAAATGCGTTCTTAGGCTGGTCCGAGTGCACTGGCCATGTCAGCATGGGCACGCCCATCGAGAGACTTTCAAGACATGAGCCCCACCCACAATGACTCATGAACCCTCCAATGGCTGGGTGAGCTAGGATTTCCAGTTGGGGTGCCCAGTCCCTTACGATTATTCCTCTCTCTTGAATCCAATCCTCGTATCCTTCTGGCAACTCTATTCTTCTTGTTTCTTCTTATTATATACAAAGAAAAAATATTAAAGAATATAGTTTTAACACATGCTACCCGTTTTCATGGTCAAAAAGTTGCATGGAAATAAATAATTACCGAAAATTATTATTCGTAAAAAAATTGCCATAGGCACCCGTTACAAAAACCAGTGTATTTAGTACCAAATTACATGTAATTAGTTGCTCTTTCAATTGTTATATATAATTATTACGTAGATATAATGTATCTTAAAAACGTAACTAGTTGTTGCATGTAATTCAATTTTAGTATTGAAAACTTGTCACATATAGAAAGTTTTGCGACCCCATATTATTTACTCAATACCTGTTTATTACTGTTTATAACCGCTACAAGCATTGAATTAGACCCCTATTGATTTTTCTCCGTAAATGCCTCCCATTAATCCTTTTCTTATTATAATGGACAACTTGTATCTAACTTGATAGTACCATTAAAAATTATGTCAATAACTTAACTTAAATTTGACTAAATGACCAAAGTGACACAATATAAATTGTATAGGAATTAAATGGACACAATCAAAAGTATAAGGACTAAATTGATAGAATGAAAAAATTACAAGGATCTTTGGTGTAAATAACTCTAATTTAAAAACATTAATGTAAATACTTGATTATATAATGTACTTACAGTGAGAGTATAAAATTAATCATGTGTCTTCTCTCATTAGCTTAAACTCTTAGAAAAGTTGGTTCTTTGACATGACATCAAAGCCTCATTGACAAAAAGGTTACGAGTTTGAATTCTAACAGCCCTCACTTTCGATATTAACATAATTTAAGTACAAGATATAAGGTTGGCATTGCAATGTTCATGCTTCAAGCCCAATAGACATTTGCTTAAAAAGACATGTTGAAGTATAAAACCAATTTTGGGCTATCATCTATCGGTACACTTACAACAACAACAACATACCCAGTGCCTCAAGGGCTCCCGCATAAGCAGGGTCTGAGAAGGGTGAGATGTACGCAGCATACCCCATCAGGGTGATACCCTAATGAGAGATTGTTTCCGAGGACCCTCCAACCTGAGAAACTTGAAAAGCACGAAAAGCATGGATAGAATGGAAGTATAAAAGCAAAGAGCATACATGCATCAAGGAGTAAGAGTAAACACGTGCCACATAACAATATAGCCGCATAACAGGCATATAGATATTATATAGCAACAAGACTGCATTAAAATAACAAGATGACAAACAATAAGAACACAAAGCAACCAACATACGACAACAGTGTGTAAAAATCAAGAGGGCCTTACCCTGAGAAAAAATGTCAGCGCGATCAGCATCTCGTAGGACCCACACAAACTTGTGTTGACTTCTCTCTAAACCAATGGCAATTTCTGTAATTTGCTCTTTTCTAAACGACGTCGTCGTACCAAATGACACATACAACACTGAATGTGCCCTTTGTTTCTCCAGCCATTCTATAACTGCACTTGTGCTTCTCTCTTTGATTACCATTGGTTGCAATGGCCCCACTACAAACTGTTAAGTATTTTACACGTGAGTTTAGTACAATAACAACAACAACAATAACAATTCCAGTGCCTCATGGGCTCCCGCTTGCACAGGGTCGGGGGGTAGGATGTACGCAGCCTTACCCCATCAAAGTGAGACCCTGACGAGATACTGTTTCCGAGGACCCCCAACCTGATAGTTGATACTGATAGTTATGAATAGCATGTATGAAGAACATGTAAAGTATAGAGATTCTGCTAAGCATGTAAGCATGTAAACAAATAAAAAAACCTTCTATTAGAGTATAAAAAAACCAATCATGAACCTTCACCCATCAGCTTAAGCTTTTGGGATAGATGATTCCTTGACATGGTATCAGAGCCTTGATGACCAAGAGGTTAGGAGTTCGAATCTCAACAGCTCCCACTTTCAATATTAAAATAATTAAGCACAAGGTAAAAGGTGGGCCTGTGTATTATTCACGCTTGAAGCCCAAACGGGCATTTGCGTTGAGGGGACATGTTAGAGTATAAAATCAATCCTGGACCTTCACTTATCAGCTTAAGCTTTTGGAATAAATGGTTCCTTGACACCTTCGGGTACAACTCTAATGAAAATTATTAATTTGGAAACATGAAGGTCTAACAATATATAGGTGTATTCAATCGTAATCTTTTAATTATTCTTATAATTTTTATAAAAAATTACCTTAATTTTTTAATTTTTTTAAAGTCATGTCTAAAATTTTTTAAAATTTTTCAATATCATGTTGCATTTAAAAAATATATTTTTTTAAATATAAAATTTAGTTTTAAAATATTACAAAATATTAAGATATTTAAATATTTTTAAATTATTTTAAATATAAATTCAAATTTTTAAAATTATTTTGTCTTTTTTTTTATTAAATCACGTCAGCAAAAACTATAGTATGCGATGTTCAAGAAAAAAATTCTGAGTCAAAAATGAGCTAAACATGCAATGACAAATATTTAGTCAAAATTAAATTAATTTGCAAGATAAATATAAGAAAACCATTAAGCCTTCTTATCATCTCTATATCCTAATATTTTAATATATAAAATAAATTATCTTAAGTTTTAAATATTGTATTACTCGGGTATTTTAATATTCTCAATTTTTTCCAATCAGATACTATTTTATAAGGATTCGATGAATTTTTGTTAGAATATCTATACTAAAATTGAACACTTTCAACAATGTATCAATGTCTTAACAAAAAATTGATACTTTTGCTGAATAATGCGAAAATAACACATGATTGTAATAATATTTAGATAGTTTATATCAATATTGGATTAATATTTTATCACAATTCAATAAATTTTTGATAAAAATATTGATATATATATATATATATATATATATATATATCGTAATCATGTCTTATACCAATATAGTGACAAAATATTCAAATTTTAAGATACCTCATTATATATATTAAAATATCATAATACATAAACAATAAATTCCTACATTAATAAAAATATGGCGGTTAAGTGAAAATTTTCACTTTTTCAATAGAATTTTTGAGAAAAAAGCCTTAAATAAATATAAATTTTATACTAATATATTATTTTACTAACTAGTAGACTAAAAAATTAATTAGGAAAATTATTACTTAGGTATCTTGAGGTTTAACCATTTATCATCAAAATATCTTGACGTTTCAAGATATACAATACCTTGAGGTTTGAAAATTGTATTATTTAGATACCTTGAAGTTTTAAATCAATCAAGTACTCTTCTTCCAAAATTCTTAAATTTTCGTTAAAAAAATGCTAAACTAAAGCATGATTTTGACGATATATAAGTACATTTGTTGGAATTTGATGATTTTTTACCAAAAACTGCTAAAATGACACATAATTTTGCCAATAATATAGATAGTTTACATTCAAATTTAGTGAACTTTTTATTATAGTTTGTCAAATTTTAGATGAAAACATTGATATAGATTATATATATCTTCATAATCATACACTATATTAGCATCTTTTGTATGAAATTGGCCTGATTCTCACAAAATTCACTAAATTCCGACATAAAGTACCTAAGTGTCAAAATATTCAAACATTAAAGTACCTCATTGTATATATTGAAATGTCAAGCTATCTAGATGATAAATGGTCAAATATTAGGATACCTAAATGATAATTTTTCAAAATTAATATACCAAATTTATTATATAATTTCACATACCTGTCTCTGTCCGGCATTGATGGGCAACTTCTCAATAAGATCAAGAAATCTCCTCTCGATCATCCTGTTTGTATGGTAAATACTTCCGCAACTGAAATTCAAAATCTTCGATTCATTTTCCGCAAACTTTGCGAATTCTTCAGTGAAACATCCTTCGTATGACGGGATTTCGATCTCACTTGAAACTCCAATCTGTTCGATCTCGAATGGCTTCTCTTTCATTGATTCATAGCGAAACATCAACAACGTGAATGCAGAGGCCGTACATAATTCGTATGATTCAACATTCTCCATTGATTTCACATCTTGCACGACTGACGCCATTAGTCCATCGTGGATCACGATAACTCTCCGAAACCGCTTCGAAATCGAATTTAAAAGATCGAAAAATGGGCGACGGAGATGGTGTGTTGAACAGAACGCGGGTTGAAGGTGGGCGGGAAAATTCAAATTAGGGTTAGGTTTAGGGTTTGTGGAATTGAGATTGGGGAGATTGAAACCGTGGAAAGTGATGCCATTTGCGAGGTGAGGTGGGTCCCGGAATTCAGAGTCTGCATTGACGGGAGTCTTCTCAGGCACTGAATTTGATATTGGTGGGTCCAAGGAGAGAAGGCGTTGACGGGCTTGGCGGTTATGAAGGGTGGACCCCACGTAGTGGACAGGGAGTCGGAAGGTGGTAGCGAGATGGCGGGCGAGGAGGAGGTGTTGATGGAGATGGCTTTGCGCCAGGAATGGCACTATGATCACCGCCACATCGGTACCGTGGCGGTGGTGGTTTTCAATGGTTGACATGGGAAAGAACTGGTTATAAGGGTTAAGTTTTTATTTTTGCAAGAATGCAATGGATATATTATAGCTCCAAAGTCAGTATTTATAAGTGACTCCTTAACTAAACTCAAATCGACAAAATTATATACTTCGTCATTTTAGTACTACTTTAGAATATGTTGTTATAAATGCATTAATATGATACCAAATAGGGCACCAATAAGCCGTCACCGAATCTCATTAAAACTCCGAAGTTAAGCGTGCTTGGGCTGAGAGCAGTACTTGGATGGGTGACCTCCTGAGAAGTCCTCACCCTCAGGTTAAGGTCACTCGGAAACAACCTCTCTTTAGGTTAACGCTCTGAAGGGTGAAGGCAGCGTACATCACCCCCCAGACTCTACGTAGGCGGGAGCCCTTGAGCCACTGGGCATATTCCTTTATGCATTAATACAACCCTATATTTTATTTTTTTTTATAATTTTTAGCGGTGTTTTTTATATGTAGAGATATTAAAATTGAAGTTAAATTGACAAAATTATAATGTTTTGTTATACACATTAATATTCTGCATAATTTTGGGTTTTACTGCACAGTTGATCCCATGAATTTTTATTTTATTTTATTTTATTTTTTTTACGATGGTAGTGTTGGGGGGAAGGGGATAAACCCCACAAATTTCTCATAAAGGAGAACACCACTTAAGCCTTATTCCTGAGAACCCGGGTTATACCGTTGACAATAGGAGAACATTGCTACTAGGTTATGTCCCCGAAGGACAAAAATATAGATGTTATTGTTCTTAATTGTGACTTGGGTAATTTGGTACAAAAGGAATAGTATTATTTTCATAGTTGATACCCGTACCCGCCCCATTACCCACCATGGGTATGAAGTGGATACCCGTACCCTCCCCGGCGGGTACAAACTCATACCCGTACCCGTCCCATTGCCCACGGGTATGCATTACCCGCCCCGTATCCTCTCTAATGTGCGTAGAAAACAATTATCTATACCGGATCCTATTAGTTATTTAATACTACTTTTAAAAATTAATTATATTTTTTTATAACATTGATAAATAATTTGGGTTATTGAATTTAAACACTTATTTTTTTAATTTGAAGGTTAATTATGTATAAAATAAAGCAAGTATGGCGGGTATGAGGTGGAGCAGGGCAGGGCGGATACAAAACTATACCCGTACCCGCCCCATATCCGTGACGGGTACACCGAACCCGTACCCACTACCCGCCCTACTTATACCCGTACCCACTCCAAACTAGGCGGATACCCGCGAATAGCGGGTTTACCCGCCCTATTGGCATCCCTAACCACGAGCACAGGATGTCCAATCTTGGAAATGAGTTGTTCATTGAATATAAACTGTAAGGTTTTTTATTAAAACTTTTTTCTTTTTTAACAGAGGGCCTTGCCTAGAAGAATAGAAAGCAAAAAAAAGGAATATACCAGGTGCTTCAAGGGCTTCCGTCTAAGTAGGGTCTGAGGGGACGGATATACACAGCCTTCCCCTTTCAGGGTGTTAACCTGAAGAGAGGCTGTTTCCCAGTACCCCTAACCTGAGGGTGAAGACTTCCGAGGAGGTCACCAATCCTGGTACTACTCTCGCCCAAGTACACTTAACTTCGGAGTTTTAATGGGATCCGGTGACGGCGTGTTGGTGCCCTCTTTGGTTAACGAATAGAAAGCAAATGAGATACTCTAATAAAGTATTGGTTTAGGTCAAAAGATCTGCAGTTTGATTCCCCTTTTGAACATCTCTTTAAGAAATTCATGACTTAACTGGCCTTTATGGTGTATAGGTCACGGCATAAATTGAGGTTTACCGGGTGACCGAGTTCCTCGATGGCAAAAATAAAACTAGATTAAGGCTGCTGCGATTTCTTTTTTATATGTTATTTCAAAAAAAATTTTAAAAAAGATTATATTAACATTAAATATTCACCATTATGACCTTGGTCATCACCGCCCCTACACCTACTTACCACCACTCCTTTTACGCCCGTGGATCGCTGCATTTACTACTCTCCATTATTATGATCAACTATTATTATAATTATCTCATATCTATTATTATTAACTGATATATATTATTAAGTTATTTTATAATTATAATAGATAAGTTTCATTTTTAAATGTGTATCCAAATAATTTATTTTGTAAAGAAGATCTTTCTGCACTGCACATTCAAACACTTTACTGTAAAAGATGCAAATCTTAATAAGATAGATAAGCTAAAAAAATAAGCTGAAATAAGTTGAAACAAACACACCCTGAATATAAACAATAAGGTTTTTTTTATTAAAACCACTAAAATTTTAGGTATGATTTTAAAAGATCATAAAATTTTAATATCAGTACCAAAATTTTTAAAGATTTTTTATGGTTATATCTTAATGTGACACTATTAATATTCGTTATTTTTTTATTGATACGACATTCTTAAAAAAATAAAAAAATTAGAATTTATATTTAAAATATTTTAAATATCAAAAAAAGATATTTAAAAATCTTTAAAATTTTGTAGATATTTATAAAAATAATTTATATATTTTAAAAAAATATTTTTTGAAATGTCTTGTTAGAAAAAACGAATAGATATTATTTCTCTTCTTTTTTACAGTCACGGATATATATATCTTCTCTCGGCCATATCGTGAAATAAAATTTGACGTGGGTTGACTCCTTTTCTAAAACCCCGGTACAAAATTAACTTCGATGGCTCCGGAATGGGAAACAAAGCAGTGGTCAACTTCGTAAGCAAAGATGACGATGGAAAATTGATAGCCGTAGGATCGAGGTATCCAGGGCCAACACCAATTATAGTAGTAAAGGCGGTGGTGGCAAGAGATGGCATAGCTGAAGCCACCTGAATGGGATTCGGGATGCTCCGAATTGAAGACCGCAAAGAAATAGCCATCAAAGTTTAAATAGAAAATGCGACTGCCATAAAGAATCTGGGCACATGAAGAATTTTGACGGGATGTGCTTTAGACATATTTTCAGGGAAGCAAACAGGGCGATCAAGTGGACGACAAAGAATGGAATTACAATAAGTCAGGTCATGCTTTGGTCGAGGCCGCCCTCAAATCAACTTTGGTCGTAAAACACTAAAATAGCTCCAAAACACGTTTAGTGGTCAAATTTGGGCAAAATAGGTAAGGGGCAACGGCAAAGTGAATGGCTTTGCATAGTTTATTTCAAAGCTTCATATTGATTTGTAATGAGCCACGTAACTCCTTACAGATCAATTGCCCATTGTAAATCGTAACTATAGTTCATTTCTTTCAGCTCAACCGCTTGGGCTTCTGACAATTCAATTGCTCTATAAATTCTTCGGCTATTCTTCCTTCACCGAAAATGCTACTGTTATCCAATATGATATTAAGAAAGCTTTTTCAAGCACAGTCAACACAGTCTGTATTGACACATGGGTGGAGTTTTTTGGGGTAAATTATATATTAATACCCTAAGGTTTGATGTATTATTTTTTAGTCTATAAAATTTATGAAATAATTTTTAGTAAAAAAAGTTACATATAAAATAATTTAAATAGTTATGTAAAAGGGTGTAAATAGACTCTACTTTCATTTATTCATATTATTATTTAGACTATTTTATTAAATATATATAATTTTTTAGACTAAAAAGTTATTTTATAAATTTTGTGGTCTAAAAAATTAGTACAATAAAACTCAAGATATTAATATATAATTTACCTTATTTTTGATTGCAACTAATATGTATTCAACATTGCACAACGATAGAACCCTTTGTCAAACATGCGGTGGATATGCATGCTGGTCGCTCGTTTGTCCTGGGGTGACAGTTAGTCAAACTTGAGACGCGGGTTTAAATTTGACATCCTCCCTCTTAAGACTTTATCGAGGTAAAAAAAGGATTATTTATATTTAGTATTTTAACGTTTTTAAAAATAATAAAAAAAATTTCTAAATTTTTTGAATTAATTAAAAAAGTCATAATTTTTTGTTGTTTTAATAAAAAAGCTCTCTTCAATGTGACGATATTATTTTTTATTAGAAAGCTGACATGATAATTATTTTTTATTATTACTATAATAAAATAATAAAATGCTCTTTTATATCATTATTCTTACTTTATAACTATAAAATTTAAGGTATTATATTATATAAAAACTATTTATTTTTTTAATTTAATTAAGGATATTTTTATTATTTTATTATAAAATTAATAAAAAAATTATCATGTCAGCTTTATTAAGAAAACTAATGTCGTCCTGAAAAGTAGTCGTTTCATTAATATTAAAATGTTTTTTTATGTTTTTTATTAATATAAAAAGATCATAATTTTTTTTAAACATATTAAATATTAATATATGCATGAGGCGTCAATTATGGCGGCGGAATAATCATCGAATACAAGGTGAAGAAGACAAAATCAAAGGCAACTGGCTTGTCCTTTTCCATTATAAACTAATAATAAACAATTAGCAATTCTTCGTATGATGCACAGATGTCACATATATTTTAAAATATATATAAAGACTAAAACTCATTTATTTATTTTTAAATTAGTTAAATTTTTTCCTTAACTGTTATTCCTTATTGATAACTCTCAACAAAATAATACCCGAATAAAGTACACGTGGCCATTGGGAACAACATGCATCTCGGACCGAGATGCACCCGCGAAGCACGACTTCGGAACTCTACTTTCGACCAAGAAGAAATGAGCGCATCTCGCAGATAGGACATATCTTGGAACCGGATAGTCTTGTACTGGCGCCTTTACACAACACACGCATCGGCTTCGGGGGTGAATCGCCCCCCGAGATGCCCGCTCCCCCAAGGGCCCGACAGGGACAACTTCCTGATACAGTGATTCAGGCAGACGATAACCCAAAGCCATGGGTCCAAAGACCATGGGTATCTCGCCCCCCATTTGATACTGGGCGAAATACACCCCATGATAAAAGCACCTTGGGGAGAACCTCTATAAATAGAGCTCAAAACCCCGAAAGCAGGGGCACCCCCCATTTTTCTTTATTTCACTTGTACTCAAAGAAAATATCGTTGTAATCAAATTCATCAATTAATAAAAATCTAATAAAAGTCTAAAGGTTTGAGTTTGGCATCCCATTAAAAGAACATGTACCAAAACAATTGGTGACATATGTGGGAAATGGAAAATTTTCCCCAAAACAACTCCGTAGGATCTCGCTCCTCCCCGAGGCAGTCACGAGATCAGTATGTCACTCACATCCAGCTCCATGAGCTTCGCCCACTAATCATGCAACTCGCCGGTCATAACTACTCCGGCAAGACCTCTTCGCATCCCACATAGCCGAACCCAGACGTGGTTGTAAAATCCCTTGCTTCCATGGAGCACGGAAGCAAGTGAAACTAGCAAGAGAAGAAGGGAGACAAGACGCCTCGCCACCCCTACAAGTCTGGGAACACACCGGCACGGGCCCCTCCCTCACTCGAGGCGGACACCAACATCGATTTAGAAGGAGCGGCGCGTGAGCTCTTGGGAAGAATTCCCATCACCCATTCACCCTTCACACCTCGGATACTCACCGTCCCCATGGGGAAAGTGATAATGCCAAACTTGGAGTTATTTGATGGGATGCAAGACCCGGATGACCACATCTCGGGATTCGCGGCATGGATGTACATACAAGACGCATCCGAGGACGTGTGATGCAAATGTTTCCCAGCCACCCTCAAAGGGATGGCTCCGGCCTGGTTTGCCTCTCTCACCAACAGGTCTATATGAAACTTCAAGGAGCTGTCCGAGAAATTTACTCGTCACTTCCTTAGCAACAAAAGAAGAAAGAAGACCGCAGCCTAGTTGATCCAGCTCCAACAAGCTGACGGTGAATCCTTGAGGGCATTTGTGCGACGATTCTCGAAAGCAATGATCAGCATCCCAAACCTAGCTGATCAAACTGCCATCACCACCTTCATCAACGGGCTCCAGAACACCGTCTTTAAATTTTCCCTCGCCAAGGCTCTCCCCATGACTGTGGATGCCCTTTGGACCAAGGCCGACAAATACATCATCGTAAAAGACGTGATGCACAAAAAAGAGCCACCTAGGCATGAGTACCAAAAGTATGAGACACATGCTCCTGGCCCTAGCTCAATGATTGAAAGAACGATGAGGGATGTGAGAAGGGTCCGCAATACTGGCCCTCAGAGACCCCAAGCTGCTCTTGGAGGTTAAAAAACCAGAGGTAGGAAGGGACCAAGCTCCTGAAATCCCCGCAGCTAGGCCTAACTCGAATGCATGGTGTGAATACCACAAAGCATCGGGGCATGACACCAAAGACTGTCAAGCACTCCGGTACCAGGTGGACGAATTGGAGAAAAAAAGCAATCTAGGAAAATTTGTAGATATAAAGAAACTTAAGCCCAGAACTTTCAGTCCCGTTCGTGAGGGACAAAATAGTGCGGCTCACGCTTGGAGGCATGTAATTGCGGCCATAAAGAAAAAACGGGAAGATTTGAGTCTCGATACTCCTGGTAGAGGCGAAGGCAAAGTCCAAAAGTGTCGATCCTTGACCTTTACACATGATGATCTTAAGAACATTAAAGCCCCGCACGAAGATCCCATGGTCATTACTGTGGACATCCATAACTACTCCATTCGAAGGGTCTTGGTGCACCAAGGGAGTTCGGTCAACATTATTTTCCTCCATTGCTTTAAACAAATAAAAATACCGCTCGAAAGGTTGCTCCCCACGACCGAGACCCCTTGCAAGATTCTCTGGCGAAGTGGTTGATCTGCTGGGCACTGTGAAGCATGATATCCTCCTGAGAGACAGAGAACAGGGACATAAACTTAATGCTGAATTTTACGTCGTGACGGCCGGCTCAGCATTCAATGCCAACCTAGGACGCCTGGTGCTAAACTCGTTAGGCACCGTGGTGTCAACCTACCACCTCGAGAGGTTGTCAGCAAACAGCTTGTAGATGTTACTACACCCAAGACGCACCCGAAGTAGGGGAGACGGAAAGCGGAGAGAAGAGGGGCCAAGATCCGGAGGAGACCGTCAAAGTCGAACTAGAGACAGGGAAGTCAGTGCAGATTGGGATGCAACTAGGCACGGCCGTATGAGACCAGATCCAGCAAGTGCTCCAACAATACCAGGAGGTCTTCGCGTATTCCACGGAAGAAATGCCAGGGATAGATAGTCGGATCATCAGCCACTGCCTGAACGTCTCGCCCGAGAAGAAACCTATGAAATAGAAAAAGCACAACTTCTGCGCTGAATGAAATAAGATTATAAGTGAAGAAGTGCAAAAACTTCCAGAGGCTAGTTTTGTACGAGAAGTATTGTATCTGGATTGGTTAGCAAACGTAGTTCTAGTGAAGAAGCCGAACAGAAGCTGGCGGATGTGCGTGGACTTCACCGACTTGAATAAAGCTTGCCCGATAAAATTCGTTCCCCCTTCCCAAGATAGACCAGCTGGTTGACTCTACGGCGGGAAATGCACTGTTCAGTTTCTTGAATGCCTTCTCCGGATATCATCAAATTGCGACGGACCTTGAAGATGAGGAAAAGACCGTCTTTCATCACTCACGAGGGCACATACTGCTTCCAAGTCATGCCGTTCGGATTGAAAAACTCCGGAGCCACATACCAGCACTTAGTGAACCACATCTTTTGACAACAGATAGGGAAGAACTTGGAGGCATACGTTGACAATATGATCATAAAAAGCAAGGAGACCTTCGAGACTCAAGGGAAACTCTGGAGATGCTAAAAGCCCACGGGATGCGTCTTAACCCAAACAAATGCACGTTTGCAGTTCCAGAAGGAAAATATTTAGGCGTCATCGTAAGCGCAAGAGGAATAGAGGCCAACCCCGCCAAGATAAACGCCATACCAAGGATGGAAACCCCAAAGACACCAAGGGATATTCAAAACTGCCCGACTGCCTGGCCGCCTTAAACATGTTCATCAGCAGAACAGCGAATCGATCCCTTCCCTTCTTTAAAGTACTACAGAGAAGAGAGGTCTTCAATTGGGACGAAACTTGTGAACAAGCCCTCCGAGAACTCAAGGAACACTTGCTAAGCTCCCAGTCATGTTAAAACCTATCCCGGGAGAGGATTTAATCCCTTATGTCTCGGCATCGGACAACACGGTTAGCACGGTGCTAATATATGAAAGAGAAAACCTCCAGTTGCCGGTCTACTTCGCTAGTCAAATATTGAGGGGTGCAGAGATGTGATACCCCCACATCGAGAATCTCGTCTATGCCGTCGTGATAGTTGCACGGAAGCTCCAGCCTTACTTTTAGGCACACTGTACTTGGATACGGACCAACCAACCGTTGCAGAAGTCACTCCAACGACTGGAGTGCTCAGGGAGAATGCTGTCCTAGGCGGTCGAACTCTTTGAGTATGACATCCTGTTCGAGTCACGGACCGCGATGAAGGCACAGGCTCAAGCCGACTTCCTAGAAGAATTCTCGCTCACCAACCTAGAGTCACCAAGCCCCAGACTGATGGATACCTCAAAAGGATCATGGAAACTATAGGTGGATGGATCTTCCAACAACCAGGGGAGCGAAGCAAGCATTCTGCTCATCTTGCCTGAAAAGCAACATTTCTCTTACGCGCGAGGCCGAGTACGAAGAGCTCTTCCATGGACTAAGAATGGCCTAAAAAGCAGGGGCACTACAGGTGGAGGTATTCAGCGACTCTCAGCTGGTTGTCAAACAGGTCCAAGGGATTTACGGAACAAGAAGCACCGCCATGAAAGAATTTTAGGAAATGGTGAACGAGGAAGCAAAAACATTCTCTTTGTTCAAAATCCACCTCATACCACGAACCGATAACATTAAAGCAGACGAGTTAAGCCGAATTGCTAGCTCGGAGACCGAGGAGAAAGGATTAGAACCGCCATTCCGATAGAAGAGATCCGGACGTCGTGCCGAAGTTTACCTCAGCACAAAGGAGTGGCTCAAATCCGGTCCCTGAACGACTGGCGGCATACCCTTGCCGAATTTATAAAGAACAAGACTCTGCCTGACGACCAACTAGAGGCAAAGCAGATCCGGAAGCGAGTACCGTGGTTCGTATTGATTGATGAGGACCTATACAAGAGATCCATTGTGCATCCCCTGTTAAAATGCATCGGAAAAGAAGAAGGAAAGTACGTCTTTGTGGGAAATCCATGAAGGCATTTGTGGAAAACACCTTGGCCGTCTGGCTTTGACCAACAAAGCTTTACGATCGGGCTATTATTGGCCCACCGTGAAATAAGACGCATTAGGTCTCGTTCAGAAGTCTGAGAAATGTCAGAAGCATGCTTCAATAATCCACGTACCCGCATCTTTATTCCAGCCCATTCTCAATCCCATTCCTCTCGCTGAATGGGGGATGAATATCTCGGGACCACACCCCAAGGCAACCGGGCTAAGGAAATATATCATTGTGGCTGTAAGGAATCATCACTTGGTATGGGATCCCGCGAGTTCTGGTCGCAGACGATGGCACTCAATTTAGGTCGCAAAAATTCCGTGACCACTGTGAGGGCTTGCAGATCAAGATACACTACGCCTCCGCGGAGCACCCCGCAAAGCAACGGTTAGGCAAAATCCACAAACAAATGCATACTATCGGGTCTGAAGTGGCGCTTGAATAGAGCAAAGGGAAACTAGGCGGAGGAGCTACCCAGTGTATTATGGGCCTACAGGACGACGACGAGGAACACAATGGGGGAGACCCCGTACAACTTGGTATAGGGCACAGAGGTAGTGCTGCCAGTGGAGATAGAGTGCCATGTCTCTGGATTCAAGATTACGACCAGGAGTGCAATGAGGAAGCTCTGTGGCAGTCGTTGGACGAGGTGGAGGAAACACGCAGAAACACGCTAATCAGGATGATCCCTCAAAAGTAGAAGATGGCAAAGTACTTTAACTCCAAAACTAAAAGAAGAATCTCTCAAGAAGGAGAGTTAGTACTAAGGCAAACAGAGTCGGTAGGACATCACCACGAGAAGCTGCCTGCCAATTAGGAAGGGCCCTACCAAGCATGGTTATTAAAATTCCAATTCGAATCTTAAAATTTTACAATTCTATGTTCCACAATTGTCAACCGATCTGAATCATAAGTAGAATCTTAATTTTATAAAATTTTACGATTCATTTATATTATATGAAATTAACAGATAGAATCGTTGTACGATTTTATGATTCCACCAATTGATCCTGATTCTACCAACGTATATAAGAAAAAAGTTAAAATGTAAAAAAAATCAAATATATATTATAAAACAACTTAATTTATTAGTTTGAAGTAAAAAAAAATTAACTAAGCGTTATATACTTTCAAAAAATTTAAATTAAGTTTAATTTTATGTTTTAACCTTAATATAAAGTTCGGTTAGCTGCATTAATGATAAAAGCTCTGATGATTATTGTGCATAAAATGACACATTTATGTTGCATAATAATATTTTTACATATTTGATTATATTTATTATATATACTCATGTAAATAAAGATCTTATTAATAATTTTTGAACTACATAAATGATATTAATACGAAAACAATTAGAATATATATTTAGTAAATGAAAGAAAGAAGTGCACACCTAAATCAGTAGCCCTCTCGTATATTTATAAGGAATACACGGTTACAATATATGAAAATATGTCCTAAATATTCTAACCATAATACAATACATCCCAACAATATATTCTAACCATATTTACCATATACAATATACTGTAACCATAATACAATATATTCTAACATCCCCCACAATCGAAGCAAGAGATAACCTAATGCGAAGGTTGGACTTAAAAAGCAGAAAAAGTTGTCGTGGAAGACTCTTCGTGAAGATATCTGCACCTTGTTGAGATGAAGGCACATGCAGAACGTGAACAAGACCCATCTGAACACGTTCTCTTACCAAATGGATGTCAATTGCGATATGTTTCGTGCGAACATGCCGGATAGGATTCGTAGACAAGTACATGGTAGAGACATTGTCACAATAGACTAAGGTAGCCAGAGGAAGAAGAAGGCAAAACTCACTAAGGAGAGGGCGGAGCCAACAACATTCAGAGACGGCATTGGCAACGGCACGATATTCAGCCTCTGCACTGGAATGGGAGACTGTGGGTTGTGGTTTGGAGGACCAAGAGATAATGTTACCCCCGAGAAAAACAGAGAATCCAGATGTAGACTGACGAGTATCTGGGCACCCAGCCCAATCCGCATCGGAGTATGCCACAAGTTGGTCCAAATGAGTAGGGGAGATAGTCAAACCATGATCAATTGTGCCCTTGATATATTGAAGAATGCGCTTAACGGCCATCCAGTGGGATGAGCGCGGAGCATGCATAAACAGACACCCCTGTTGCACTGCATAAGAAATGTCAGAACGAGTAAATGTGAGATATTGAAGGGCACTAACAATGGACCTGTACAAGGTGGGATAGGGCATGTGCTCGCTGTCCTCTAGAGAAAGCTTGGACTTGGAATCCGTGGGTGTGGCAATGGGCTTGTAAGAGAGCATGTTGGTTCTGTTCAGTAGGTCGTGAGCGTATTTAAACTGGGACATGAAGAGTCCTGTAGATAATTGAGACACTGAAATGCTGAGAAAGTAATTGAGACGTCCCAAGTCGGTCATGTCAAACTCAGATCGAAGCGAGTGAAGCAGGTCGTGAAGTATCGCATTAGAGGATGCTTTAAGAACTATATCATCAACATATACCAGTAATATAGCCATGTCATGTCCACAATGCAAGACAAATAAGGTGGAATCAGACTTATAGCTGCAGAAGCCCAGTCCATGTAGAAAGGTCGCAAAACTGGTGTACCAAGCACGAGGAGCCTGCTTGAGACCATAAAGAGACTTGTTAAGCTTACAGAAATAATCAGGATATTGAGAGCTGATGAAACCTGGTGGTTGCTTCATATAGACCTCTTCATTAAGTGTGCCATTGAGAAACGCATTTTCAACATCAAGTTGATGAATAGGCCAGTGCCGAGAAGTAGCAAAAGTCAAAACAGTACGAATAGTGGCAGGTTTAACAATAGGGCTAAAAGTTTCACCATAGTCCATGCCATACCTCTGTGTAAATCCTTGAGCAACTAAACGAGCTTTATACCGTTCAACCTGACCCGTAGATATTTGTTTTATGCGAAAAACCCACTTGGAGCCAACAATGATACCATGAGGGGGCAGTGGAACGAGATCCCATGTCTTATTGTGAATAAGAGCATTAAATTCATCGAGCATTGCATGCTTCCAATTATCATCAGTAAGTGCTTGCTTATAAGAAAAAAGAACCTCGGGCAAAGAATTATGAGCAATCATAAAAGGTTTGAGAAGAGGTTTCACAATACCAACTTGAGCACGAGTCACCATGGGATGAATAAAGGGAGCAGGAGGAACCGAAGACTGGGCAGGGGAAGGTGCGGGCACCTCAGGTGGTCCCGAAGGCTGTTTGGTAGGGGCAGGAGATGCCGCGGCAGGCATAGCACCTAGCGGCGGCTGCGATGGTGGAACACCGGCAAACGGTGACGATGCTAGCGGCATGGTGAAGACGACTTATTGTAGCTTGAGAGAAGGTTCCCAACAGTGCAAAAGGAAAGTCTACTTCATCAAAAACAACATGCCTCGAAATAATGACTTTGTTAGTAGAAAGATCCAAACATTTGTAACCCTTGTGATGCCGTAGATATCCTAGGAAAACACACAAAGTAGATTGAGCAAGTTTATGTGGACTAGTAGCACTCAAATTAGGATAGCATGCACTCCCGAAAACACGAAGATGATCATAATTGGCCTTCTGTTTATATAAAAGTTGATATTGGATCTTTTTCTTAATAACAGTAGAGGGTATAAATTTGTAAACTTCTAGAGAGAGAAAGTAGAGAGAGATACTCTCAATTGGGCGATTTCCGGCCGCCATGGCAGGGCGGCTTGGGTGGTGGCTGGCCCCCACTCGCAGGGCTTGTTCGCGCGCATGAGGACGCGTGGAGGGCCGTTTCGGGACGCTGGTTTCAGATTTTGGCTCGTCATCTCAAGATCTTTCACTGGGTATAGTCGTTTGCCATTTTTGGGTACTGGGTTTGAGGGCGAACACAAGAGAGCGAGGGTGGTTGTTGCGGGTTGTCGTGGTTTGCGTAGGACGCGTTTTCTGGTGGGTTCCTGGCCGGAAACTCCAGGGGCTACCTCTTCTTCCTTCTCCTCCATGTTTTCCGGCCTTGCTTGAGTACGGAAAGTGATGTCCGGCTAGGGGGGACGCCATTCTTTCTCTTCTTCTCTCTTCAATTTTGGTGAGTTTCCAAAGAATCTCCCCTCTATCTTTCAGTTATGGCAAGTCCAGATTTCATGTATCTGATCCCTAAAATCATGCAACTTCCATATCTGGTGGTGATTTTGAATTTTTTTGAATTGAAAATGGCGGCCTACGATATCCGGCATGAATGGGGTGGCTGGCACGGTGGTTTCCGGTGTCAAAAATTCAAAAGTCTATTTCCTGCTCTATTTTCGCCTTATCTTGTCATTTTAATACATGTAGAGGTCGGTTATGGGGTGGGTGTTCCACGGTTAGAGGTTTATGGTTGTGGGGTCTTTGATTCTCTCTCCTCCCTCTTCTCCAATGGGTTGTGCTTTTCATGGGTTGGTCTTCTTCATCCTTTTCATCTTATGTTTTGGATAAAAAGTTTGTATCCTATGCTTGCTATTGTATGGGGTTTCTTCGGGTTAATGCGCATGGCTGTTTCTTCGGGCATTTTCATGTTCGTTGACGATGATGGTCGTTGTATCCCGGGGGTTTGGGACATTGTTTGGCTGGCATTTTATCAGTTTTTCGTGTCCTCCTTCTCTCCCTTCGTCCCTGCTGCATCCGAGCACTTGGTGGCTATTTGGAGTCTTCCGGTGTCTTGGGTGGCGGGGCCGGTGGTGCTGGTGGTGTGTCACTGTGCGGCGCTCGGGTTCTTGGTTGTATGGAGCTGCACAGTGCCTCTTTTCTCCTCCATCAGGGCTGCCGGTGTGCCTTGTGCTGGTGGAGGACTGTGGTGTAGGGTGGCGGCTTGGTGCATGAGTGATACTAGGGTTTGGGACGTTTGGGATGCAACATGGGCTTGGGGATGTGCTTTCGGGCCTAGACTTGGATGGAAGTATCCTACATGTTCTTGGGCTAGCCATGCAAGCCCACTTTGCACTTTTGTATGTTTTGAGTAGCCCATGACTTTGGGCTAAGTTTGTCTCATCTCTATATTTTGGGTTGGTGGTTGCATGCCGGAGAGGGTAGATTGATGCTAGGCTAACTTTTACTCGTGTCGCTGATGGGCTACGTGTCATGGGTCTGGTTCGATTGAGTGTGTTGTTGGATATGAGTGTCTATGAAAGGAACCAAGTATTGCTGAGCTGCGGACTAATCGTCAGGCTAGTGACAGGGACGGCTTTTGGAAGCGGGCTGACCTCGTCTATTTCCACTTAGGCTGCTCTCACATGCTGGTACACTGACCGGGCCTCTTACCACTCCTCACTTGCGAGCTACTAGGCCGTTGATGATGGAAGTGTTGAAGGTAGTGATGGGCCTTATACTGGGCCACGTTTGATTAGGATGCGGACCAATTGTCGGGCTGGTGATTGGGACGGCTTTGGTGGGCTGACTCCGTCTATTTCCACTTGGACTGATCCTCACCTGCTGGGCCACGGGATGGTCCCAAAACGAGCCATCCATCTTTCATCATCCTCCCCTTGCTGTAGGGGGTTTTTAATAAAAATAAAATAAACTAAAAATAAATTGGCCCAATTTGGGCCTGCTTCGGAGGTTAGAGGCTGTTTGGGTTACTGTTGAAGGCCCAGTGTCCGTGTTGGACACTGGATGTACCCGCTTTGGGCTTGCAGGCCCAAACGGGCCTCTTCTCTCCTTGCTGGGCCTTGAGGCTGTCTGGTTCTACGGCCCAGCACGCTGCTAGGCCCTGTTCTGGGCCCGTGTTGGGCCATCTGCTGGCCCACACGGGCCTCCCTCTTTCCCCTGCCCATTGCTGACTTCGGGCAGGGGGTTGTTCCCGTTTCGAGTGCCGCTGAATTAGCTTTGACTAACGATGCTTTGAGGTGCTTGATGGTATGTTGGGCTGTTGTGCGTTCTTTCGGTTGACTTCTCCATGTTGGTTCCTCCTTCAAGATTTGTCCCGAGCGTGTGAACACCATCATATCAAATGCTTTAGGATTTATTTTGTGCTTTACACATTGTATTTCCTTTGTTTAGAGACTTGTACTTAGGGGTTTCATTAGATATTCCTTTGCATTTTTTCTTTGTTGCTTTTGCGTGTTTGCTTTCTTTTTGATTGCATTTGTAGGCTTCGGCCAGCTTGGGGTATGCTCCTCGTACTCATGTATGAACATACATGGGTGCAGCTCTTTTTTGATATATATAAACTGACTTATCAAAAAAAAAAAAAAGCAGTAGAAACAGCTTTAACCCAATACTCCAGAGGCAGGCCAATTTGAAAAAGGAGACATCGCATCATATTACAAATAGTTATGTGCATATGTTCAGCTTTCCCATTTTGTTGGGAGGTATGAGGGCACGAGACCTGATTGAGAATACCTCGTTGCATAAAAAGTTCATTAAAATCACGATTAATATATTCGGTCCCATTGTCATATTGAAAGTGTTTGATTTCCACACCAAATTGATTTAAGACAAGATTATGAAATTGAAGAAACAAATCAAACACTTCAGATTTAGCATGCATCGGGTAAATCCACACATAATGAGAGTAATCATCCAAAAGAAGCAAATAACACTTATAACCACTGAAACTAAGAACAGGGGACGTCCATACATCTGAATGAACAATATCAAACGGCTGAGAAGTACTAGACATTGATTTCTGAAAGGGTAATCTACTGTGCTTGCCCAATTGACAAGCATGACAAAGGTTGGTCTGTGATACGGGAGCAGAACAAGAAATGAATTTGTGTTTGACTAACGAGGATAAGACTGGTTGCCAAGGATGGCCAAGGCGACAGTGCCAGAGAGATTGTGTGATTTTGGAAGCGACTAGTGAAACATGTGGGGAGAATGCCACCGGCTGCTCGGGATGACCAAGCCGACTGATTGTGTTTGGTTTGGGAACAGAAAAAGAGGCCCCAAGCTAGTACAACGAATAATGAGGGACATTGTTTTAGCATTTTTAATGGAAAAACCACCCGAGTTGAATCCTAAAAGGCAACAATTATCTTTACAAAATTGACGAATAGAGATTAAATTAGTGAAAAAACCAGGAATATAAAGGACATTATGCAAGTTGAAGTGACCAACAGGGGTAATAAGAGAACCAGTTCCAATCCCAGCAATTCATAAACAAGCAGTATTACCAACTACTATTTTATCATAACCATGATAAGGATGAAGAGACGTTAGCAAACTGGGGTTATTAGTCATATGAGACGATGCACCACTATCCATTATCCAGGAAAAATTAGTCAATGGAGTAGAATGAGCAGTAAGAGATTGAAAAATGGTTTGAGGTGACGCAAACCCTGAATAGAAATTAGAACCAGTAGCATAAGTATTAATTGCAGGATGAAAGTGTGGTGTATATAACATATTCTCACCATAAACAGGAGCACCGAAGAAAGGTAGCCCGGGTTGTGAAGCAGAACCAATCATTGAGTTGAGTATAATTGACAGCAACCAGCAAACAAAGACAGTGCAAACCAAATCGAACACCACGAATAAAATACCGGTTTAAGGCTAGGGTTTGCCTCCAGTGCAAACCAAATCAAACACCACGAATAAAATACCGGTTTAAGGCTAGGGTTTGCCTCCAGTGGTGTCAAAACAATGGGCTACCAGTTCAGAATTAAAAACCTTGGAAATTAAATTTCGGCTACCACGAGGTTATATGAGAGTCTCTGTAGGCGAAATGGGCACCAGGAACAATGGATTAGCTGGTTTTCCTTTTTTTTTTTTTTTGGAAATAACAAAAGGGAAAAGGAAAAAGAGAGGATAGGGTTTGCCTTTTACGAGAGGGATCGGGATGGCTCTGATACCATGAAAGAATGAGGTGCACACCTAGACCAGTGGCCATATTGGATTACAATATATGGAAATATATTCTAAATATTCTAACCATAATACAATATATCCCAACAATATATTCTAACCATATTTACCCTATGCAATATACTTTAACGATAATACAATATATTCTAATAGTAAAATCTTACAATTCTTGATTCGATTATACGATTTCGATTTTAAAAGTCCCTACTGATTCTAAGCAGAATCCCTATTTTAACAACCTTGTTACCAAGGCTCTTAGACAATTAGAGAAGGGGCATATCGTCTGCAACAACTAGACAGGACCCCGCTCCAATGAACATGAAATATCCTGAACTTAAGAAAATATTTTGTATGAAACCCCAAAGCAAATGAAGGAATGCCCCTTTTTTTGTAAGAACTCTTTTCCAAGAAAAAAATCAATCCAAAAAATCGGACCAAAAAAAAGAGTGAGAAAATATGTATAATAAAATAAAATAACAATTAAGGGACTAAACGTACCCATGCCAAAATAATAATCATAACTAATATATAAACAAAAAACAAAAATGTAAACTTTTAAGCAGTAAGTCCTTCGGAAGAAAGGGGATATAAATGTTTAAGCCGTGAGGGCCGGCCGCAGCGGGTGCGCAAAACCCTTCAATCTCACCCATGGTAAACTAAATCCGTAAGTCCTTCCGATGCAGGAGAAATGTCAACGTTTAAGCCGTACGTACTTCCGAGGAAGGGGAATATAAAAGTTTAAGCCGTGAGAGCCATCCACAGCAAGCATGCGAAGCTAGTCGGTCTCCCTCATGGCCCATAAAGCCCGTAAGTCCTTCTGCAGCAAACAAAGTCCGTAGGTTCGTCCGCAGCAAACAAAGCCCGTAAGTCTGCAAGGACCGTCCGCGGCAGCCATTAAGCCATGAGGGCCGTCCACAGCGGGCACTCAAAACCCGTCAGTCTCGCTCACGGCCCGTCAAGCCCGCAGGTCCGTCCATGGTAGGCCCATCAAGCTCGTAGGTCCATCCGTGGTAAACAAAGCATTTAGGTTCGTCCGTAGCAAATAAAGCCCGTAAGTCCGTAAGGTCCGTTAGCGGCAGGCATTAAGCCGTGAGAGTCCTCCACAGCGGGCACTCGAAACCCGTCAGTTTCGGCCACGGCCCATCAAGCCCATAGGTCCATCCACGGCAAACAAAGCTCGTAAGTCCGTAAGGTCTGTCGGCCGTAGGCATTAAGCCGCAAGGGCCGTTTGCAAAAGGCACTCAGAATCCGTCGGTCTCGTCCACGACCCCTCAAGCCCGTAGGTTCGTCCGCGGCAAACAAAGCCAGTAGTCCAGTCCATGGTAAACAAAGACCGTAAGTCTGTTCGCGGTAGGCACTTAAAGCCCATCGGTCTCACCCACAGCAAACTAACCCGTTTGAGACAAATGACACATCGATGCACAAAGACAAAAGCCCATTTGTAGCAGATAAGATGCACAAGTTGTGAGCCCTTCAGAGGCAAGACAAGCCGTAAGCCCACTCAAGGAAGGCAAGAAGCCGACATATGAAGCCGTACCCCTCTTCGGGACGGAGAAAGTCCTAAGACAAGCCATAAGCCCACTCAAGGCAAGCAAAAAACCGACATATGAAGCCATACACCCTCTTGGATAAGAAAAAATTCAACATAAGACTTGGTCCTGCATGAGCCGAGGCAAGCCGAGGGCCAACATGAAGCCGACGCAAGCCGAGAGCCTGCACAAGACGACGCAAGCCGCGAGCCCATGTGGGTCAAGACAAGACATCGATGTATGAGACGATAAGCTTCTTCGAGGTAGGATGAACACCCATACTTAGTCAAAATCAAGCAGAAGAACGAAGAAAGGCAAAAAAGGGGCGGATAGGCATTACAACAACAAGTTACACAATACATCCCGGGTAAACCGTTCCATTCACATACAAAATACATCAAAGATAAGGATGGAACCTTCAAAAACTAACACCAAAAAGTTACCACCAGAAAACTTAGTACAACTTATCCTTCACCTCCGACAAAACAAAAGGGACGGACAAAAAGAGAGAGAGCAGAACGAAGCCTTATTAAGGAGGGGCGGGGGGAGTGGCCTTCGAAGTATCGGATGAAGAGGCTGCGCTGAGCCTCCCCCTTGTCCTCATGAATGGAGGGGCAAACTTCCTGAAGAATGGAGATCTCAAGACCCGGCTCCAAGAGCTTCGCCTTCCTCACCGCTAGGCTAACTCCTGTGTCAAAACCTTTCCAAAACTGGTCAACACCGTGATCTCAAAACATGGGACCTCTCTTACAATCAGCAACGGCGCGAGCAACTTGCACGAGGACTTGGGAGATGACAACATTTTGCTCTGGCACACGAAGCTCTAGCTCTCGAAGCCGAGTAGCCTGTTACGCGACACGGACATGCAACACCGAATTAGCCAAACGGAGCTCCCCAACCTCCTACGCACTCTGCCTCCAGCTGGACACGGCAAAAGCCGATCGTGCGAAGAGCTGACAAAAGGTAAAACAACATGAAGAAAGCAGGGAATTAAAAAAAACAGTGAAAACAATCAAAGGCAACATAAAAGACATCGAAAGCATGACAAGCTACGTGTGAAAAGAAAATAGGCACATTCTCATGAGATATCTCGAACAAGCGACTTGTATCCCCAGGCTAGAGGTGCCATGCGCACATCCCCCAACTAGCTTTTATGTCATCCGAAAAGGCAGAACCGCACGGGATAGAGGAAGAAGCAACTTTCCCAAAATCTGGAGCATACGGGCCAAAGCCTCCCGCGCTCCAAAACGGGTCTAAGTTTGCTGCCGCGTTCCCTCTCTGAATTGAAGGAGATGGTAGCCTTCGTGGGTCATAAAAAATGTCTAAAACCCCCTTAAGATCCGGCCTGGAAGAGGGGTGCTCCGCGTCGGGGAGATGCACGCCGAGACATTCAAAAAGAGAGGGAATAGGTTCCATCATATTTGAGCCCGAAGATCCCACGGCCTCGGGAGCAACCGAAAACCTCCCAACCACCCCAGGGCCGGGAAACACCACCGTGGTAGCCGGAATGCCCGTCGGGATGACAAACTCCAGAACCGCTTCGCCAATAACCGGCATCTCTGGGCAAGAAGTGTAGACGTTGGTCGAATCCGAGGCCGCCTCCCCTTGACAAATGCATGGTCATTTTGCGGCCCTTGATGTAAAAGAATCAGCCGAAGGATCCGGAGCAGGGACTGCCACCGAGACCCCCGGCTCTCGAGGGAGGTTCCTTTGTGCCAAAGCAGGAGAAGCGATCACGATCGTAGCCGGAGTAGGACCGGGCTCCTCGGAAGAACCAGACGGATGAAACATGCTGGCAACATCGACGCTCGCTAGCTTGTCCACTAAAGAATACACAAAAGAGACGAGAGGAAAAGGTTAGTATAACATAATAAACTAAAAAACGAAACACACATATAACAATAAAAAAAAAGGAGAAACAACAAACGGGCAAAAAAAAAAAAAAGGACGAAAACAAGAAGGGGCGCAAGGATGGGCAACCAATTACTAGAAAAAGGCTTTTGGGAAAGCCCGACCTTAACGAGCACTATTTCCTATTCGAGTAGCTCTTTAGACGCTACGAATCTCTCGCCCCCGAAGTTTTTGTCAAAATAGTGAACAATCTGCTTTTCTTAGGAAGTCAGGAGGCTCCTTTTCGCTCGACGAGGGTGTTGTACGTACCACACGTCGTCAAAAATGATGGGGCAGAGGGAGGTTTTATCCAGACAAACTTATTCTCCCAGTTCTTCACATTAGTGGGGTTATATCACATAAAGGCAAAACCTCCCGAACCTCAAAAGCAGCCATATGTCTAAAGTACCTAATTTTAAAAAGAATATCAAAAATCCGGGAAGAAGGGGTAAAACTATTTACAAAACAAGCAGGTAAAAAACCATACACATTTCTAAACCCGTTAGGAATAATTTGCCTCGGGCACACATTGCAACAACGGAGCAATTGCTCCACTAATGGAGGCAGAGGAAACCGAAAGCCTGCCTCTAAAGAATCTATAGGAATACATCTCTTTTGGAGGAAATAATGGACAATCCTCGGCTGAGGACCCCACACTTCGTAATCCTACGGAAAATAATACTTAGAGCGAATCACAAAAACACCTCCCTCGCCTAAGGTACTTGACACAAAAGTCCCTAACGGACGAATCCTGGAAATCTCAGGGAACCTAAATTGTAAGGGAGAACTCTCGTCCGGGAAACACCGACTTAATGGCTCCGCGACAATGCCCTTAGTCTCGGGAGACGAGCTTCCCTCGCTCCAAACCTTAGAAGGAGAAGCCTCCACAAACCTCCGCTTGTGTTCCATCAGAAAGGAGGGAAAATGTACAAGGAAAACAAAAATAAAATAGGTATGATAGACTTAAAAAACTTACTTGTATATGGAACGCCAGGATAGGCGGTAGTAAGGACAGATGCCCCAGAAGTAGTACCCAGCCTCCAAAATCCCCTCATTTCCCTCGGTTACCGCGGTATCCTCAACCCAAAAGAGGACTCTGCCTGGCATATCCTCAGCCAACTCTCTTACCTCAAACAGTCAAGAGGGAAGAGAACTGGGCAGTGTACTAACCACAACCTGACCAACCCAAGCCCAAGGCAAACAAGAGAAATCAATCTTTGCCCGGAACCCCCTTTCGCAGAACTCGTAAATACAAAAACCAAAAACTCACCTAGAACGCACCCAAGGAAGAAGAAGCTGCGCCGAAACAACCTAACACAAAATACGTACACTCATCAAGTACTCAACCAACAATAACAACAATAAGAGCACAACAACGAAGGGGTGAGTTGACCCCCGAACTCGCCCCGAAATCCAAAAAAAAAGAATATATACATATATATATATGGCACAATTCTTATGAGAAATTGAGAGTATAAAATGATTAAATCTTAGCCTTCCGTCACAATGGACGGCTAAGATTAAAAGATCTTAACATGGCCCCCTTAAAAAATAAAAATACAAACAATACCCTTCTCCCCCTTTCTTCCTCCTCCCTCCAACCCTCCCCCACCTCCCTCCTCTCTCTCCTCCCCCTGCTGCCACCACCTGCCATCGACCGCCCACCACTGGCCACCGGTTGCCGCCTCCAACAGGCGGCCACCCGTAGCCCCGAAATACAACTCCTTCCCCCCTTTCCTCCTTTCCAACCCTCGCCCCACCTCCATCCAACCCTCCTCCACCTCCCTCCTCTCTCCCTCTCCTCCCCCTGCCGCCGACCTTCAGCCACCCCCAGCCCCAAAATGCAACCCCTTTCCCCCTCTCTCTCCTCCTTTCCAAGAGAGGGGGAAGGGGCTGTATTTTAGGGCTGAGGGTGGCCGGCGGTCGGAGGTGGCAATCGACGACCGATGGGTGGCGGTCGGCGGCAGGTGGCGGCAGCATGGGAAGGGGAGAGAGAGAGAGAGGAGGGTTGGAGGGAGTTAGGAGAGAGAGGGGAAATGGTATTGCTGATATTTTTTTATTTTTTAAGGGGGGTCACATTAAGATCTTTTAATCTTGGCCGTCCATTGTGACGGATGGCCAAGATCTAATCCTCTCACACTCTAACTTTCTCATAAGAATTGTGCCAAATAAAGCAAAAATCAAACAAAGGGAAAAAAGGGGACCCTCAAACTCACCCTGAGTTTCAAAAAAAAATCATAAATAAACAAAAGTGAAACAAAAATCAAGCAAAGACTAAAAAGGAACCCGAAGACTTGCCCCCAACGAAAAAAGAGAAAAAGAAGGACACCGAAAATCATCATTCATTTCACCCATCACAAAGAGAAGCATAAACCCCCAAAACACCTTCGACCTCCTTCACAAAAGAAGGAAAACCGAAGGAGGAAAGGGCAAGCACGTCCTAAGAAGCCTAGCCCCCTTCAAAAGGCCCCTCGAAAAAGCAACCCAATTCGGGTAGGAATCCAAAAAATCTTTCCCCAACAAAGCACTCGGGGAGAAAAGCAATGCCGCTCAAATACGCCCCAATCTCGCCCCTAAATGCTCCAAAACAAAGGAAAATGTAACTCTGTGGCCGAGTCCTTTCGAGTCCAAAGCTTGAAGACTCCAAAAAAGGGCCAAAATATGCAAGTAAGGGAGAGAGGGGGGAGGGGCGAGAGGGAAGGAGACAGAGAGAGAGGAAAGAGAAAAAGACTTTAACCCTCAAGTGCAAAAGTAAAAGAAAATAGAATTTAATATCAAAAGAAAATAAAAACTAAGCACCTTTGTTGTCAAAAAAACTTCGACGCCCATAAACACAATAAATAAAACAAAAACACGGCAAAAAAAAAAAAATGAAACAGAGTAAAAATAAACACAAGACGAGACAAGTTGGACCGAGACGCATCTCGGTCCGAGATCCAAAAAAATAATAATAAGAATAATAAATCCAAAAGTTGAAAACACTATCAAACAAAGTCTAATACAACCAAGCCCTTACTCGACAATGACGAAACACACTACCAATCAAAGCAATCGGAGATATCAAAAACAGCAAGGTTAGAATGTGCCAGAAGCATTGGATTCATTAAAAAAAACTGTGTTGTTGATTTCGTCAACACGCCCTGAACTGGCGTACACCTCCCCACACCGGGAGCAACAAAAAAACCCAAGTTACAAGGCCAAAAAATACAAAAAAGAAAACTACAAAAAAAGGAAGAAGCAAAATACAACAGGTCGACGCCACATCCTAAAACGGCAAGGAAGGACCCGGCAACTCGGGAAACAAGGAAAGCAGGGAAAATAGGCCTCGGTACGGATACTGTTCCAAACACTCTAAAATCCCGTGCTCCGGTCCATCCAAGCGACATAGATATAATCCGCCTGCACAGGCCATAATCAGATATTGGCCCGGGATGGAGAACCCGGTGACATGAAAACCACCAAATGCCCTGGGGATCAGGAACCAATATTCGATGCTCCTATAGAGAAACCAAGAAGAGAAGTCGCTACGATTGCGAAGCAGCCACACTCCGAAAAGAGTACCACAAAGCAAAACCAGACACAGCAAAGTGCCAAAGGTCGAACAACCATCCCATCAGTATATACCCGCATCATTGCTCCCGGCGATGCTCCGATGGACCCATGACAGAAAGAACATAAATTTCTCCGCTTTCAAGATCGTGTTCCAGCAAACCGCATAAGTACGATAAGAGGGAGAGTGGTTCCAGATGTAAGAACCCCTGTCCGACATCAGAAAAATCATATCCTCGACACAAGTAGGAACGTGAAACAGCAGATTCCGCTCTCCAGCATAGAGCTCGCCCTTGTAAACCCAGTCATCCTCTGTGGCAAACACCTTGTGGGGGTTCATCCAATTCCCTCCTTCAGACTCCAAGGTATAATCATAAACCAATAGATGAACGAGGAAACCGAACGACTCGGCTGGACCCCGACATCGGAGAATGGCCATCATGGAGCATTGAATAAACAGGGCTAGGACCCCATCAGTCAGAGAAACCAGCGGGAGTTAAAAGCAAGTGGCAGGATTGAAGATAGAGAGACGGGACGGGCCGACCGGGTTGAATTCCCTACACAGAGCCAGCCCCCCGTGACATCCTAAAATCCTCCGATAACTAGAAAAGAACTCCGCTGAGGACTGAGGAATGACCCTCCTCGTGGTAGGTGCACCAGGAAAGACGGAAACATCGTCCGGGTCTATATAGCAACGGGATTGGACCAGCACGCTGTCAATATAACGAGTCAAAGAACGAGACACCTGGGCGTTTATAAAGCATCGCGTCCCAATAAGGCGAGAATGGGAGGGAGATAGGGCTTGAAGTCGCAAGAGAGACTTCGCTGGAAGATAGGAAAAAACTCTCAATGTTACATCCTCCTAATCAGCCGTCGCTCGACCAAGATACAACAATAAGAAGGGCAATGTAGTGTGAAATTCTAAGTATGGAGAAAAGATGGCTTCGGAAGTCGAGTGACTATATAGCCCCCATATTTATAAAGTGAAACCGCCTCAAACCAAGTCCCAAATGAGAATCATTTGCGAAGTGGTTGGGGTCTAACTGATAACTCTCAATAAAACAGTACCAGAAAAAGACACGTGGCCATCATAACCAATGTGCATCTTGGACCAAGATGCACCCATAGGGCACGACTTCGGAACTCTATTATTGACCAACAAGAAATGAGCACATCTCGCCGACAGGACACATCTCGGAACACGGATAGTCTCGTAATGATGCCTCAACACAACACGCGCCACAACTCTGAGGGGGCATCTCTCCCCAAGATGCCCGCTCCCCCGAGGACCCGACAGGGACAACTTCCCGATACCGTGATTCAGGCAGATGACAGCCCAAAGCCGTGGGTCCAAACTAGGGGTATCTCGCCCCCCCCATTTGATACCGAGTGAAATACAACCCCAATAAGACATCTTTCCAATGAATTTTTTGGAAAAAAAACTCTATAAATAGGGCTTAGGACCCTGAAGAAAGCTAAGCTCACTACTCTCTCTTCAGAAATAGTTCAAGGACCCCCAGAACAGAGGCACCTCCCATTTTTCTTTCTTACACTTGTACTCAATGAAAATATCCTTGTAATCAAATTCATCAATTAATAAAAATCTAATAAAAGTCTAAAGGTTTGAGTTTGACCTTCCATTAAAGGAACCTATACCAAAACACTTATTCTTCACATTAATTGTCATAATTTACTCCTTTGTAAAAATATATTTTTCTTTATTTTCATACTCATGTCCAATTTTTCTTTTAATTGCAGTTTTTCATACATTAATTGTTACAATTTAAATAGATAAGCTTTATAATTTTGGGTTTACTTTTTGTGTAACGCAGTAATTGAAAAGGGATGGTGCTTTAGAAATCTTGGATTAGGAATAGGAAGGCATTTGAGAGGAGAATAACTTGGCAATAATAATATGAAGATCGACTATTATATGCCTTTGTCATTAATTGACACGATAAAGTGCATTGCATGCTGATGTTGAATATAATTTCATTAATATATAGGTGTTATCTGTATTAAGATATAAATTTTATTAGATAATTACCAATTATTTTAAACTTTTAGAAAAAGTAGTTCTTTAATGTGGTATTGAAACACGAACGCCAATCAATTTAGAATATGGACAGCTAATCGAATGTTTAGTCCATCAGCACTGCTAGTGTTTAACTCTACCACTGAAAAACAAGAAACATATAAAGCTTTATTTTAAACAAGTTGTCTTATAGAATAGTTATCAAAATTAAATATTAATTTATTTGCTTATGTAGGACAAAGCAGTGGCGGATCTAGAATTCTACCCGGGGCGGCTTGAAATACAAATTACTTTTACTTTCCACTTTATTTAATTTATTAGGTGTATATTTTTTCTATATTTTAATTTAAAGTCAAAATATAGCTCTTTGTCATTCTCAAATATAAGAAATTTCTGAGACAATTTTATTTAAGAAATACAATCATACCAAAACACATATATATCAAAAATTAAAAATTTTTTAAATTTATCTTTATTTTTAAAATATACAATATTTGTATATATGTATATCTCAAGAGATCTAGAAATAAACTAAAAAAAATGGTAAAAGCGGCGTTAAACCGGGAATAGATCTTGTAAGGCTTTCCACCACTAGGCTAAAGGGGCAATGCTTGACTCCTGCTGTTAATATGCAGTAATGTATAATAAAAGTCAGGGCGGGTCTTGAGCCCACCCTCGACTCAACCTAGATCTGCCGCTGGTACAAAGGTCAAAGCCCAAAAAAACTAACACATCCAACATTAGCAAAAATAAACGATGTTACAAAATGTGCCGCTAAGATACATGATTACAGTATGTTGAACTCCAATGTGAAGAGGGGGAAAAAAACAAAAACAAAGAGAGAAATTGACAAGGAAAGGCACACTCACAGTGGCATCAAACTTCTAAGGAGTCGGAATGCTTTCATTTTTTTGGGGTATCGATAACCGCTTTGCAATCAGATACACTGAGAATACATCTCCAATTATGAGTGAATGCTATGAAACATCAGCTTTAATCACTAAAGCCTTGGCAATCTATTAAAAGCTAAAAGAACAGAAAAACAACATCCACCACCTTGAATGTACATATAATTTTATCTGGTGATGTGAGCAACAAAGCATTCCATCTCCAGCCGAGAAGTGCCACCCTCTGCAACAGAATCTCTCATCACACGCCCAAGCTGCACGACACTTTTTAGAATGTCATCCCCTTCCGGGGAACCCATTAATCGCTTGACTGCTTTCTCAATGTCACTTGCTGTTACTAGCATGTCTCTATGTTCCCAATCTCTGACGTTTATGCCAGCTTTGAGCACATGGGTCACTAGAAATGCGTTCTTAGGCTGGTCTCCCTGCACTGGCCATGTCAACATGGGCACACCCATGGAGAGACTTTCGAGGCACGAGTTCCACCCACAATGACTCATGAACCCTCCAGTGGCTGGGTGAGCCAGGATTTCCAGTTGGGGTGCCCAGTCCCTTACGATTATTCCTGTCCCTTGAATCCTATCCTCGTATCCTTCTGGCAGCTCTACTCTTCTTGTTTCTTCTTGTTATATAAAAGGAAAGAATATTAAAGAATATAATTTGAATACCAACTACCAGTTTTCATGGTCAAAAGTTGCATGGAAATGAATAATTACTGAAAATTATTATTTGTGAAAAAATTGCCATAGGCATCCGTTACAAAAACCGGCATATTTAGTACCAAATTACACATAATTAGTTGCTCTTTCGATTGTTATGTAGGTATAGTTATTACGTAGATATAATGTATCTTAAAAACGTAACTAGTTGTTGCATATAATTCAATTTTAGTGTTGAAAACCTGCGACCCATTATATTTATTCAATGCTCGTTTATTACTGTTTATAACCGCTACAAACATTGGATTAGACCCCTATTGATTTTTCTCCGTAAATGCCTCCCATTTATCCTTTTCTTATTATAACGGCAACTTGTATCTAACTTGATTATACCATTGAAAATTACATCAACAATTTAACTTAAATTTGATCAAATGACCAAAGTGATACAATATAAATTGTACATGAATTAAATGGGCACAATAAAAAAATTACAGGGATCTTTGGTTTAAATAACCCTAAATATAAAAACATTAATTTAAATACTTGATTATATAATGCTGTTACAGTTTGAGTATAAAATTAATCATATACCTTCACCCATCAGCTTAAACTCTTAGAAAAGTTTGTTATTTGGCATGACATAAAAAGCCTTATGGACAAAACAATTACGATTTCGAATCCCAACAGCTCCCCACTTGCGATATTAACATAATTTAAACACCAGATATAAGGTAGATATTGCAATGTTTATACTTCAAGCCCAATGGACATTTGCATAGAAAGACATGTTAAAGTATAAAACTAATTCTGGGCTATCATCTTTCTATTTAACTTCTTTTAAAAAAAAGTTTTTTAACACTTAATGTTAAGTATTTTACAATGTGAGTTTTGTATAAAAGTCCCACATTGGAGTTGTAAGAATGAATAAATCAATTTATGAGTCTAGTAGATTACTCATCTAATGCCAATTGGTTTTAAAATAGAACCCCACTTGGACTTATATGTGAATCTCATGTGTTCCAACTCCGTAAATCACGCCCGATAAAATTTAACGCTTACCATGAGAAAAAATGTCAATACGATCAGCATCTCGGAGCAGCCACACAAACTTGTGTTGACTTCTCTCTAAACCAATGGCAATTTCTGTAATTTGCTCCTTTCTAAACGACGTCGTTGTACCAAATGACACGTACAACACTGAATCTCCTTCTTGTTTCTCCAGCCATTCTATAACTGCGCTTTTGCTTCTCTCTTTGATTACCATCGGTTGCAATGGCCCCACTGCAAACTGTTAAGTATTTTACATATGAGTTTAGTAAAAATAAAAAAGATAATAAGTGAATGTTCAGAAATGGTTTTGTACTGTTAAAGTATAAAATTAATCTTGAACCTTCACCGAAAAGCTTAAGCCACGTCAGCAAAACTGACAGATATTAACAGCATTAATATTAAGGTGTGACATTAAAAAATTTTAAAAGGTTTAAATGTGACATTAAAATATCACCATTCTTCATAAACCTCAACTATTTTCATTAACTCACAATTTTATCTTTTTTTTTAATCGTGTAAAGATTTGATATTATTCATGTAACACCTAATGGATAACACATTTCACGCACAGTACGAATCTTAAAATAGCTAACCACTCAATCAAAAAATAATTATATCTAGTTCATGTACATATGTGTTTGATGTACAATTTATAAATAAATAATTAACGATAGCATTATGCATAATATAATACTAAGTACAAACAATATTTAATTAGAATTATAAGAATAAAGAAAAGAGGGGCAAAAAAGTCAGAGAAGCAATATAATATAATAAAATAAGACTAAGATATAATATAATATAGTTTATCAAAGAATAAATGTGTCATCAATTAACGGCATTAATATTAACGGCAAACTGTTAAGTATTTTATATGTGAGTTTAGTAAATATTTTAAAAAATTTATTTACTTAGGAAATTCTAAAGTTCGAGTATTTATCACTTAATATTATAATATTTTAATATATATAATAAGATACTATAAGCTTTAAATTTAATCATCCAATTACTTTGAAGTTTTAAAAATTTATTAAACATGCATCGTTGCAAACCTTCGGTACAACTCTAATAAAAATTATTGTTGTGGAAGCGTGAAGGTCTAACAATGTATAGGTGTATTCAATCGTAATCTAATAATTTTTATGAGGGTAAACCACCAAAATTTTAAGGTAAAATTTTAAAAATTTACCCAAATTTTTTAATTGTTTAAAGTTATACTTAAATTTTTAAAAAAATTTTAATATCACGTTGCATTTAAAAAAAATATTTTGTTTAAATATTAAAATTATTTTTTAAAATATTACAAAATTTTAAGATATTTAAAATATTTAAAATTATTTTAAATATAAATTCAAATTTTTAAAATTATTTTCTCTTTTTTTTTTTGAAGTTATGTTAATAAAAATTAAAGGATATTAATAATACTGAAATTGAAAAGTTATTTATTTAATATGTGTATTGGGTGCGTTGTTCAAGAAAAGATTCTAGTTCAAAGATGAGCCAAACATGTAATGACAAGTAATTAGTCAAAATTAAATTAATTCACCAGATATAAAATTTAATAAATTATCTTGAGTTTTAAATATCTTATCATCCAGTTATTCTGATATTTTAAATTTTTTTAATCAGATACCATTTTATAAAGATTAGATAGGTTTTTGTTAGGATATGTATGCTAAAATTGAACACTTTCAACAATATATCATTATCTTAATAAAAATTTGATAATTTTGCTGAATAACGCGAATATAACACATGATTGTTATAATGTTTAGACAGTTTATATCGATATTTGATTAATACTTTATCATAATTCACTGAATTTTTGATAAAAATATTAACATAACTTTTATATATATATAATTGTAATCATGTAATATACTATTATTTTTTTGTAAAATTGGTGAGATTTGTACAAAAATGCATCAATTTTTGATATAGGGCACTTAAGTGATAAAATATTTAAATTTTATGGTACCCTATTATATATATTGAAACGTTATGGTACATAAGCAATAAATTCCTAAATTTTTTTTAAAAAAAAATCTAGTGGTTAAGTGAAAATTTTTGCTATTTTCAAGATAATTTTTTAAAAGAAGCCTTAAATAGATATAAATTTTATACTAATACATTATTTTACCAATTAGTAGAGTAAAAAATTAATAAAAAAATTATCACTTAGGTACCCAGAAGTTTAACCATTTATCATTTAAGTACCTTACCTTTTTAAAATATATAATGAAGTACCTTAAAGTTTAAAAATTTTATTACTTAGACACCTTGAAATTTTAAAATTTCATCAATTAAGTACTGTTCTTCCAAAATTCGTAGATTTTCATTAAAAAATGCTAAACTAAAGCATGATTTTGACCATAAGTATATTCATTGGAATTTGATGATTTTTTACCAAAAATTGCTAAAACGACATATGATTTTGGTAATATATAGGTAGTTTACCTCCAAATTTAGTGAACTTTTTATTATAATTTGTTGAAGTTTTGCTGAAAACATTGACATAGCTTATATATATCATCATAATCATGTACTACATTAGCATCTTTTGTATGAAATTGGCTTACAACATTCCTAGTATTTCAAAGGCTCCCACCTAAGCAAGGTTTTTTTGGGAGGGGGGGTTGGATGTACGCAGCCTTCCCCCTTCAAGGTGCTATCTTGAAGGAAGGCTGTTTCCGATAACCTCCAACCTGAGAGGTGCAACACGAGGCCTTCTCAGGAGATCACTCATCTTGGTACTACTCTCGCCCAAGCACGCTTAACTTCGGAGTTCTAATGGAATCCGATGCTTGCATGTTCATACCCTCTTAGGTTTAAATTCCGACATAATTCATTAAATTCCAAAATAAGGTACCTAATGGTTAAAATATTCAAACTTCAAGGTATCTCATTGTATATATTAAAATATTATGATACCTAAATGATAATTTTTCAAAATTAATATACCGAACTTATTATGTAATTTCACATACCTGTCTCGGTCCGGCATTGATGGGCAACTTCTCAAGAAGATCAAGAAATCTCCTCTCGATCATCCTGTTTGTATTATAAATACTTCCGCAACTGAAATTCAAAATCTTGAATTCACTCTCCACAAACTTTGCAATTTCTTCAGGGATTTCGCTCTCACTCGAAGCTCCAATCTGTTCGATCTCGAATGGCTTCTCTTTCATTGATTCATAGTGCGACATCAACAACGAGAGTGCAGAGACTGTAAATAAAACATATGATTCTGCGTTCTCGATTAGTTTTACATCTTGCACGACTGACGTCATTAATCCATCGTGGATCACGATAACTCTTTGAAAGTCCTTTGAGATCGAAGTTAGAAGATCAAAAAATGGGCGACGGAGGTGGTGTGTTGAATCGAACGCGGGTTGAAGGTGGGTGGGAAAATTCAAATTAGGGTTAGGGTTAGGGTTTGTGGAATTGAGATCGGGGAGATTGAAACCGTGGTAAGTGATGCCATGGACGGGAGTCTTTTTAGGCACTGGATTTGCTGTTGGTGGGTCCCAGGAGAGAAGGCGGTGGCAGGCCTGGCGGATATGAAGGGTGGACCCCACGTAGTGGACGGGGAGTCGGAAGGTGGTGGCGAGATAGCGGCCCAGGAGGAGGTGTTGATGGAGGTGGCTTTGCATCGGGAATGGCACCATGATCACCGCCACATTGGCGCCGTGGCTCTGGTTGTTTTCAATGGTTGACATGGGAACCAACTGGTTATAAGGGTAAGTTCTTATTTTTGCAAGAACGCAATAGATATAGATAGCTCGAAAATCAGTATTTATAACCCGAGAGAGAGAGAAAAAGAGTGATTGAGAGCAATTTTAGTGATAAAATGGTGAGTCATATGAAAACAATGTGAGAGGGAACCTTTTAGTAAGGAATGAGTGATGGAGAGCACAAGAAGAGACTTCTTATATAAAGAGTTAAAAGATGATAACGGGACTGGTAAAACTCATTACCCGTTACAGGTATGAGTCGGATGTGGGTATAATGTTGTATTTGTTGCATCCCGCGCCGCTCATACTCACTACAATTTGAATCCAATTTAACTTTCAAATTGAAGTTAAATTGACAAAATTATGTACCTCTTCATTCTAGTACTACTTTAATATATTAATGGAGGCTTTTTTTTTTATATGTATATATAGCCATTAAAATTGAAGTCAAATGGACAAAATTATAATGTGTTATACACATTAATATTTTGCATATTTTGGGTGGTGCTGTACAGTCGATCCTATTAGGATATATTATCTTTATATATGTATTTAGATCTATTATCTTCTATTTTTAGATCTGATTGGGTTAGACTTATCATATTATGTATTTGTTCTTATATATATACAATCACAGACTACCCTGTTCAGGTATTCCACACAAAACTAACTCTTCACATATCCCATGATGCACACTCAACGAGAACAATAAAGTAAATATTTATTTTTAGAGGGACCTGTTATTTTCATAGATAAAATTATTATTATTAGAGCAATACAACTTACAATTAACGAGAGTCACAAAATTGTATTGAAATTGTGACCTTAATTTGGAAATAACAATTTTGTATTAACAATAACACTACTTTATTATTCAACAACAACAAGAACAACAACAACAACAGTCACAGTGCCAAAGGCTCCAGCGAAAGCGGGGTCTGGGGGATGGATGTATGCAGCCTTCCCCCTTCCAGGGCACTACTTTATTATTGTTATTATTATTAAATTTGTACTATTATCATTGCCTACGTCACTCCACACTTTTTTTATTAAAACATTTTTTTAACAAAGTTTTTTTTATTAAAATTTCATTGAGGCACTCGATGATAGGAAGCAATTGAAAGGATAGAGTATTACTTTGTACTAAAAAGTCTGAAGTTTGATTTTTCTCTTGAACATCTCTTCAAAGAATCCCTGACTTAACTGGCTCTTATGATGTGTGGGGCTGTGATTTCTATTTTATATATTATTTTCAAAAAATATTTTAAAAAGATTATATTAACATTAAATTTTTATCACTATGACCTTTGTCAGCGCCACCCCCACCTACCACCACCCCCTTCCATGGATCGCTGCGCTCACTACTCTCCATTACCATGACCAATTATTATCATAATTCTCTCATATCTACTACTATTAGTTGATTTATATTATTAAGTCATGTTGTGATTATAATAGATAAATTTCTTTTTTAAACATGTAGCCAAACACATTATTTTGTAAAAAAGATTTTTCTGCATTGCCCATCCAAACACTTCACTGTAAAGGATGTATATGTTAAATGGACAGATCTTAATAAAATAGATAAGCTGAACCAAATGCAACCTCAATATAAACGATAAAGTTTTTTATTAAAACAACTAAAATTTTACGTACGTTTTTTTAAAGATCATTTAAATTTTTTAATATTAATACCTAAATTTTTAAAAAATTTTGAGGGTCATACGGTAATGTGATGCTGTTAATATTTGTCATTGTGACATTCTTTATATTTAAAAATATTTTAAATATCAAAAAATTATTTTATATATCTAAAACTTTTGTATATATTTAGAAAAATAATTTATGTATTTTAAAAAATATTTTTTTAAATGTCATAGTAATATTTCCAATGCCCCAAGGGCTCCCGTCTAAGCAGGGTCTAGGAGGATGGATGTACGCAACCTTCCCAAGGGCTATTAATTTTTTTTAAATGTCATGTTAGAAAAAATTAACGGATATATTTCTCTTATTTTTTACGGTCAAGGATATATCTCTTCTGTTGGCCATACCATGAAATAAAATTTGATGCGGGTTGACTCCTTTTCTAAGACCTCACGAATAAAATCAACTTTGATGGCTTCGGAGTGGGAAACAAAGCAGTGGTCAGCTCTGTAATCAAAGATGTTGAAGGAAAACTAATAGCCATAGGATCGAGGGTATCTAGGGGCAGCACCAGTTATAGTAGTAGAGGCGATAGTGGCAAGAGATGGCATAGCTAAAGCCACCCGAACGGGATTCAAGACGCCCCAATTTGAAGAGGACAATGAAATAGCCATCAAAGTTTTAAACAGAAAATACGATTGCCCATAGAGAATCTACGTGCGCGATGGATTTTGTCGAGGTGTGCTTCAGATATATTTTCAGGGAAGCAAACAGAGCGGTCAACTGGACGGCGGCAAAGGATGGAATTTCAATAAGTCAGGTCGTGCTTTGATCGAGGCCGCTCTTGGACCAGCTTTGGTTGTAAAACACTAAATTAGCTCCAAAATATGTTTAGTGGCCGAATTTGGGCAAAATAGGTAGGGCCAATGGCAATGCGAGTTTATTTCAAGAGCTTCATTTAGATTTGTAATGAGTCATATAATTCCTTACAGATGAATTGTCCTAAAATATTAGACATTAAAATGTAGGCAACACTCCCAGTGCTCCAAGGGCTCCCACCTACGCAGCCTTCCCCCTTCAGGCTGCTACCTTGAAGAGAGACTGTTTTCCAGAATCACAACCTGAGAGGTGCAACACGAAGACTTTTCAGGAGGTTACTCATATTGGTACTATTCTCGCTCAAGCACGCTTAACTTTGAAGTTTTAATAAGATTCGGTGCTTGTATATTGATATCTTTTTAGATAGATACTAAAATATAAATAATCCTAAAAAATAGAGCGGGATTGGGTCAATTATGGTGGCGGGGGAGAGTAATATATGGGTTATTTATGTCAAACGTTGTTGTACTATATTTATTATATTAATTTAATTTTTATAATTTTAATTATATTAATTTAGTTCTTGTATAATTTATATTATGTCAATTTAATCCTTAGAGTAAAAATTATGTTAAGTTTTTAATAAAATTTTTAATAATTCAGCCATGAATTGGGTAAAATTGAGTCAATGAGTGGATTTGTAGTATGTTACTTGCATCTAACATGATTATTCCGTTAAATATTACATCAATAATTTAACTTGAATTTAACCAAAAGACTAAATTGACACAATAAGAATTATAGAGGGACTAAATTGACACAATGACAAAAGTATAGAGACCTTTGGTATAAATAACCCTTATAATAATATATGGGTGTTATCTACATTAAGATATAAAATTTTTGTAGATATTTACGCATTAATTTAAACTTTTAGAAAAAAAGTAGTTCTTTAATGCGGTATTAAACCTACGTTGACCAAAAGGCGACAAAAAAAGGTCAATTCGAAGACGTGGGGGTTACTTCCCATCACCTTGGTGGAAGTTACTTCTGTCCCCCCACTTATTCTACCCCGTTACTTTGATCAATAATAACTAAAAATTATATTTCCTAATATCTACTAAACCCTTTTTTAATTGACATTCTAAAAATATTTCTTAAAAGAACATAATTTTGAGTTTGTAATAATATATGAATGAAAAATACAAAACAAATAAAAAAAAATCATAATATTAAAACAAGTTGGCAAAATATTTTTATAAGTTGAAAAGAATTATCTTAAAAAATGACCTTCATCCAATAAAATTTTACCCAATTTACTTATTTTGTAGTGCCTACGCTTTTAATTTTCTAGAGTTTAAAAAATGGAGGAAAAACATTCCAAAATAAGTTTGTAAATCTCGTTTTTAATGAAGATTTAAATGAATGCAAAAAATATAAAATAAAAAAGGCGTGAGATGGAAAAATAATATTTCCATAAAAACTCGATTGAAAAAAGGAAAAATAATATTTTATCATATATGTAGAAATGAGGCATTTAAATAAGATATATTTAGCACTTTTTATTAATTATAGCATCATATAAAATTAACAAAAAATAATCTTCTTGACAATTTTAATTCTCTATAGTTTTTCTTGTACGTACCACTGGCAATGTAAGCAATGCCTAAAGAAATTATAATAGAACCCAGAACAAAAATGTCATTAAAAGCTATATTTATTAAGTTTAATATTGTTCACTTTTTAAGCACATAATTACGGTACAAAATAATTATTCTAAAAATATAAACATTATCCGTACATCGCACGAGATAAAACTAGTATAATTTAAGCACATGGTATGGGTAGACATGTATAGTATGGCGCTTTAAGCCTAATGGGCATTTCCTAAGTTTTTAGGAAAATTTGTTCCTTAACATCCTCTATTATAAATTTTGTAATTTTCAATCGAAAAATGCTTGAGTTTAATGTGTCGTGTTATAATTTGATAAACTTTTTTCATAATTTGTTGGATTTTCACAAAAGCATTGATAAATGACTAATAGATATTGTCTTCATATTTTAATGTCATGTGTTAAAGCTGACGTGATATATCATTTTAAATACCTACTAAAATGAGGGGTATCAACAATTGAGAATTGAAAATTCTCTCTCCTTCCTTTATAGGAAAAAAAAAGGATCAAGAGGGGTATTTTTGTCAATATAATATAGTGTGTTTTTAAAATGTCTGTTACGTCAGCCTTCTCCTCCGAATATGATGTCATTACATCGAAGAGGGTACAACAACAACAACAACAGACCCAGTGCCTCCAAGGGCTCCCGCATAAACAGGGTCTGGGGGGGTAGATGTACGCAGCCTTCCCCCTTCAGGGGGCTACCCTGAAGAGAGACTGTTTCCTAGGACCCCCAACCTGAGAAATTGGTCCGCAACAAATGGTATGTGACCTTGAAAAGCAACTTGAACTACCAAATAATACGAAATCTTTATGGTCAAAGCAGTCAACATAGATAGTTAAATACAACACATGAATGAAACAAAATTTAATACGTACGTATATTATTCAGCTTTTCACACTAAAAGTTCGGTAAAAAATATGGTGAAAAATGTGATGACTCATAGAAAAAGCATACATATGTATTCATGTTCAAAACAATTACATTTTTAAATATACAACTCAAAAATTTGGACCAATTTTGTAATATTAGAGTATTTACAAGCTAAAATATTGAAAAATTATTACTTATATACCATGAGATTGGACTATTTACTACATAGTCACCATAATATTTTGATATATACAATGAGAACGTTTTACTATTTTATCATGTAGGTAATTCATGTCGTAATTTGATAAATTTTTATACAAATCTAACCTATTTAATAAAGAAAATACAAATATAGTATATGCTATGATACTATACATAAATTATATCAATGCTTTCAACACATGTTCAATGAATTATGATACAAAATTCAGTGAATTCTAATATAAACTACCTAAGTGATAGAATTTTAAAACCTTAAGGTACTCTATTGTATATATTAAAACAACCGAGCAATAGAAGTGAATTTTTTTATAAATATGTATAATACATTTGGCCTAACTTTTTATTTTAAAATTTCATCATTTTTTAAGGGTCAATAAATTTAAAAAAAAAAAAAAAGCGTGCATATTTTTTATAAAATACATGTAACATGTTTGACATTAAAAAACAAAATATTTTTACTATTTTGAGAAAAATATGTAAACGCAAATATTGTACAATATTAATATATATACACATATTATTCACATATAATACACGAATTTACCAGCTATGGCAACACGGAGGCAAATGGAGACAAGCAATTGTCCCCAACAACAACAACAACAGTCTCAGTGCCTCAAGAGTTCCCGCCTAAGTGGAGTCTAGGGGTGGATGTACGCAGTTTTCCCCCTTCAGAGTAAAGGGAGGCAGTTGTCCCCGTAATTATTAAAAGGAAAAAACAAAAATTTTGGGGATAACTTCATCACGTATTTTCATAGTTCCCCCTCCTAGGGAATTTTATGTTTTTATTTTGTTTTAATAAATATTTTATTTATTTTGTTATATTAAATACCTTAAGAAATATATATAAGTTTAGAGCTTTTTTTTTTAATAAAAACTACTTAAATTTATGTACAATTTTAAAAATTATCTATATTTTTTAATTTTTTAAATTCACACCTAAACTTAAAATTTTTAAATGTCACACATTAGACATGTTTGGCATGATGTTAAAAATTTGGGGGTAAGTAATCCTAGTGTAAACTTTAACGGGACAACCATTACTCCTTAAAAAAATTTTCTTTTCACTTAATTGGTTTAAGGGTAATCATTAACTTGTAAATTTTTACTTACGTTAGGTTTTACCTTATGTTACATCAACTTGTCTCGATAACAAGTTCAAATTGGCTTTATTAGGCTAATAAGTCGAGTATTGAACACACTAATGCATCTTTTTTAACTGAGTTTGAACAAAGCTTCTGTAACTTCACTCGACTTGTTTACACCTCTAAGTATAATAAGTGCCCACTGCTCATGTGCAGTAGGGGTTTTTTAATGTTAAAATTTAATATATTTGAAAAATTAAAATTTTAAATTATTATTCATATAAATTTGTTCGTTTAACTATTTATTATTTAGCTACCCGTTAAATTTTTATTGGAAATATCAAATAACTTGTACATATTATCATTATTATTTACTATATTAACATATTTTGCATCAAATTTTTTAAATATATTAAATTTTAAAATTAAAAAAATTCCTCTCTTTTTCCCCCTCTCTCTCTCTCTCTCTCCCCTACTGCACATGAGCAGTCTGGATCTTCACCCCGCTGAAAAGGACTCGTGTCTAATCAACATAAGGCCATGATTGGAGTCAAAAGTTAGCTATTTAGATGTTAGTTCTTGGCAGATAATCGTTGGCCCGTTAATTTTGACCCCAAAAAGCAGTACTTAAAAACCAATAGCGGTTACTAAACCCGACATTTAGTGTTTTGATTAAACAGCTAAACGCTAAGCAGAACAAATTCTACCGAACACGCTGTTTAGTATTCGACTAGTCAAAATGATCAACGATACATGAAAACATAGCCAACAACTCACTCCAAATATAGCCAAAATCTCCATAAATAATATCATCTTATTGTTTTTCATTTTTATAAATTGAATGTTCTTTTCTCAGTTTGCCAGAGAGAAGACAGCAATAGAAGAAGGATAAATAGAATCAATGTACCTGATTACTGAAGGGAAGCCATCTCCAAACACACCTGCCGCACCGGCGCCGCTCATTTCACAAGACGATAGTTGATTTTTTTTACTAAAGAGGTAAAGCCAGACTGCTTCAGGCTCGTCCTGGCATACGAGGGGTCCTAAAGCATCGGCATGAACGAGCGATAGAAGAGCTCTACCACACGGATTGTCCCTTTTGAATCTTCCCAATCTTAGAGTCTGTCGAGATTTGTTTTTTATTTGCAATTTTTGGTTTTTGAGATAACTAAACGTTGAAATTTTGCAGACAAGTTTTTCTTATTTTTGGTTTTTTGGTATTTAGTTTTCACACAAACTAGAAAAAAAAAATTGAAAAGAAAAATCCTAAGAGCATGTTAGATATAATTTTGTGTTTGTAAATTTTGGTTTTTCAGAAATCAAAACCACACTTTGGAAACGCTATATTCCTGTTTTTGATTTCATATTTTCAATTTTTTCCCTATTTTGTGCGAAAACTAAAAAAGAAAACAAAAAAAAAATGTGGCTTTTCGCAAAAAAAGAACATCAGACCAGCCTTGAAACAGAAAAGAATCGTTCTAAAACTATGGTCTCCAGTTTCTTAAAACCCAAAAAATGTAAATAAAAAATAATACCAAATAGGCCCGTAAGAACGGAGTTGCGCTTCTCCAGGCATTGTTAAGGTTTACGAATTCCGAAGTTAATGTATTAAGGTTTTCAGGGGCTGGAGAGATTCTTGAGGTCCTCCTCTTTAGCATACCAGTTGGGCATTATCTTAGAAATGTGGGGGTAGAGGTCTTTGTATGCGTTTCTTATCGTGCCTTCCGCAACTCCAGTCGCTAACGATATATCTGCATCATATGCCATATTTTAGACACATAAAACTTGATCAACATGAAGTAACATAATCATCTCAGAAAACTCCTAAAATGCTAACGTATCAAGATGAGAAATGTGATTCGGCGTTTCAAAGTCAGATTCGCGTTTCCAACGTGTATCAAACTTGATGGTAACACGATTTAAACAATCAGGTGGAATTATTTTGATACGAATATACTTATTAGACATTTTTGGCCAATTATGTTATTGGATTTGAAGAATAATTCAATTGTATGGACACACTGAAGTCAAATTTCTAAATCTTATTCATTAGAATACTTAATTTTCTAGGTTATTGCTTAATATTGACTTTGTTTTAATATTTATGTTTTAACGGCTTAATTGATAACATTCATTACTTTTTCTTATAAACCTAATATTTAGTAATATAAGTGTTCATCCTATGCTCCCAACACAGAAACTTCTATCACTAACCGCTCCCCATTCTGGCTTTCGGTTTGTGCAGCTATGAAATAAATCACATAACACAAGGGTATAAGATGGTCTTAGCGAAATGTAGAAATTTCTAACTTGAAGGTTGCTTCTTTTCTGCAACATTAAGGGCTCCGTTAGGAAGGAAAACATTTTACTTAACGAAGTTTGTTCCTCTCAAAATATTTTTGATCAAAAATGCTTCTTTTGTTAAGGATTTTTGGTTTATATAGTTAAGAAAATAGTTTTATTTTATAAATTGACACGGTTTTAAAGGAAGTCATATGGGACTTCACCAAGAAAATATACGCAACAGCTAGTAAAATACGGTAACGATACGCACCTCGAAGAGGCTTCTTCTCGTTCGAAAGTTGCGTTATGATGTAGATAACTGCTGCGGCAATTGATATGGGACTTCTCCTGTAACAAAATTTTCTTATGAAAAATTTTTCTTCACAAAATAATTTTTAATTAAAATTTTTTTTCTTAAAACCTCTTGTCATTCTATCTAAAACAAAATGGTTCATTCTATAAATTTGTATGAGTGTCAGTTTTAGCCAAGTTGAGGTCGCAATGAGGGCATATGGCGTGAAATTACTGTGAAAAACGTTTTCTCTCAATTAAGGAAAAGGTCTTCCCCTTTCATTGCGAGGAAGTCGATTTCTCCTTAAGAGAGGAAAACATATTGTATATATGCAGTTGTCGTTATGATGTTACACAAAGAAATAGTAGAATTGACTGAAAAAGTTTTCCATAAAAACAACCTGAGCCAATGAACGTAACATGAAAATGAACATGACACTTGACATCCCACTAACAGGATTTATTTTTGTTTTAAGTTTTTTCCAAATTAGATTAAAACTAAAAATAGAAAACCAAAATTTAGAAAAGAACTGTTACTAAAATCTGTATTTTAATTTTTTTTAAAAACGAAAAACTGTAAATAAAATACACCAAATAGGCATGTTAAGCTTTTTACCTTATATCGAATTCTTCGGATTTGTGGACTGCTTCTTGAGCTGCTTTAACTGCTTGATTGTTCATACCAAGATTGGAACAAAATCTCCTCTGCAATCATAAAACAAGGGCCATTTATGTCAGTGACATATAAATGAGCTCGAGAAATGGCAAAACCTATATGGGCTATGTTTGGAAAGAGCTTTTGCTAGCTTTTCATATAGCATTTAGTATTCTGACTGGTTAAATAGTTAAACACTGTGTTTTTTTTAATCAGAAGTCAAACACTGTGTTTGACAAGAGTTTCTTTTGGTTAGCTTTTGCTTGTTTGACCAATCAAAATGCCAAACATAGTGTTTGGTAACAATTGTTATAATTAGCATTCTCACTAATTTTAACATTCAATTCAAGCTAAACTAAATATAAATAGCTTTTGAAAAGCAACGCCAAGAAGCTAGCTAGCTAATAGGGAAAAAAATTATACTTCTATTTAATAATTGTCAATATAAACACAATTGCTAAGTTTGCATTTTTATTATAAAATTTACTTTTTAAAAAATGCTTTTTGAAAAATATTTAGTTAGTAAGAAAAAAATAGTTAGTCTATTAAAGAGGTCAGTTTGTCTTTTTATTTTTTATTTTATATAAAAATTCAATATTTGATTTATATATAGTTTTAAATTATTTAGTTGGTAAAACAATATTTATCTTTTTTATATTTATACAATATGATTCACTAGCATTAATAGCTAAGAACTATCAACTAACAATTAACAACTATAAGTTGTTCAATTAATAGCTAATAACCAAACAACTATCAAGTAACAGCTAACAACTAACATTTGACGCTAAAGGGTGAACTATAAATATTACCAGGAAGTCACCAGCATGTATAGTTCCCATCTCCACGGATTGACCCATCTCAACCTTGAGCTGTTTCATAATGTATTCCTTTGCTCTGCCAATCTCTTTCTTTGTAGCACCATTCGCCACCGAGCAGATTTCTAGACGAAATCCACGTGTGGTTCAGAGAAGCTCGAAGAAAAATAACTCAGCAAAGTATCGTGATGTTATAAGAATCTCGAGAGGTACCCTTTACTGTGCGTGGCTTGTCTTCTTGCCGACAAGCTATGTACAGGCAAGCTGCGAGTATTGCGTCCTGGTTTCTTCCTCTACTCGACTTCTGATCCTCCACCTTCTTGTATATCTCGCTGGCTCGATCCTTCACGAAAGATGAGTAACAGCAGCATCAATACCATAGCTGCAGAAACTCTTACGATGCTAACATTTCAAGTTCATAAATGTGATTCCACATTTCATAGTCAAATTCGCGTATCAAACTCAACTGAAACATAATTCAAACAATTGTTGAATAAATTTATATAGAAGATACTAATAAGTAATTTGTTGGCTGATTATATCTCTCAATTCAAAGAACGAGTAAATCGTGTGGCTATGCTGGAGTCACTTTTCTTGATCATATTCATTTAAGTATTCGATTTTCTTGGTCATTGCTTAGTGCTGAATTTTTTTCCATATCTTATACTTTAAAAGTTCAATTAAAGACATTTTATTAATATTCTTGTATACCCAGTACATAGTAATATGAACAATACCTCCATGCTCCCAACCTCCATGCTCCCAACCTAACTTCTACGACTACCCGCTCCCTTGTTTTCGATTTGGTTTCCACTCCACTTGCACTTCTCTTTCATGCAGCTATGATCAAGACCCGCGAAGCCAATCTCAGTAACAAGAAACATAATGAAACAAGCATATAGTGATGACTGTCTGACAAATGCACAAATGTGAGCCCAAAAAGGGAAGTTTAGATCTCCAGATGAACACAAGGATGCACTGATAAGGAATGGCCTCCTGCTATCGGGGTTGGATTGCATCAATGTGATTTACTCAGAATGCTATTACGCCGTTAGATTTTAAGTTTAACTAATGTTACAACCACTTGTAATTCATTAATTTTCAAAATATAGACCCTTAAAAAACCGCGTATTCCTTTGCATTTAAGAATATGCATCATAAAAAGAGTAAGCAAGAAGTCCAAAGGTAAGTTAAAATTACCTTTATGGTGGTAACAAGGCCCAACCTGAGAAAAAGGCACACAGATCAGTTAGCAGGAGCTCATCAATGGAATGTTTCATGATAAGAGATGAGAATTAGACTACAACCGGATTTCAAGTCATCAACAACAACAACAAATCTAGTGCCTCAAGTGCTCCCGCCAATGCAAGATTTGAAGTCAATACTTTGCACAAATTTGGATAACAGAATCAAATACGAGAGACCATGTAAAATTAGAACGGGAGTAGCAAATAATAAATGTGAGTGTATAATTACCAAATATATTTCATATTCCTTTTGCCAAGCTTTTTTTTGAGAAAAAAGCACTTTTTTATATTTTAAGGGTGTTTATAGCCGGAAAAAAGTGTTTTTAAATAGAAGTAAAAGTTATTTTTCTGGTTTTAAACAAAAGCAAGATAGTAATACTTCAACTTTAAAGTAAAACTAAAAGAAAAAATTAAAAATTTTTTAGACAAAAAACCCCTATTAATAGTAATTTTTACAAATGTATTTCTGCAAAAAATGCTCAAGGAAAAAGTAGTTTTTTTCATAGCTTACCCAAATATGCTCGTATAACATCTAAGCCTGAAATTCGCCGGTGGGTTAGCTACAATAGCAAACCATTGCACTCTATTGTCAATCCTATATTAATTAGGCTCAATCGACACATGGTCTTTTACGATATGTAATCACATAATAGGTCGTTATCTCCCTCTCTTGACGACTAGATCTCACCAGCACACTTTCCTGCAAGTAACCGTTATGTCTCCATTTCACACACTCACACCATATCAAATACGAGTTCCTCTTATTCGCATAAATGTCACCTTAACCTACTCTTAAATGCAGTGATACGTATCGTTACATGTAATCACTTAATTGCCTAACATTAACCACAAAAAAATATATATATATCAAAGGTCCAATCGTCATCGTCCAGAATTTCCTTTCGAGTTTACATAAGATTCCACAACTACATGCAATCACCAAAAGAATTTCTTCATCTCATCCAATATATTTCCTTATAACTCTTACAGGCGCATTCAGATTCCACGTACTTCGGTTTTGCTCTACTCAGTATAAATTTTTCCTTAAAATTCAAATTTAGCATTGGCAACTCTAGCTCAACCGCCAACACGGTATCTTCCATAAAAAAGCACACCAACTTGCCTTGTCTCGAATGTGCCTTGCGAGAAAATCTATTACTCAAGCAAAAAGGTAAGGACTCTAAATGTTTTTTGATAGACTTAATGACCATTAGTGCAGAACTATCACCACTCCACTGAACGTCCTTATTAGCCTGTATATATGCAACACGAGTCCCTCTTTATCCTAGCATACAGTGTCTCCAAATATAAAGATCTAAGTGACGGTCCTTCCCCAAGGCTAGTCCTGACATTTTAGGGGTCCCAAACAAAAGTTATAAATAAGACCCTTCATATATAATAAAATTTCTCTTTAAAATACCATACTATACCATAAATTATGAAAAATTTTAATCATAAAACATATTAATATTAACAATTATTATCTTAAAAACTACAGCCCCTAAAATTTTGGAACCTTAAGAGATTACTTTGGGTTATTTCTCACCCTACGGCTTTCCCTACAAGCCAAAGAAAAATTGCATTCCATAGTGGCCTGGACAGCCCAGACATAAAAGCATAGAGGGTCTTGGAAATAGCGGTCTCCGACCTGAGTTGTTGACCAATCACTTCTTCCCACAATTTCATTGTATGACTTATGTTTCTCCCTGTCTTGGTGGAAAAATTTGAATATCAGGTCTTATTTTTGTAGATAGGAAGTATAGTCTTCGTCCCCATTCCTTTGACCTCGTCGTAGTCCTCAATCCTCATAACCTATTAAAGCGCTTTACCTTCTTCATCCAACCATAACTCGTTCACTATTCTTCATTTTCTTTAAAGCCCCCTTCTAAATTATTTCTCCAAAGGTAAAATTATAATTTTTGCAGTCCTCTAAGTCAATTAAGGTGTTTAGATAGTCCCTTTGGATTAGGAGAGTTAGACTCAAGCTCTAAAGAGAAGAGCATGACTAAAGAGCTCAAAATTCCAGAGAGAATTTTTGTGTGTGGAGTATGTGCTAGTGATGATTTATGATTGGATAGGGGAGTACTTATAGAGCTAATTCCACGTGCTAGGCACATGATATAGGATACCTGGATTCATAGCCTATCCAGGGTCAAAATAAGGAAATCAGTATTACATGACAGGAAGCATTAAGGGCGAGTAATTTGATTCTCACGTGCAGCTAAGCGATTGTGATATAGGGGATCTCAGTTCTTCCACTATTGATGATTCAGTTCTCAAGGGAAAGAAGCTCAAGGGTAGTTGCACCGGCCCATACCTTCCCTTCCGGCTTCACCCAGGACCTCCTAAATCTACTAACAACACAGTGCCCGACTTTAACTTCTCTCGCTCATTCCTACTATGAGAGTATTGGATATAATATTTTTATCAATACTCAACTCCTACAATTCATATAGAGGTCCATTATCCCATTCCAAGCTATAAGTTCCAAAATTCACGCAGCATAAACCAACAAGATCATGCAGCAAACCATTCCTACACTGATTCAAAGAGTATTGCAGCATGACACACTAGAAACTTCAAGTGAAAACCGGGCAAAAACTCCATCACAAGACCATGCAGCAAACCATTCCGACACTGATCACCAAACACAAAGTCTCAACAAAAAGAATAGAACACTATTCTAGATGCCCCCTTACGTGAATGCCTATTAGGTTTGAAGATTTATAATACGCACGCTCATCTTATACGTTGTGCTTGAGTTATATTTATATTAAGAATAGGGGTTATTAGGATTTAAACTTTCTGATATCATGTTTAGGAACAAAGTATCCTAAAAACTTAAGCCGGTGGAAGCATTCTTCTAGCTTCTTCCTCAACCCACCCACCCAATTAGTCATTCACAAACCTACCAATGCCGAATAACAAGGAGAATACCAGCTACTATGCAATTACCGGAAGCATTATTAACACCCCCTTTGACGGAGCAAGAACAAAGTTAGAGAGTGTTAACAAAAACAAGCTGTCCATAAACACACCGCCCTTAAATACCAGGTCCCTATTGATTCAAAATACCAGATAAGCTTAAGGAATCCAGATACCCCCGCATGACATGCTAAGCAAATTAGCCCAATAAAAAATCTTTCTACCTCACAACAAAGGATCATCTAAACACACCAAAAGAAATCCCAATAACTCACTCAAATTTCCTCAAGAATTTCCAAATTCCCTAGAACTCTTCCAAAGGGAAACCAAGAACTTGAGTACAGCTCTCCTAATCCAAAGAATCCTTCTGAAAACACTAACCACACGAGGAAAAAACAATAGCAAAGAAACGATAGAGGGAGAGACCTATCAGCCATGGTAGCAATGGTCTTGAAGGCGAGGATGAGGGAGCGATCATTGTTCGACCCGCGGTTGCTGAGCCGACTGAGAGAGGAGTTTAGGAAATCCCCGGAGGATCCGTTGGCCTTGGAGATAACGGTGGAGAGCCCACCGTCGGTGAGCAAGGGGTTAGTAGGACCACCAACACGCACCGGATCATTGTCATTGGACTCGTTGGCGAAGGTCCTCCACTCGGAGGTCTCATCAATGGAGTGCGACTCCAACACCAACCCGCATTCAGAGCACACCGTGTCTCCAGCAGCGTGATCGAATACCACCTCCGTGTTCCTCTTGCAGTCGGTACAGAAGGCATCCATTACTGAACTTTCTCGATCAAAATCCAAATGTTTCAACCCTAAATTCTGGAAATACTCTGGTGGAAGACGAGTACTACAGTTTCCGGATCAAAACACGAATGTTCAAACTTTAAATTCGCGTTCAGATTGATCAAAACTCGATCTGATTCTGGAAATACTCCGTAGAAAGACGGTTACTATTTACTACACTTTATGGATCAAAATCCAAACTTCAAACCCTAAATTCGCATTCAGAGCGATCAAAACTCAATCCAATTCTCAAAATACTCTAGCGCAAGACGAATACTACACTTCCTCGATCAAAATCCAAATCTTCAAACACTAAACTCGCACTCAGATTGATCAAAACTCGATCCAATTCCGTAAACACTCTGCTACTGCGTCTTAATCTAACACTTTCATGATCAAAAATCCAAAAGTTCTCAAACCCTAACTTCGCATTCAGATCGATCAAAACACGATCCGAATCCACAAACACTATAGCGAAACACGATCAAACAGTATCGATTCGTTAGCTTATTCCTATTTCTCGATCGCACTCTCCCTCTTGTCTCGACTCTCTCTCTCTCTCTCTCTCGGTCTCGATCGCAATGTGAAGAAGGCGAAGGGAGCAGAGAGAGAGATGGAGGGCGGGGTAGGGTTGGTATTTATAGACGAATGCGAAAGAGGAGGGTGGCGTGGTGGGTGGGGGAGCTTGGGTTGTTAGGAAAAGGAAAGTCATGCGAATATCGTGGGCCTGTCTTAGCTGTCAATGTTTTCCCCAACGTGCTTCTTTTCTATTAAATTATTCCAATGGAGTGTCCTATGCAGCAATAGCAACAGCAATAGTAATAGGACGGATAAAACTCGTTATTTATGAGTACGGGAATAAGTGGGGCGGCTAGTGGGTGGGATTTAGTGTATCCGCCCTGTATTTGCCATAGGTATGAGACGGGTATGAATATAGTGTTGTACTCACCGCACCTCATACAAGCTATTTTTTTTATAAGTGGCGAAAACGCCTTACAGAGCACGACATTCCAAAAAAGGAATCCAACCCACCAAGCGGTGGCTATAATATGGGAACAAAAATCCAGAACAAAATGAAAAAAATCAGACACAAAAGATAACACAGAAAACTGGGATAACATCACACGAACAGGACAGGACCAGTAACTAGCAAGGCACCAGTTGGATCCGAAGCAGGGACACACACAACCACACCTCCCAACACGAGCAACAACCTCAAAAGGGTGGAAAACAGGAGAGGGAATTCCCCCCTCCCCCGCATTGCTAGCAAGGTACCTGGCATGGGACTGGACAGGAAGGATATCGAACCAACAACACAAGGAAAGGGAAGAAAAATCCAAATTGGCAGGTAAAGAGGTCAGGAAGCCTTTTGAGGAATTACATTGTCAGCGAGACAGAGGTCCTTATACTTTATCCATTGTGTCAATTTAGTCCTTATACTTTTAATTGTGTCAATTTAGTCCCAGTACAATTGAAAATGTATCAATTTGGTCCTTAGAGATAAATTTATGTTAAGTTTTTTATAAAATTTAATGATACGGCTACGAATTGGATTAAATTGAGTAAACAAATGAATTTATAATAAGTTACTTACATCTAATATAATTTTATCGTTCAAAATTACGTCATTAACATAACTTAAATTTGACCAAATGACTAAATTGACACTTTTTGAATTGTACAATGACTAAATTGACACAATTAAGAGCACAAGGACCCAATTGATACAATGGGCAAAGTACATAGACCTTTGATGTAAATAACCCTTATATTTTTAATTTTATTTAAATCAATTTTTTATATTTTATTTTATTTAAATTTATTTTTTTTAATTTGTTGAAATTAGTCCTTCATTTTTTTGTTCAAAATGGTTTTTCATGTTTTATTTTATAATAAAATTGGTCCATTATATTTTTAATTTTTACCTAATTTAGTTGTAATATGAGGGACTAGTTATGTCATAAAATAAAAGGCGAAGAACCAATTTGAACAAAATAAAAGGTACGAGATTAATTTGAACAAATTTAAAAGATAAGTTAACAATTGTGTAAATAGCTCTATTTCAAAGAAGTGTCCTACACGTGCAAGAAAAAAAAAATTTAAAAGGTATTAAGCTATATTATAAATAATTTTTTTTAATATCTAACTCTTTAATTGTAAAGAAAAGTATAGAATATTCAAACATAAATTAATTTGGAATTCAACATCTATATATATATTCTATTTTTTTCAAATACTAATTATATTTTACATATATATATATATATATTATACATTTGGGAACTCAAAGAAGGGCATCGATAGACCACAGCATAAGACCAACAAGGTATGTAAGCTAGGGATGGCAATGGAGTGGGTACCCGCCCCATTTGGGGCGAGTACGTATATAAGTGGAGCGGATAGCAGGTAAGGTTTGGTGTACACGCCCTGTACCTGCCACGAGTATGGGGCAGGTATGAATACAGTATTTGTACCCGCCCCGCTGAGCTCCTCTCCATACCTGCCCCGCCCCACCTCATACCCGTCATACCCGCTCCATTTTATGTATAGTTAACTTTTAAATTAAAAAATACATGCTTAAATTTAATAACATAAAATTTTTATTAATGATATTAAAAAAACATAAATAAATAAAATAATATTAAATAATTAATATGGGTGAGTATACATAACCGTTTTCTATATGCAAAAGAGCAAGTACGGCGCTGGTAGTGCATACCCGCTAGATACCTATGGGTAATGGGGAGGGTATCGGCATGGATTTGTACCCGTCGGAAGTTATGAGCATCCACTTCATACCCGTGGCAAGTAATAGGGTGGGTATGGGTATGGATTCTGGCAGCAAGTATGCATATGAAGGCAGTGGCGGATCTACAATTTTTCATCACTGAGGGCACACTATCAAACATTTTGGCAAACAAACAAAGGATATTACAGTTAATGATCAACGATATACAAATAAGTTTCATTGATAAAAAAACGATGAGAGAAAAAAAATTGCTCGAGAAAAGAGCGAGGTCCAATTTTTATTGTGAGAGCCGCTTAGCATAAGGAAACATTGGGGAAAGAGGATTTTTAAATGACCAAATCAGTAAAATAAAACTCTATGTAGGACAGAGATTATCTTATATCATAATTATTATTTAAAAATCATATAATTACTAGTACTATGTGTCAATGTCATATATATATATATATATATATATATATATATATATATATATATATATATATATATTTGATTCATATGTTATATAGTTTATTAGGTTTGCAAGCAATAATATTATAAAAATCGATCAATTCACAAATATAAACTTACTAAATTTATTGAAAATATGTTCAAAATGGGCTTAATATTTTTTTGAAAATTTGTGCTGTAGGAACAACCTCTAATTGCAAAATTGTTTGCAAAAAAAGTATTTTATGGCACCATTATAAAATACCAAATTTGAGTATTTAAATTAATGTAATAAAAAAGTGAAATGCAACAACAACAACAACAACAACAAACCCAGTGCCTCCAAGGGCTCCCGCAAAAGTAGGGTCGGGGGGGGGGGGGGGTATATGTACGCAGCCTTCCCCCCCCAGGGGGCTACCCTGTAGAGAGGCTATTTCCGAGGATCCCCAGCATGAGAAGCTGGGGGTACTTGAATATGTTTAACCAGTGAGTAATGCCAATATTCATCAACTAATACAAACAATATGTTGTAATTTGCAGTCACTTCTGTCATTGTATTACAAGGTAACGAGGTGAATTTATGCAATATCCATATTTTAAGTCCATTGGGCATTTGCGTGACGGGGCACGTCTGAGTATCAACTAATCCCGAACCTTCACCCATCAGTTTAAGCTTTTAGAAAAGTTAGTTTTTTGACTTTAACAGTGAATTTTGAAAATACATCAACAATTGACAACACCTTGTATGAATTGTGATCAGCTCGGAAATGCAATCAGCTCGGTACCACGCTAGGAAGAAGAGGATGAAGCAGGCAAAAGAAGAGACGACCGCAGTCATTACGGCAAGACCTCACCAACCTAAACCTACGGTAGGAGATGGCGAGTTAGTGCCTGAGGGAGGGCTAGCATAGAGATAGCAGATTGTAGCGGCCTCACACCACCGCTTATTTTGCTATAATTGGGTTCATAGGAGTATAGGCCTATTAAGCTGCACCTATCTACCTATACGCCTAGCTGTCTACTGTCTGCTGTCTACTGTCTGCCTATCTGCTTTTACTAGCTGCCTGTATGGAAAGTTTTGCCTCGATGTCTCCTCTGGGGCGTTATGTTTTGTATTGGTCGTTTTATGCTATAGCTTACTCTTTTGCTTTGATACCCTATTGCTCACAGGTCACCATGACACGAAGATGACATAACTCTCAGGTTGGGAGCCCTCGAAAACAGCCTCTCTTCAGCTTCATACCCTGAGGGGGGAAGGCTGCGTACATCAACCCCCCCAGACCCCGCTTTTGCGGGAGCCCTTGAGGCACTGAGTTTGTTGTTGTTGTTGTATGAATTGTGAAGCAGAATCCAGGGTGTGAAGTGAACTCCATTAAGGATGAACTGACAAGGCTATGCTTGTAAGTAATATTTTTCTTATTTTGGGTTATTTACATTAAAAAACTCTATATTTTGTCTATTGTGTCAATTAAGTCCTTATAATTTTGTCAATTTAGTTCCTGTACGATTGATATTGTGTCAATTTGATCATAAAAGTAAAATTTACCTTAAGTTGTTAATAGAATTTTTAATGAGTGCCACGAGTTGGATTTTATTGAGTCAACAGATGGATTTGTAGTATAATACTTGCATCTAGCGTGAGTGTGTCGTTAAAAATTACATCAATAACTTAATTTGAATTTGATCAATGGACTAAATTGACACAATTAGAAGTATAATGACTAAATTAGCACAATGATAAAAGTATAAAAACCTTTGATGTAAATAATCATATTATTTTTTATTTTTAGTTAGCATAAAATGAGATTTAAAATTAAATATGATTAAAAATAATTTCTTTATTAATTAAATGAAGGAAAATGCAAGGAAGGGGGTTAGAGAGCTGAAGCAATTAAAGCATCAATTAAATGACTGCATCCTAAAAATAAAAAGGTAATACTATTTAATTTTCTCCATTCCGTTTCCGGTAGCACTCTATAGGGGTAACGTTGTATACATCTTATCCTCCCAGATCCTATCTTGTCAGGAGCCTATTTGAGGCACTGTATTATTTTTGTTGTTGTTTTATGTTTAGGGTGTTATTATTGTCAGGAAAAAAAATATATTATTGTCAGAGTAATGATATGATGTATACTACATAATAGTAACAAATTTGTATAAGTTATTTTGTTAATTATAATATATTTTTTTCTTGATAATAATGCTACCCTATGTTTATTTCGGAATTTTTGGGGTTGACGAACCGCACCGTGACTCAAATGGGCTTGGGGTGTACGAACAAGTTCACGTTACTTAGACAATAGATGCTCAAACTTCTAGACACTCAAGAGATACTTTTTTATTTTATATATTTTTGATGGTTAATTTTATTTTTCTAATACTTTTCATATATGTCGAATTGCTACTTATATTATCTTATAATAAAATATAATATGATTGTTGAAAGATGTTTCTTTTAGATCATATAAGAAAACTTCAATGCGGAAGCAGGTTTTTAATTCAAAGGAAAACCAATTTTCTAGAATCTACTTATAGAGCGCAAGAGAAAACAAAAAGTTCAAATCTTTCAATCGTAAGCCTAAATATGCATGACGATCAAAGCCAGGCAAATGAAGCAGCTAATTTTGAACATAGTCTGCACTAAAGCTGACTTGAGGGGTTTGGATTTGTTAAGTATCCTGGATTATTTAGGTATACTGTCACGTGCCATCTTATATGGTGAAGATATATCTTTCTCGATGAACCGATTGTGTAGATAAAGTGAGATCCAATAGCGAAAAACAACAACCACAACAAGAAATTCATTGCCTAAAAGGCTCCCACCAAGGCGAAGTCTGTGAAAGATGAAAGTTACGAAGTCTTCTCCTCACAAGGTACTAACCTAAAGGGAGGCTGTGTCTGAGAGCTCCCTACCCATAAATATAATGAGATCCAATATTGTTGGAAAAGATATCCATGGTCTAAGAAGTCTGCATACTTGTAGGAGCAAAGAGCAAGGATTCAGATACCATCTACATTCTCAAGTGACGACGACGACAACAACGACAAATTCAGTGTCTTAAAGAGGCTCCCACCAAGGCAAGTTTGAGGAGGGTAAGATGTGCGCAGCCTTATTCTACAGAGTGTTAGAGTTTGTTCCCAAAAAGGTTTTTAACCCCTGAAAAGTGAAGACGAAGAGCAAGCACATTCCATGTGCCAAAATGACCCCGTTTATGTAATGGGTCATTTTGGGTCATGGGATACCGCACAGCTGATTCTTCAGATTTTGGCACATGGGGTCCTCGAAAACAGTCTCTCTCTAGGGTAGTACCCTAAAGGAGTAAGGCTGCGTTTATCTTACCCCCATGATCCTGCTGTGGCGGAAGCCTATGTGAAGTACTAGGTTATTCTTTTTGGTGTTGGGGTAATATCAACAATGTGTACACCCATTTTGGCCGTGTCTATGTATAAGAGCACCTATATCCCACGCCACTATGCACCAAAATGGCCCTAATTGTTGAAGCATTGAGGGCCTCAGGAGTTGGCACAGGGTGTCATGGTCCTAAGCTTGCCCAGTGTCCGCGACCCCTCAACAAGTCGCAAGGTACGCTGAGGCCCCTGCATGCGCGACCCCAGGCTAGTGCGCGCGCCCCTGTACGCGTCCAGGTCGGGCCCCAAGGCCCCAGCCAGTGTCCCAGCGCCCGCGCGGGTGAGTCCCAATGCAGGCCCAGGGCCTTCCACAGGGTCCGTGACACTGCCGGTTTTTCTTATTTTTGTTTGACTCAATGGGGCGTCTTGCACGTCGTCCCCGTGGGTCCTAGGATAGCCTTATGTATATAGTAGCTTAAAAAATTTTTAGTTTCTTTTTATCTTTTGTCCTCCTCAAAAATAAGGGTGTATGATTGCAGAGACCCCCTTGATGTTTCCTCCTGTCAAGGGTATAGAGTCCTGTTTTGTATATATATGGGGGAAAGTCCACTCAACTTGTAAACCTCATATCCGTTGTATGCTTTATTAATGAATACAATTTGCCTTCTTTTCAAGCTTTGTGTTTATATGTGATTGTTTGTCGTGCACTTGAGTGGGAGTCGCAGCGCCACATTCGCACACCCAACGTCCCGGGACCCGGAAGGTCCGAACTTCTTAGACCGCTGTACGCTCAAAGTGATCTATAGCGCGGGCTTGGGCGTTGTCCTTAGTGAACAACGCGCGCTGCACGACTCCTAGTTCCTAGGACCGTGACACAGGGGGTAGCTGTTTCGATTTTTGGGATATTTTGCTTTTGGCTTGGAAGTTTCTCATCTTTTTTTTTATTGCACTGTGTTTGCTCTTCTTTCCCGCTTTTGTGGGCTTTTAAGGGCTTCGCTTTGATAGACGCACAGGTTTTTATATTGAGAGTTCTTGCTCTAGTTATCGGGTCTAAAAAGGCAACTGCATATATACTATGCACCAGAGTGGCCTACCTTTCTATATAAAACCAAATACAACCCATACACCAAAAATGGCTATATAAGTCATCTTAGATGCACAACGCAATGCAAACCTGATACACTAGGGCAACATACTCTAAGTGCCCCAAGCACTCCCGCCTAAGTAGGGTCTGGGGAGAGGGGGCGGATGTACGCAGCCTTCCCCCTTCAAGATATTATCCCTGAAGAGAGGCTGTTTTCAAGTACCTCCAACATGAGGGTGAGGACTTCACAGGAGGTCACCCATCCTAGTACTGCTTTCTCCCAAGCACACTTAAATTCGGAGTTCTAATGGGATCCGGTGACGGTGTGTTGGTAACTTCCCAAGGGGGCAAACCCGATGCACCAATTTTGGCAAATCATGACATAATGTTTAAAAAGAACGGTGAACCTTTTTGCATAATTGATCACACTTTTATGTGATGTTCGCATTCCCGCTTTTGTGGGCTTCCTTGGGTTCCACCTTTGTGGGATTGCTGGCTTTTGTATTACGAATTTTTTTGCTAACTGTCGAGAAAAATGTGATTGTTCTCATTGATTCTTTTAAATTGATGCCTCGAGCACCCATACGTGAAAATAGCCGGATAAGGTGAGGTGCTTTAGTACCTTCTTAAACTTTCTGCCCTGTTTTGATTGAAACACTGAAACTTCAGAGGGCCTGAGGCCTGATCCACGGAGAGTTTGGCATATATAAGGTTCATATACAAGTTCATTCTAAAACAAATTGATATTAGGTAAAGTAGCCCATTATAATTATATCTGATCTCTTCTCTTTCACACCGGTGTCAAGGATTTGCCAATACTGGATCCAACCCTTAATTTTTATGTAAATTTTGCTTATATTGTAGGTAGTACTACTAGAGTATAAAATAATTTTTAGATAATTTATCTATCAAATTAACTTTTTGGAATAATTAATTTCTAAAAGACAGTATGCTTTTTTTCGGATAATTAGAGAGATAAAAACTCGCAGTACAAGCTGGTGCTTCCAAAAAAGAGGAGCCCGAGAAAGCCCGCAAGAGCAGGGATAAAAGCCGGTATGCTAATTGTTGCATTGGAACTACTTGAATGTATGATTCTACTCCTTGCACTTCTTAGGAACAAGTAGTGAAAAAACTGCTTTTTGAGAAGTATTGTTTACAAAAATATTTTTATATAGGAGTATTTTTGTCAGAAAATTTTTAATTTTTGCATATATTTTTGCTTTAAAGAGAAGTATTATTTTCTTGTTTTAGAACGTTTTAGTCCATCTATAATTCAAAATATGTCAATTTGGTCCTTAGAGAAAATTTTATATTAAATTTTTAATCAAGTTTTTAATAATTTGGCCACGACTTAGGTTAAATTGAGTAAAAGGATGAATTTATGATAAGTTATTTGTGTCTAACATAATTTTGGTGTTCAAAATTACGTTATTAACTTAACTTAAATTTGAGCAAATGACTAAATTGATACATTTTGAATTGTACAAGAATTGAATTGACATAATTAAGAGTATAAGGACTAAATTAACACAATGGATAAAGTATAAAAACTTAAATAACCCTTTTTTTAAATATTAGATACTTTACAGCAAGATGCATGTTGTAGTAGATAATATTGTAACAAATCCTATAATAAAACAAGATTTCTATTTTATTTATTTGCTGCAGAAAATGATTGATATATAAAGAAATTTATTAGTGTATATAGCACTAATTTATGTGACAATTGTGATATCAGATGTAAAAGTAATTTTGAAATCTGCACCTGTGAAATTGAAACTGATTTAGATTAATCCTCTGTTTTATAATCATAGAAATGATCCGACATAGAATAAAATCAAGTTCGCACAGAAAGTTAATGTTGTATGAGAGGTTCTACAAAAGGGGTCTGCCGGAACATAGACCTTAAAAAATAGGTTAGTACCTCTCGACTGACTTTTTCCCGTTACATATTAGTTTGTTGACTTACTAACATATACGAATAAAAACGTATTTATGGTTATCCATTAGGGCTTTGCCTCAGTGGTAGGAGGTAAGTGAGGGAATAGAGTATTGTTTTAGGCCAAAAAGTGTGGAGTTCAATTCTTCCCTTAAATCTCTCTCCGAGGAATGCTTGACTTAACTGGCTTCTGTTTTGTATGGGTCGTCACATGGGCCGGGTTTACCAGTTAATCAAATTAGCAAAAAAAACCGTCTTTATGGCTGACACTAGCAATCAATACTTAACTTGACATAACTATAAAAATAGATTAAATCGTCCCAAATTCAATCCAGCTTTAAACATTGCTATTTACGTGTTGTATTATCATATCATGCATGTCAAATTTTAGCAGCCCTACAGGCATGTTTGGCCAAGCTATGAAAAACTGTTTTTTCATGCACTTTTTATAGAAATATTTTGGCAAAAAGTGCTTCCAGTAGGAGTATTTCTGTTTAAATTTTTTTTTTTAATTTTACTTCTTTTTTAAAGGAGAAGTATTATTTCTTTTGTGAATAAATACTTTTTTTTTCATTAAAAAAGGTCAAACAAGCCGTATGCCAATTAATTTTCTAAAAAGCGCTTAAATCCAAAGGTCATCCTCGAATTTTGCAAACTTGTTCCTTCTTTCATTAGGGTTGGAGGGTCTAAGGAAACAATCTCTTTACAATATAACACCTTATAAGAGTAAGATTGTGTACATTTTATCCTCTATAAATCCTACATTGATAGAAGCCGTTTTGAGGCACTTGATTGTTGCTGCTGCTTAAAATATGATACGAACCAAATATAATCTAGCTCAAATCAATCGGAATCTCAAGCAAATGTATTATATATGATAGATAAACTCCAATAATGGAGGTTTTACAAGGAAGAACGGGGAGAAGATAAAGATTTAGAGTTCGGGGGGAGAAGAAGAAGATAATACACACATTTCATCACATATCCAAACCCTAACTCATCACTCCCTGTTTATAGACAAAATATCCTCAAAAGATCTAAGGTGAGGTGGCAGGCCATGGAAGCTTCTAGAAGGTGGCTGCTAATGGCGCTGTTGTGGTATGGCTGACGAGCGAGCAAGGGAGGAAGGCGCTGCTTGGGTCCTAGCGGGGGTTGGGTGTGTGCTGAGGTATTTAAGGATCTGGTTGGCTACTGGTTATCGAGTGATTGTAAGGGTGTTGGCAGTAGACTTAGAAGGAGCGTATGGTGGGAGGGGTGATGGCGATAATTGGAAGGGAGGTCCTGGTGGCCAGACGTTGCCTGGTGTGTGTCAAAATCAAGGTCAGCCATGATAAAATAAAAGAAATGATGATGCAAAATGAAGATGACATGCAAATAAACTATGAAACCATGCAGGCATATTAGCAAATAATATCATATAAAATACTTTATAATAATAATGTAATTTGCATGGTTTTCAATAATGTTAGGCCACCAATATAATGGTTTGGAACCGTCCTTACTCTTAATATTTATTTATCACATCAAATCATCATTAACTATTTCTTTATATTTATGTGGTTTTAAAAATTGGATTAAAAAAAAAAAAAGAGTCGGTTTCTGAAATAATGTTCAAACAGTTGCTTGGGTTGCTTGAGATTATGTCTGACCTTGAAATAATGTCCACGCTTCTCAGGTTGGGGGTCCTCGGAAACAACCTCTTGTCAAGGTATCACCCTGAAAGGGTAAGGTTATGTATATCCCACCCCTCCCAGACTCTGCTTATGCAGGAACCTTTGTAGCATTGGGTCTGTTGTTGTTGTTGTTGATGCATTTCACCGACTCTCCTGCTATCAAATTATATATTGTGTTATTCCGAAGTTTCAAATTAATCAAGCTTCCTGGGTTGATGAAGCAGTTAAAATTTACTTATTAAAAAAATAGGTAGTTAATATTCCCGCTTTCTTTTGACTGCGTCTTGAGTTCAAAGCTTATTGAACATCCTTTTCGGCAAATTGCTAAGAGATCTTGTGATCTCCCTACCAATATTTATAAAAAAAAAAAAAAAAAGTTATTTATACCGGATGTTCTTATATGTTGCTCACTACATTTAATTTTGGTGATGGGCCTTATGAAAATAAAAGAGAAAATAATTTTAAAAAATTAGAATTTACATTTAAAATAATTTTAAAATATTTAAAATATAGATTAGATATTAAAATATTTTTTTTGAATAACATGTCATCGAAAACTAACTGTGAGGAAATGCGGAAATCCCAAGTACTAAATTCGAATCAAATACCACGACAATCATGAAGTAAAATAGACTAAAGAAAATCAAACACAAGAACACAACAATTTACGTGGAAACCACTCTACAATCGAGAGGGGAGAAAACCACAGGTAAAGATTGGAGCTTTTATTATTGAATCGAAAAAAAGAATTACAATTACTACTTCTCTCTCTCTCTCTCTCTTTTGGTTGGATGTGGCGCCGTTGGCTAAAGAAATTTAATTGGAATTGATCTGACGTATCCCTACGTCTGTATATATACCCACGTGGAAACGCGGCTCCCGATCAATCGGTGAGCTCACTGCAGGCGTCCCAAACTTACGTAACATTCCCGATTGATCGCTTCCTCACGGCTTCCCTACTTAGACTTTCAAGGAATTTTGAGACATATTCCTAACAAATCTCCACTTTGGCTCAAAATTTATCATAATAATAAAACATCTCTACCTTCTCCAATAACACTCCCACACTGGGGCTAACAAGCTGAAACTGTAAGTCTAACTAAATTCGAGCAATGCTCGAATTTCGTGCCTGGTAAAACTTTAGTGAACATATCTGCTGGATTATCTTTAGTACCAATTTTCTTCAACTCCACCTTCCGCTCATCAATCAAATCTCTAATAAAATGATGCATGACATCAATGTGCTTCGTTCTGTCGTGATGCGTCATCTAATCTTTAGCTAAGTGAATCGTTGACTGGCTATCACAGTAAACTCCAATAGTACCCAAATCAACACTGATCTCACTAATCAAAACTCTTAACCAAATAGCTTCCTTAAATGCTTATGTAACTGCCATGTACTCAGCCTCGGTAGTCGATTGTGCAGTAACTGATTGTAGACAAGCTCTCCAACTACTAGCGCTGTTTCCCAAACAGAACACCTAACCAGAAGTAGACTTCTTCTTATTAAGATCTCCACCATAATTAGAGTCAATATACCCTACTAAGCAGCATTTACTCTTCCCAAATTTCAAACAAACATCAGAAGTGCCACGTAAGTATCTGAGAATCCATTTAACAGCTTGCCAATGTTCCTTTGCTGGATTCGCCATGTACATACTCACTTTGCTCACAGCAAAAGCAATATCTGGATGAGTACATACCATAGCATACATGATACTACCCACAGCACTAGAATAAGGGACCTGTGACATGTACCTGACATACTCCTCAGTCTGAGGTGAATCCAATGCTAAAAGCCTGAACTGAGCTGCCAGGGGAGTGTTAATTGGCTTAGCATCCTTCATGTGAAATCGATCTAGAACCTTCTCAATGTACTTCTCCTGAGACAAGTACAACTTTCCATCTTTTCGGTTCCTACTGATCTCCATGCCAAGAATCTTCTTAGCTGCTCCTAAGTCCTTCATCTCGAACTCGCTTTTCAACATTGCCTTCAAATCATCAACATCTGTCATGTCTTTAGCTGCAATTAACATGTCATCAACTTATAACATAAGATAAACAAATGAGCCTGAATCTATCTTCCTGAAATACACACAGCTATCATACTTGCTCCTGAATAACCCATGGCTAGTCATAAAGTGATCAAATCTCTTAAACCACTACCTAGGTGACTACCTCAAACCATATAAAGATTTCTTCAACAAACAAACATGGTCTTCTTTTCCTTCTACAACGAAACCCTCAAGCTGATACATGTAAATACTCTCCTCTAGCTCACCATGCAAAAATGCAGTTTTTACATATAACTGCTCAAGCTCTAAATCATGCATAGCTACTAAAATAAGTATCGCTTTTATGGAACAATGTCTAACAAAAGGTGAGAAAATATCATGAAAATTAACACCGTGCACCTGACTGTAGCCTTTAGCTACTAAGCGAGCATTGTACCTTGCATCTTCCACCCCAGGAATGCCTTCTTTTCGTTTGAAGACCCATTTGCACTCGATTCCTCTTTTTCTCAGTTAAGGCTTGACTAGCTGCCAAGTCTAGTTCTTCTTCAAAGACTCCATCTCTTCATGCATGGTCATATCTCGATACAATATCTGAATATGAAGACGGTTCACAGTCTTCCACTGTTTCAGCTGTAGTAAGGGCATAGGCTATCATCTCCTCATACCCATATCTCTGTGGAGGCCTAATCTGCCTTTTTTACCTACCACTTGCAATTGTATGCTGCTCGATCTGCTGCCCTATTTCTATTTCGTTAATCTCATCAGAAACTTATACTGGAGGTGCCTGCATACTCTCAAACTGAACTACCTACTGCTGATCTAAACTTTCAGACTGTATCTGACTATCATCAGGCTTCTTTGCCTGAATTGAATCTTAAACTGTGGAGGACGTGTGTGGCAGATGTACCAGAACAGACTCATCAAATGTTACATCTCTACTAGTCTGAAATTTATGGGCTTTTGGATCCCATAAACGATATCCCTTCACACCTAACGTATAACCAAGAAAGATACACTTCTTGGCCCTAGGCTCTAGCTTTCCATCATTAACATAAGCATAAGCAGGACAACCAAATATCTTCAAATAAGAATAATCAGTAGGAGAATCAGACCATACCTCTTCTGGAATCTTCATTTGAAGTGATGAATGTGGTGATTGGTTCACTAGATAACAAGCCATGTAAACTGCCTCTGGCCACCATTCTCTCCCTAATCCTGCGTTTGAAAGCATACACTGAGCCTTCTCCAGTAACGTCCTATTCATTCTTTTTGCCACTCCGTTCTGTTGAGGTCGACCTATACAAGTCCTGTGTCTGACAATGCCTTGGCCCTCACAGAATTTGAGGAAATCACTCTCAACCAACTCAAGACCATTATCTGTCCTCAACCTCTTTATCTGCTTCCCTGTCTGTTTTTCAAGCAGTGTCTTCCACTTCTTGAAGACTTCATAAACTTCATTCTTCTGCTTAGGAAAATAGACCCAAACTTTATATGAAAAATCATCAATGAACGTTAGCAAATACCTGGAACCTCCTTTGGAAGCAACTCTGGACGGTCCCCATAAATCAGAATGAATGTAGTCCAACGTTCCTTTATTCTGATACACTGCTTACTTGAAGCTGACTCTATTCTACTTCCTATATACACAGTTCTCACAGAAAATCCATCAATCTAGTTGACTTACCACATAACAAACCCCTCTTACTCAACTCTGACAACCCCTTATCACTCATATGGCCCAATCTCATGTGCCACATCTTAGTGATCTCTGTATCTATCATGGACGATGTAGAAACAGCCACTGACCCTGTCACGGTAGAACCTACAAGCTCATACAAGGTTCCTACCCTTCTACCCTTCATCACAATTAATGCACCTTTACTGACCCTTAAGACTCCATCTTCAGCTGTATATTTGTACCCATTGGACTCAAGGGTACCTAAAGAAAGGTTCTTTTTCAAATCTGGGACGTGTCACACGTCACTAAGTGTCCTAACAGTACCATCTAACATCTTCACACGAACTGTTCCAATACTCATCACCTTACATGCAGCATCATTGCCTATCAAGACTACTCCACCCTGAATTGACTTATAAGTAGTGAACCAGTCTCTATTAGGACAAATGTGGTAAGAGCAACCCGAATCCATGATCCACTTATCTCGGGACCTAGCCTATGACTCGGTTACTAATAGGACATCAGTATCTCCCTCATCTTCAACTACACTAGCCTCAGCGAACTTATGGTCGTTCCTGTTATCATCTCTCTGCTTGTTCTTAAGCTTATAACATTTTTTCTTTATGTGCCCCTTCTTGTGACAAAAGTTACACGACAGGTTCTTATGTCTAAATTTAGACCTAGACTTCTTTCCACCTTCAGACCCTATTTAGTCCTGCCTCTCACAAACAACCCATTACCAAAGTTATTCATAGAGTTGGACAATTCCCTATCAACTCTCTCTTTACTTACTAGGTTTTTTTTAACCTCATCAACTGTGATAGTAGGCCTACCACCATATATCGTACTTTCTACAAAGCCTTTATAAGTATTAGAGAGTGAACACAATAATATCATGGCTTGATCTTCGTCCTTAGGGGTGTCATCCAATTCTTTCAATTCTTGGATTATAGAATTAAATTCACTAAGATGGTTTTTAAGCGATGTACCTTCCGTCATACGAAACGTGAATAACTGGCGCTTTATTGCAAGTTTATTGGAGACCGATTTGTGGCAAAACATCTCTTGCAACTTCTCCCACAACTCCTTGGCGATTTTCGACTTCTGTCAGTACATCATCTACTAAACACATCTGTATCGCTGTGAGAGCCTTATCATCCAATTCTTCCCACTGTGCCTCTGTCATATTTTCTAGTTTCTTCTCTTTTCCATCCAGTGCTTTCTTCAAGTCATTTTGGGTCAGGAGTCCTTTGACACGGACTTGCCACAAACTAAAGCTTCCTTGACCTCCGAACTTCTCTGCCTCAGATTTGATTGCCAACATCATTGTACCAACTCGAACAACAAGGGCTCTGATACCAATTTGTGAGGAAATGCAGAAATCCCAAATACTGAATTCGAATCAAATACCATGACAATCACGAAGTAAAATAGACTAAAGAGAATCAAACACAAGAACACAACGATTTACGTGGAAACCCCTCTACTATCAAGAGGGGAGAAAACCACGGGAAAAGATTGGAGCTTTTATTATTGAATCGAAAAGAAGAATTACAATCACTCCTTTTCTCTCTCTCTCTCTTTTGGTTGGATGCGGCGCCGCTGGGGAAAAAAATTTAATTGGAATTGATCTGACTTAACCCTACATCCGTATATATACCCGTGTAGAAACACGACTCCCGATCGATCAGTAAGCTCACTATAGGCGTCCCAAATTACGTAACATTCCTGATCGATCGAGCTTCACCCAATCAATCGGCCTCCTTACGGCTTCCCTACTTAGACTTCCTAAGAATTTTGAGATATATTACTAACACTAATAAATGTTAACGTGCTAACATTAAGACGTGACATTAAAAAGTTTTGAAAAGTATAGTTATAACATTAAAAAAATGAGAAAATTTATATCGTTTTTTACAATTGTACCTAAAATTTAGATAAGTTTTAATTAAAAAAAAAGAAAGAAAGAACACGCCAATGGGTTGCACCTTTTAAGCAGTCATGCTCCCCTTTCCTCCCCCAAAACAACACTCATCATCACCCTTGTCTCCCCCCCTCTCTCTCTCCTCTATATCTCCTTCTCATCCCTCTTCATCCCATCCATGTCTTCCCCTTAAATCTCTCTCTCTCTTCTCTCTCTCTCTTGGTTTCTCTCTCGGTCTCTCTCTCTATACTAACCATGAAACACGACCATCTCTCGCTTCCACAATCCCCCACCTGCTCCCCCAGCTCCGACAATCGCCAACTGGCTTGCAAAATCGGAGCTGGAAGAGGAGGTGGGTATTCTTATTCAACACTCTCCTTCACACGTGTGTCTTCCACACGCCGCCTCTCTCTCTCCTCCTTTATAAGATCCATCCTTCAAGTATTCTCCTTTCCCCTTCCTGCCACGGGCGCCCCCGCGTGCACGCGCGGTTGGATATCCATTATCCCCCACGCGCCGCCCCTTGGGAGGAACGTCACCGGAACCCTCTTCGGCCTCCGGAAAGGCCACGTCACCTTCGCGGTTCAGTATGACCCCAAATCGGAACCCGTTCTCTTAGTTGAACTCGCCGTCTCCACCGCCTCTCTCGTCAAGGAGATGTCATCCGGCCTTGTTCGCATCGCTCTCGAGTGCGAGAAACTTCCACCCGCTACAAGGGCTGCACGTGGTTCACACGCGCACACGCCACGGCTCTTCAACGAGCCCAAGTGGACCATGTATTGTAACGGGCGGAAGTGTGGGTACGCAGTCTCACGCGCCTGCAGCGAGTTTGACTGGTACGTACTGATATAACATAACTCGTTACTTAAAACACGACTCGGTTTTATTTCTCTAAAACTTAAAACTAATGAATTACAAAGTTATTCAGTAAGTATGCTGTAATTTATGTTTTCAAAACTCAAAAGCAAAATTGAATTTATTTTTTTTAAAACTTAAACTAATGAATTACAAAGGTACATTAAAAAAAAAAAAAAAAAAAAAAAAAACATAAATTTATTAGATTGCTAAAGTGAGAAATATGAAATTAACTAGAAAATTATTTCATTAAATGAAAACAACTAAATTATCCAATAACTAATGAAAACAAATATAACTAAAATATCCGATAGGCCAAAAATATTATAATCTTTTACGATTGTTAAACCTCTTCTTTGTGTTGCATCAGGTACGTGCTAAGTACCGTGCAGAGTGTCTCTGTCGGGGCCGGCGTGATCCCGTTGGTGGAGAATGGCGGTGACAACGGTGGGGGCGGTGGAGAGTTGTTGTATATGAGGGCGAAATTCGAGAGAGTGGTGGGAAGCCGTGACTCGGAAGCATATTATATGTTGAATCCCGACGGTAACGGTGGCCCTGAACTCAGTATTTTTCTTCTTAGGCTTTAAATAAAGGAAAAGGAAACATTCACTTGTAAAAGATTATGTCGTCTCAAAATGTCATCTACAAATAGTTGAATTAATACACTTTTTTTTAAAAAATCATTTTTAAAAGTAGTGATTTTTTATTTCACCAACAGAACTGCTTAAATTTTTTAGAAAATTATCTTTAAAAATTTAAATTTTTTCAATCAACCGCCTACATGGACGTCATTAGTTTTCTGATGAACGTACACGTGTAATTTTACATTTCTTACATGACAAACGGGAAGATAAACACATATGTTGTTGTCGGCCCATTTGGTAAAGGGACCAAATCCCACTATGCATAGTACGATGCTTTAACAACGGATTAAAATCAATATGCGTTATGCTTTTTTCAATTTTAAGCAAAATCACAGGAGTAAACTAGATGTAATAATAACAGCATTAATGTAGGTGATTGATTGAAAATATTTAAACTTTTGAAAATAGTTTTTTGAAAAATTAAAAATTTATGGAGATTAAGTAAAATTTATTATTGAAAAATTGCTTTAAACAAAAATGTAAAGATCAAAATATAACTGTCTTATTGATTGTAGATTATTTATGCAAACGCTTATGTACCTTGTTCACTGTATTAATTTTATTTACTTTTTGTTCTATCAATTTAGTTCCTGTATAATTTATAATAGATCAATTTAAAATTATGATTAAAATTGAACTTAAGTTATGCCTTTATATTTAAAGCTAGTCATGTTAAATGCAAGTGATTCAATACAAACACATTTATTGACCCAAAGAAAAAAAATTTGTCTCCAATTTAACCTTCATTTTTACCATATGAGAATAAACTAATATGATATCAATTTTATAGGAATTAAATTGAGATTATTATAAGAACTAAATTAATATAATGGATAAAGTATAAACTTTTAGTGTAAATAACCATTTGTTATATTACAAAAAAAAAATAAAAAAAAATAGACATTATGTATTTACCAGAAAAGAAAAAGGATATAATACTTATTGTCAGGTCCTAAAAGCTTAAGCTGGTGGGTGAAGACCCAAGAATGGTTTTATATTCTAACATGCATCCTCACGCGAATATCTATTGGGCTTAAAGCGTGGATATTGCACATGCCCATCTCATACATTGTGCTTAAATTGTTTTTAATATTAAAATGTTACATATAATTAGAGGTGTCATTTAGTATAAATAGGGATGTAAGTGATCTTTGAAGGCAATCAATGACAAACCAAATACTTCTCATCTAAACTCTCTAACTTCTCATCTCCTTCTTCTATTTCTCTCTCTCATCTCACTCTCTTTCTCAATTCTATCAACCCTAACCCTAATTTCTAGGTTACACCTTAAATTGGTGTAAGATAAAAGTAGGGGCTGTTGAGATTCGAACTTGTGATCTCTTGGTCAACAAGGCTCTAATACTATATCAAGAAACCATCTGTCCCAATAGCTTAAGCTGATAGGCGAAGGCCCAAGAATGATTTTATATTCTAACACTTATACCTTTAAAATGTTCAAATTTGAATATATTGTCCTTCTATTTCAATTGTCGGCTTTTAATGGAGGTATTTTTGTCTGAATTTTTTTTTAATTTTTGCTTTAACTTCTGCTTTAGAGGAGAAGTGATTAAACACTACTGTCCTATTTCGACTTGAAAGTAAAAAAATAACTTTTACTTTTATTTAAAAATATTTTTTTAGGTCAAGAAGTTTGATCAAACAGAGTTAAAAAAGAAAAAGAAAAAAAAAGAAAGTATTAGATGTAATAATAAGCAACAAAGAAAAGTAATAGCATGAGTGATAAGCTAAATGCATGTTATATTCCTTCTTTTTGCCCTTTCCAACTCTGCATAACCATGCGTGTCTGTGTGTGTGCGCGTGTTTTTTTGCTGTTGTCAAAAAGAAAGTTCGAGCTGAACTCTTCATTTGAACTTTTTGGGATTATTTATTCTAAAAGTTTATGTACTTTATCTATTATGTTAATTTAGTCCTTTTATTTTTAAATTTGTTAATAGCTTTTTTACTAATAATATTGCATCAATTTAGTCAACAATAACAACAACAACAACCGACCCAGTGCCTCGAGGGCTTCCGAATATGCAGGGTCTGGGATTGTATCAATTTAGTCATTAAGGTAAAGTTTGTGTTAAATTATAAATAAGATTTTAATGGTCCAGCCTTAAGTTGGGTGAAATTAAGTCAACGAGTAGATTTGTAGTTGATTACTTGTATTTAACATGATTGTGTCACTAAGAGTTTGAATTTGACAAAAGGATTAAATTAACATAATATAAATTGTAAGAGATTAAATTAACACAAATAAATGTACGAAACAAATATAGAAATCTTTAATGTAAATAACCTTATATCTAATCGTAATCAAATATGCGTACTAAAATTTTAGTAGTTTATGGAAATTAATTTAATTTTAACTTTTACAATTTAATGAACTTTAATTACTTTATTTTTTTAATAGAATTTATTACTTTATTGCTTTTATTACTGTATTTGCCGCATACTAATTGGAGTCTACTTCTTGTTGTTTTCTATTTAAAAATCATATTTTACAAATAGTTCTTATCTGATTTTAACCTAAGAGGGCATCAATACGCAAACATCGGATCTTATTAGAACTTTGAAGCTAAGCATGTTTGGACGAAAGTAGTATCGCAATGGGTGACCTCCTAAGAAATTCTCGTGTTCCACCCCCTCAGGTTAGGGGTTCTCGAAAACAGCCTCTCTTAAGGGTAGCACCCTGAAGAAGAAAGGTTGCATACATCTATCCCCCGATCCTGTTTAGGGGGGAGTCCCTGGGACACTGATTTTTTCATAATTTTAATAAAAATCCAGACAGGAAAAAAATAAAATAAAAATATTTGAAAAAGATATTTTTTAATTTTTTAAAAACTAAAATTACAAATATAAAAAAAAAACAAATAAAAAGTTTGTAATTTTCAAAATAAATAAAGGGTAAAGGAGATCATAATTTTCTCTTTTGATGCATGCGCATGCGCACCACTTCTTATTTCCTTCAATCATTGCCCTTTATTGTTATTTCTTGCTTTATTATTAAAATTAGACATCATTTGGTTGTCATATGAATTAAATTCCTATAAAAAATTATATTTTTTGGAAATTTAATTCCTGTAACAACTTCTCAAAAAGTAGGTACAAAGTGTTTGATTGTCAAGATAAGAAATACAACTTCCCTTGGAGGTTAGTTAAAAAGAAAGGAATTATAACTTACCTATGGGGTTAGGTAAATCACTTCCCGCATTTTAAAGGAATTAGAAATTGTTTAGTTATTTTTACTTTTCGCATTCTGCCAACTTCTTTCCAACCAAATAAGAGCCAGAATATATACTTCCCATGAATATCTACTTCTCGCGTTTACTTCCTACATATCAAACGAGGCCTAAAGATCAAAAGTTTTATCATTTAAATACCTTTAACAAAATCCGAGAAATTTTTGTTTAAAAAATACCATTTTAGAATGTGATTACGATAATATATGGGTATCTTTTGTTGTAATCCAATGTATTTTTGTGAATGCTAACATGAACACAAGTTCGACAATATATAAGTACCTTTTACTCTAGGCCGGTGACTTATTGTTGGATTTCTACGAATTTTTACCCAAAAATACTAACATGAGACATCTATATGTAAGATTAATATTTAAAACATGATAGAGATTATAACACCAAATTTAACAAAAGTATAAGTGAATTGGAACATACCATTCACATCCATATTTGCTATGTACCAAATATTACCAGCGATTAAGCCTGAGACGCACTTTCACTCACCTACAATAGTCACCAATCCGGAAAAGAGAGAAGATGGGAAACTCTCTAACAATTTCCTTGGTTTTTAAAAGGAGAAAATAAAATTGATCATCCATGTGGGGAGGGGGGTGGTCCCTTATATAGACAAACATATCGGCCTACCCATCATGGGCCCATATATTGTAAATGGACTCTCACTAATCCACCCCAAGCCCATGTGTCAATGGGCTTAACACATAATTACATATAGGCCTATTATAAAATAAAAAATCGGGCTTTCATCATTATCTTCTCAGGCTAACCCAATCGATTAAGTCCAAAATTCTAACATTTTCCCACTTGGACGTTATTGATTGGAAAGGAAAAAAAAACGTTTAAGAAAAGTAACATCCCTTAAAAATAGAAAAATAATTATATTCTAAATTAATTTTGTTATACATTTAAATGACAATACAATCATTAAAATTGTTTCAAAAATAATTTAATCATGGCCAAATATACAATACAGCCAAAATAATAAAAGCCCCAAAAAATATCCACATCAGTTTCCAATGAAATTTTTAATTTCTGAACAATAGAAATAATCACATCTTCCAAAGGATATGACTCTTATCCATGATCACAGAAACTAAGAACTCCATCAACATGGAATATAAACATGTGTTCTAAATAGTTTGCAATTGCAGCAAAATTTACTACACTTTTCTAATCAATCATAAACACCAGTTAGAAAAAATTCACTTTCTAATCAAGATAATCACACCTCATAGAAAGCATACCATGTCTTTAGAGAAACTTTATTTAATCATCTCCTTAGAGATCCTTATGCCTTACTTAAGTAATCATGTTTCCATGAAACAAAAATTTACTTAGTAAACATTACAAGAATTTTACAATGAGCTCATCCCACCAAAATTGGTGCTAAAATATCAATAATAAGAACCTCATATAGACAATATCCATAAAAGTAAATAGTACAAAGATAATACTATATATATCATATATCCGAATTTCAAATTACATAGAAGTATTTGTACATTAAGGTACAACCGACTCCCACTAATTAATTACATCAAAAGATTCTAAAACACCCATGTTTTGTGTATGTTGCTTGAAAATAATTGGACGCAATCCTTTTGTCAATGGGTCTGCAAGCATAGTTTCAGTACTAATTTTCTCAATTAGAACATCACCATCCTTTACCATGTCTCTAACCCTAAGAAATTTAAGGGTAACATGTTTTGAACCTCTTGTCCTCTTGTTATTTCTTGAAAAGAACACGGTTGCATTATTATCGCAAAAAATTTTGAGTAGCTTAGAGATAAAATCTACCATCTCCAAATTAGAAAGGAAGTTTCTTAGCCAAATTGCATGTGATGCAGCCGCAAAACATGCTACAAATTCTGCTTCCATTGTGGAAATAGCGGTTAAACCCTGTTTTTCACTCTTCCATGATACCGCACCACTAGCTAATGTGAATACATACCCTGAAGTAGACTTCATGCTATCTTGACAACCCGCAAAATCTGAATCTAAATATCCAACTATTTCAAGATTTTCAACATGCTTATAAACCAACATGAAATCTTTAGTTCTTTGAAGGTATCTCATAACCTTTTTCGCTGCCACCCAGTGTGCCCAACCTGGATTTGAAGAAAATCTCCCAAGCATATTTATTGCAAAAGCAATATCTGGCCTAGTGCAAGTTTGTATATACATCAAGCATCCCACAATATTGGAATAAGGTACATTTTTCATGAAATTTCTCTCGATCCCATTCTTTGGGCATTGGTCTTTGTTAAGTTTATCACCTTTAACAACTGGTGATTCTCCAGGCTTACAATCTTGCATTCCAAAAGCTTTTAAAACTCGTTCAACATAAGCACTTTGAGATAAACCCAACAATTTATGTGTCCTATCTCTATGTATCTCGATTCCAAGTACAAAAGAAGCAACCCCCAAATCTTTCATATCAAAATGTGTAGACAAAAGTTTCTTTGTCTCATACAATATGCCCAAGTCATTCCTAGCAAGCAAAATGTCATCAACATATAGCACCAAAATGATGAATCTACTCCCACTAATCTTAATATATATGCATTCATCAACCTTATTTTCCATAAACCCAAGATTAGTTATAACTTCATCAAATTTTAAATACCACTGACGGGAAGCTTGCTTTAAGCCATATATCGATTTCTTAAGTTTACATACTAAATGTTCTTTCCCTTTTTCTATGAAACCCTCGGGCTGAAACATGTATACTTCTTCTTCTAAACTCCCATTTAAAAACGTTGTTTTGACATCCATTTGATGTAACTCTAAATCAAAATGTGCAACAAGACGCATAACAATTCTAAAAGCATCTTTTGAAGAAACTGGGGAAAAAGTTTCCTTATAATCAATTCCTTTTTTCTGAGTATAACCCTTTGCCACTAGTCTTGCCTTAAAACGATCTATGTTTCCTTTAGGATCTTTTTTAGTTTTAAATATCCACTTACATCCAATGGGTTTACATCCACTAAGTAATTCCACCAAATCCCATACCTTATTCAATGACATAGATTGCATTTCATCTTTCATTGCTTCATGCCACTTTTCAGCTTGTAATGAGGAAATAGCGTCCCTAAAACATAATGGATCATCAAAATCACCTATGTCACCATTTTCAGTCAAGTATATAACATAATCATCAGAAATAGCGGACCTACGTTCTCTATGCGAACGACATAGACCAGGTTCAATAGGATTACTCGAGGGCTGAGGCTAATCTATTAGCAGTTTTTGTTGATTTTCTTGAACTTGTTCACGTATTTGTTGTTCATGTGGGACTTCACCCCCATTTCCATGAAAAGGTGGACCAATGACCTTTTCATGAACGATAGGCACAGGAATTATGACTTCTCTCTCTTCCAATACCACTTCATTCTTACAAAAGCAGTCACAGTCACACACATCATATTCAAAGAATTTAGCATTAATAGACTCAACAATTCTAGTGCCACGCCCAGGACAGAAAAACCTATAGCCTTTAGAATTATCAGGGTATCCAATGAAATAACAATTTGTAGTTCTAGGGTCAGTTTTCTTTTCAATAGGATTGTAAATTTTGACTTTAGCTCGACAACCCCAAATTTGAAAATGATTCAAACTATGTTTTCTACCCGTCCAAAGTTCAAAAGGAGTTTTAGGAACATATTTAGAAGGAACCCTGTTAAGAATATAGGTAGCTGTTTTTAAAGCCTCACTCCAGGAAAATTAGTCCTAGACATCATGCATCTCACCATGTCCATGAGTGTGCGATTTCGTCTTTCTGCCACACCATTCTGCTCAGGTGTACCTAGCATGGTTTATTGACCAATTATCCCACATTCTTCTAGGTATTTAGCAAAAGGACCCTTACATTGACCAGACTCATCATACTTTTCATAATATTCACCACCACGATCAGACCTCACAACTTTAATTATTTTTCCAAGTTGTTTTTCAACCTCGGTCTTATATATTTTGAATTTATCAAGTGCTTCAGATTTTTCTTTAATAAGGTACACATAACCATACCGAGAAAAATCATCAATAAAGGATATAACATACTTATGCCCATTCAAGGATGTTACATATGGCCCACTTATATCGGTGTGAATTATTTCTAAAAGATCAGAACTTCGATTTGAACCTTTTCTTTTGGTCTTGGTCATTTTTCCTTTAACACAATCAATGCAAGTTTCAAACCCTTCAAAACTAAGTTGTGATAAAATATTATCTCTTATTAATCTTTCAATTCTTTCTTTAGAGATATGACCGAGACGCCTATGCCATAAAACATAAGATTTCTTATCCATTGTGGACCTTTTGTGAGCAATACCCTCAACATTCATGGAAGAAAAATTTTCAAAAGGTTGTAGATTTAACCGATATAAACCATCAATTAGAAAACCGTCTCCAATAATACGAGAATTATAAATTAATTTAACACCACCATTTTTAAATTCAAAACGATAACCACACTTATCTAACAGTCCTATAGAAACTAAATTCCGCCTCATCGACGGTACAAAAGCAGTATTTTCCAAGAGTACATAATTATCATTCTTAAAAAATAATTTAACAGCACCTACAAAGTCAACCTTGACTTTAATTCCATTGGCCACATAAACATTGACCTCATCCTGATTTGGTTTCCGCTTGCTTACGAAGTCCTGCAAATTATTGGCAATGTGAATAGATGCACCACTATCCAACCACCAAGAATCAAAGGGAACATCCACAAGACTTATTTCAAAGCAAACAAACACAAAAGAATTACCTCCTTTTTTAGTTCTTGGTTTAGGGCAATCAACCTTCTTGTGGTTTTTCCCACAATTCCAGCACTTGATCTACTTCTACATCATGGGGACCGAGAGAGCTGTGAGACTGAACATGACTACCACCAGGCTTGTTAAAATGCACTTGGTGACCACCCGGCTTATAGTTTTGACCATGTTTCTTGTTATATTTGTTGTATTTGTGGTGAAATTTTCATTTTCTATGTTTTGAAAGATTAACAAGATTCACATTATTTCCACCCTTCTCACGACGAAGTCTCTCTTTCTCTTGAACACACACAGAGATAAGTTCATTTACACTCCACTTATCCTTTTGTGCAGTGTAAGTGATTTTTAATTGACCAAATTGTTCAGGAAGAGATTTCAGGTCATGGTGAACAAGAAAGTCATCAACAATAGTTACTCCTGAATTGTTGAATTTGGAGGCAATATTAACAATTTTCATAATATGCTCCCTAACACTGCCTACAAGATCATATTTCATTGTAGTAAGTTTTTCAATCAATTCTCCTATTTCGGCTTTGTCAGACTCTAGGTATTTCTGTCCTATGGCATCTAAGAACTGTTTAGCACTGCCATCATCTTTAATTGCACCTAGAATATGATCAGATACAAACCTTTTCATAATCATAAGACTTAACTTATTAGCCTTCACCCATTTTTCATACTTGATTTTTTCTTCAGTCGTACTTTCAAGGGTAAGATCGTCAGGTTTTTCTTCAGTTAGGGCTATATCCAAATCCATCAATCCAAGGACTATTTCCACATCCCGTTTCCATTTTTTGTAATTGGTACCGGTCAAAGTTTTAATCGAGTTTAATTGATTGGTCAACTGATTTAATCGAGTTTAATTGATTGGTCAACTGATTGACAACTGAAAAACAGAGGAAAACAAGGAAATATCAAAGACATATTAGGACAGAGAAAAAATATCTGGGCAAAAATATAAGTCTACTACAATCAACATAAGAGTCTGAGACGAGCATTACATTTTCCCCTTTGGGTGGAAAATAAAACATCTCCTCTTATCGATTCACTATTGAAAGTCTAATTAATTCCATTACAATTTTCCCTTTGGGTGAAAATCGTAACTATTCCTCTCATTGAACAATAAAATATTATTTTAATGTCAAGAAAATTAGTCCCCTTTGGGTGGACTAATCCACTTAACATTAGAAAAATTATAACTTGGTTAAATCAAATAATTAACTCCTTTGGGTGGATAATTATTTATCAACCAAAGTTACAATTTTATAATTGAAGAAAGAAACAATTTATATCATATCGTAAAATTAATAATAATATAATGCTCGCAGGGTGGTATTAGAAAATAAACCATAAAATATTTTATCTTAAATATTATTATTTTTGGAAGGAAATTGTAAGATAACTTCCCATCCTCAGTGGTCAGCGCATGTATTACGAAACGTAAGCACGCAGGTTCGATTCTTTGTAAATGCATGAATTTACTTGGATTTTCTTTTTTTTAATAACCGACTTTTCTTCTTAATAGTAAGGATAAGAACTATTGATTTTTCTTTCAATATTGTTCATCATACTAACACTAAGACATAATTTAATTCTGTAATAATTATAACATCGTTTAATTTTATTACACACATCAATATTGAATTAGTGATTCTTTTATCTCAAATCCTTTTTTGGCATCGCCTTAGCGCCTGGTTTTAATAACCACCCAAAATAAGAATTTTACATATTGATCACTTCAGCGTCTGGTTTCAACAACCACCCAAATGAGGATTTTCCATTTTGGTCGCCTTTAGATCAGCGCTTGGTTTCAACAACCATCCAAAATAAAGATTTTCCTCTTTGGCCGCTTTAACGTTTATTATTACAAGGTGACACATGATTGTATATCTGTTTTTCCAACCATTACAATCTTAAATACATGCAAGTTAATAATTATAGAGAACCGGGTCATAGTTTCTATTCACGATGGCTCCGATACCACATATAAGATTAATATTTAAAACATGATAGAGATTATAACACCAAATTTAACAAAAGTATAAGTGAATTGGAACATACCATTCACATCCATATTTGCTATGTACCAAGTATTACTAGCGATTAAGCCTAAGACGCACTTCCACTCACAATAGTCACCAATCCGGAAAAGAGAGAAGATGGGAAACTCTTTAACAATTTCCTTGGTTTTTAAAAGGAGAAAATAAAGTTGATCATCCATGTGGGGAAAGGGGTGGTCCCTTATATAGACAAACATATCGGCCTATCCATTATGGGCCCATATATTGTAAATGGACTCTCACTAATCCACCCCAAGCCCATGTGTCAATGGGCTTAACACATAATTACATATAGGCCTATTATAAAATAAAAAACCGGGCTTTCATCATTATCTTCTTAGGCTAACCCAATCGATTAAGTCCAAAATTCTAACACTATATTTACAGTAACCATGTACAACGTTAGCAATTTCCATTTAAAATTTGTTGAATTCTCATTATATATATCGAAATGTTAGATATCTCGATGACAAATTTTCTAACCCGAGGCCACCTAAGTGATAAAATCCCTACAGCTATCAAGTCCAAATCTTAGAATTATAGGTCAAGTTCTAATCTCCTAAACTTTACTTACCTCATAAAAAAACAGAGTTATTCTTGTTAGGAACCAAGGTTGTTAAAATCGGGATTCTACTTAGAATCGATAAGGGCTTTTAGAATCGGAATCGTAGAATCAATTTGAAAATTATAAGATTCTACTAAATGTATATTATAATTATTTTTTGTATCAATATCTGTTGCATAATTCAAAAAATTATTAATAAGACCTTTCCTTATATGAGTATATATAAGAAATATAATCAAATATATCCAAGGTATTTTCATGTAACATATATTGTCATTTTATGTTATAATAATTATGAGAGCTTTTAAGATAGATGCCGCTAATCGAACTTTATATTAAGGTTAATATATAAACTAAACTTATTTAAGTTTTTTGAAAATATATGACGCTTAATTAACTTTCTTTCACTTCGAGCTAATAAAGTAAGTTCATTTATAACATATGCTTAATTTTTTACATTTTAACTTTTTATTTGTATAAGTTGGCACAATCAAGGTCGGATCGATAGAATCGTAAAATCGTATTACGATTCTATCTGTTAGTTTCATGTAATATCAATGAATCATAAGATTCTACAAAATTAAGATTCTTCTTAAGATTCCGATCATTCGACAATTATGAAATCATAGAACCGTAAGGTTTTAAGACTCAAATCGAGATTTTAATAACAATGGTTAGGACAAAGATATAATTTATATAGAATGATAGTCATAAAAATGTCGTAATAATGAAAATATTTCCCTTACAATAATAATACCCTAAAGAAATGAGTGATACATAAGAGTATAAAGAGATAAATAAAATCGTTGAGCTCACCCGTCATTTACTAATTTTATTGCAGTTGATGAAGTAAATTAATGTCGAGAATTTCACATGTGAGTATAGTTAAATTGTTTTATGTCAAAGTTATGAAAGGGACAATTTCCACATATAAGCATAGCGGGTTTGCTCACCTGATACCAATTCATTTAATGTAAAACCTTACCTGAGTCCATATATATATAGTAGCATTCTTACGAGAGGATGAGAGCGTAAGAGGGGTGATTCCTTACCTTCCATTATAATGGACGGCCATAATTTATTAAACATTAAAAAAATAATAATTTCAGCCCATACCCCGTCATGGGTAGAAAGAAAGAAGGGATAAGGGAGAAAAAATTTTTTTTTTAATACTCAACAAATTTTGGTCGTAAATTGTTATTTTTTTAATGTCCAATAAATCTTGGCTGTCCAATATAATGGAGGGCAGGATTCGTCCTTGTCACACTCTCACCTTCATATAATAACGTTACCACATACATACATACATACATATATATAAGGAACATACCCAGTGCCTCAAGTGCTCCCGCCTACGTAGGGTCTGGGGAGGACGGATGTACGTAGCCTTCCCCCTTCAGGGTGTTAACCTGAAGAGAGGCTATTTCCTATATAACTCCAATTACAAAGTAAAATTTAAAGCAAGGTGATGATGGGCTTAGGGCTCTTTGTTTTGTAATAGGCCCAAGGGACATGGGCTGGTCTTAGCGCAAGAACAACATAAGCAATAACAAAGTTTTTTTTTTTTTTTTTTTCCGATAATTAGTGACAAGAGCTGCAATACAAAATAGGCATACCTGTAAGAACGAGGCCTAACCCAACCCAAGTAAAAGCTTGACTTGAGGTATTGGAACAACTATCTAGCCATCACTAGTTCCTTATCGAGCTAATATTGAACAATTAACGAGTTTTTATTGAGCCATAATGAGTTTCTAATAAGTCATTATCAAATTATCTGCAGACGCTACTAAGTTGTTTTCTGTTTGAAGTTGGCTTGTTAAACCTATTGAGGTTGCTAGAATTCAACGTGATAAGCTGTCATTACCTAGAATGAACACGAAAGAGCCCTTATTGTTTTTTGACATACAGTTAATTTATTTACACGTCTGTATAAAAGTGAGCAGTAACTATAGCGAAAAAGAGGACTTCCATTTCTTTTACAAGGGTAAGGTCAAGAAAGGTTTTAAAGCCTATTCTAATCACCTGGGACATTCCGAAATTAGGACCCGGTAGTTACGACTAAGTGTGTATATGAACCAAACGTTTGATTAACTAATTACGTTCAAGATCGATTATGACTTGTTTGCTTTCGTTTTGGGGCCTGATAGCTTCTCCAGCGAAGTTTGAACATGTTCAATAAGCTTAACAATCCAAGTTCAAATAAGGGAACAATGGGACTCGTTAATGGTCGTGAGCAGTTTGATAAGGATTGGTTAGGACTTATACAAAAGGCTTGTAAAGCTCGTTAACGTTTGATGTTAACTCAGAAATGGTTCAATAATACTTCCATAGTAACTCAAATAGCTCAGCTCATTAGTCAGCTTAACTTGGTACCACGCACATCTCAATTACGTGCATGATGTGGCTCGATAACCGGTATTGGACTGAATTGATCCGAATTAAACGTTTATTTTTTAGATTATATTATATAAATTGTGGATATTATATCAAGGGTTCATTTACCAGGCACTAATGCACCAGATCCCATTAGAACTCCGAAGTTAAACGTGCTTGGACGAGAGTAGTACCAGGATGGGTGATCTCTTGGGAATAGAGATGGCAATTCAACCCGAATCCGTTGGATATCCATCCAACCCGATCCACTTATGATGGATTTGGATGCAATAGATGCAATAAATGGATTTTAAATGGATTTGGATTTGGATGTAGATAAATGGGTTTTGGGTCAGGATGGATTTGGATGACGTCAAACCCAACCCGAACCCGGCCCAAATCCGACCCGAAATTGTATTTAGTGTAGGACAAAATTTAAAATTACTAAATTTTGAGTTTTTAACATACCAACTAGATTCTAATATTTTTTATTATGTTAGAACTTGTTCTAAGAATATAATATCCTTTGTTGAAATTATGATGTAACACTTTCATATGTAAAAATTAATAGTTAAGATGTTTTAGAATGATTGTTTAATATTGTATTCGTATTATTATTATTATTATTATTAAATGAAAAAATGCAGCGATTTGTCTAAATATTGCTTTTTAGTTACTATTATTGCATATTAGTATTATATAAATTGATAGTAGGTTGTAATATTATAATTTATTCTAAGATGTAAATGGGTTATGGATTTGGGTCGGATATCCGTTCCACCCGATGGATTTGGATTTGGGTTGAATTTTTATGAAATAAATGGGTTTTTCGGGATTTGGGTTGGGTCGGGTTTTTTCTGGGTTGGATTTGGATGAAGGCAAACCCGACCCATTGCCATCCCTACTTGGGAAGTCTTCGTGTTGCCAACCCTATAAGGTCGGGGGTCCTCGAAAACAGCTTCTCGGCAGGGTTACACCCTGAAATGGTAAGACTGCGTGCATCCACCGCCGACCCCGCTTACGCGGGAGCCCTTAAGGCACTAGGCATGTATGTTGTCTGTTGTTGGTGCTTATTATATCGGTACCATTATTTCTTTGCTTTTAGGTTCTACTTACCTTTTTTCTTGCTAGTTGAAAAATCGATCCGAAATAATTGAGTCCAGTCCAATCACATGTCTCACCAGCATTGGACTGAACCGACTTGGTTTTAATCAATCAAATCTACAATCTTATTATTTGAGATAGTTTGTTCTGTAGTTTGAATTTTCGGATCTCGGACCGATGCGCACCCCGAAATCAAAACCAAATGAAATGAACATAAAAGTGGGGAACAATGTGAAGTACGTGTTTCAAATTTTCTACAAGCATCGAAATGTTAGTGGCTCGTACCATCACCGTAGTCAAAGCTCACTTCTAGGATCAACCTGATGACTTCATAGTAGTATTTATTGCAAATATAAAACTCAAGAGACCAAATCAAGCTTTGCGAAATTTCACTGGATTTTAGGTCAGACTGATATTGTGAATATATAACAGCGGAATATAAATAATAAGATAAGTCTAACGTAATCAAGATAACCTATATCTAAGGAATATAATATATATATATAAAAGCAATATTTTTAGTGCCTGAAGGGCTCCCGCCTAAGCAGGGTCCGGGGGGATGGATGTATGTAGCATTTCCCCTGAAGGAAAGCTGTTTTCGAGAACCTCCCACCTGAGGGGTGAAACCTGAGGACTTCCCAAGAGGTCATGCATCTTGATATTACTCTCGCCCAGGCACGCTTAACTTCGGAGTTTTAATGGGATCCGGTGCTTGCGTGTTGGTACCTTCTTAGGTTATGAATTTTCTTACCTTTTGTTGACAAAGCTTAATTAATCCACAGATAAATCTGTCAAGGAACCAACTTTTTTAAAAGTTTTAAGCTGATGGGTAAGGAATACAACATAGTAGATCTAAATCTGCCAATGTATCTGTTCAAAAAAAAAATCTACCAATGTAAAAAAATTATATCTAAATCTAATATATGATTTCTCAGTCAATAAGAATTTGATACATGAATAACGAACGAACGAACTAGACTTATATTGATCTTTTTACTTATAGAGCTTCAATATAGGATTTCTTACCAGATTCTATTACAGTATAAAACTATTCACGGGCCTTCACCCATTAACTTAAGCTTTTGAGAAAGTTGGTTCTTTGATATAATATCAGAGCCTTGCTGACCAAGAGATCACGAGTTCGAGTCTCAACAACCTCCACTTGAAATATTAAAACGTTTTAAACTCAAGGTATGAAGTAGGCCCGTGCACTATCTTTAAAGCCCAATTGGCATTGGGGTGAGGGGCATGTTAGAGTATAAAATCATTCATAAACCTTTACCCATCAGCTTAATCTTTTGAAAAAGTTAGTTACTTGACCGATATATTCGTGGATTGATTAGGCTTCGGCAACAAAAGATGAGAAATTTCGGAGCTCCAATTGCAGTAAATTCAACAGTCTGTTGTTCATAGTTTTCAATCGTACAGTTAAACAATCCACGTTGCATACCAAACGGAGAGAGAGAGAGAGGGAGATTGAACTCAACAAGTCTGACTGAGAAAATTTTATAAAAAATAAAAAGGAAAAAGAAAATTCAAAGCAGAGAGAAAATAATATTATAATTATAGTACCTAACAAGATCTTACCCCAGTGGTAGAAGACAAATAAGGGGGTACAGTGTAACTTTAAATCAAAAAGTCTCAAGTTCGATTCCCCCTTTGAGCCTCTCCCTGAGAAATCCCTTACTTAATTAACTAGTTCATATAGTCTGTGGGTCGTTGTTGTTGTGGACTTCACATATGAGTCTTGTGGAATTTAACATTGGAGTTGCGAGAAAAAAGAGATCACTCTATAAACCTAATGGGTTACTCCACGTATTGCCAATTGGTTTTGAGATAGAATCCTACTTGGGCTTATATGTGGATCTTATGTGTTCCAAGTCCATGGGTCGGGCCAAAGGCCTAGTGAAATTTAACAGTTGTGTGGACAGGAGTTTACCGAGTAACCGTATTCATCGTTAGCAAAAAGATATTACAATTATAGTAGTAGATGTAGAAATCACAACCAAACTATATTTGTGTTATATATCAAATGAAATTTTATCCTAAAACTAATTGATAATAGGTAAAATAACTCGTTAAATGTATAAACGATATTTTCTCTTTTAAATTTTTGACTTGTATATGTGTGAAACATCTATCGATCTAGAAGAGAGAGACTGAGTTATGCGGACTCGTAGAGAATCGTACGGCGGCTACTGATTCACACGTGCAGTGCCACTACTGTTGTAGCGCTAATTTTTTCTATTAATAAAGAAAAATAGAAATAACATAAAAAAAGAATATAAAGAAAACTCAAAATAAAAGATACGTTAAAAACTTTACATGTGAGTGAAATATAAATCTTATATAGGAGTTTTAGAAAAAAAAAGAGACAAACATATAAGACTAGTGGTTATACTAGTGAGTTACTCCATCTAATGCTAATTGATTTTAGGATGAAAGTCTACTCTGGCATATATATGGACGTCGCGTGATCCAATTCTTTGGATCGGGCCTAAAAGGCCCGGTGAAATTTAACAAAAAACGCATACAATGTCGTTTTGGCTGATCTATTGGATAGTGACAGAATTGACTTCTATCGCGATTCGATCTATCGGCCGGTGCTCGAGGCTGAAAATATGTGAGTGAAGAGGTGAATCTTGACCCTATGGGTCTTTTTACACACATGGTTGAGTTTCTCAAGGTAGTCTCTGAATTTGTTCATTTTTGCTCGTTTCTTCACCGCTTTCGAAGTTATCCTCAATTTAACACATTCCAAGGCTAAGTATACATAGATTTCACTAAAGAATATCATAAAAACTAGGCGTAAAACATATACAAATTGGACACATCAATAGGGAAGTACGGTGAAAGTGCTTTTGTAGCTCGGGTAACTTTGAGTCATATTCAGTAAACACTCTAACATCGATATAAAAGCTACTACCAGTTAACAAACGATTAGCGGTGTGATTTAAGATAATTCACTAAAAATTTTCAAACTTCTGGAGGCGGTTTTGGAAAAATTAAAAAACTGTTGTAGTTAAGTAAAAAGTGACAGCTTTTTACGATAATTTTTTTTTTTTGAGTTGATTGATTGAAAAGTTTTACGACTTTAGAGGTAATTTTCTGAAAAATTACAAAAATTTATAATTAAGTAAAAAATAACAACTTTTTAAAATGATTTATTTTTCGAACCCTTGGTCTACGGAAGATAAAGCGGAGTCATTATGGGCCCAAAATGTCTAAATATGACAACTCTAAGAAACTTCCAAGACAAATTCCACAAAGCAAATTATTATTGGATCCTCATTTATATATTTATTTAATAATGTTATAATTATAATAAATTATTAATATAATTATTTTAGGGTTATTAATACCAAAAATCCCTGTACTTTATTCATTGTGTCAATTTAATTATTGTACTTTTAATTGTATCAATTTAGTCCCTATACAATTGAAATTTTGGTCCTTAGAGTAAAATTCATGTTAAGTTATTAATAATTTTTTTAATACTTTGGCCATAAATTGGGTTAAATTGAGCCAATGGGTGAATTTATAGTGAATTACTTGCATCTAAGACGATTATGCCGATAAAAATTACAACAATAACTTAACTTAAATTTGACCAAATGACTAAATTGACACAATATCAATTATAGATGGAGTAAATTAAAATAATTAAAAGTACAATGACTAAATTGACACACCAAGAAAAGTAGAGTGACTTTTGGTATAAATAACCCATTATTTTATGTTGTATAAATTAGATAAGATCATGAATATATATATATATATATATATATATGTCTATTATATTATTATAAAACCCCCACTCCCCATAAACCCACTTAAAATTCTCTATTTTAAGAATCCTATAATCTTATGCTATCTTATGATAAAGTAACTTTTTCTAACACAAAATAAATAAATAAAGCACCCATTAAAAAAAAGACATATATTTTGATGAAAAAATGTGTCTTTTAATAAATAGGTATGTTTTTTTTAATATGTTTCTTAGTAAAGAGACATATCTTTTAGTGAATAGACATATTTATTAAAGAAGAGACATATTTATTAATAAAAAAAAGTATTTATTAACAAAAAGACTCGATTATTGGTGTTTTGATGGAAGTCATCCCTTTTCTCTATAAATAACACACTATTTTCTTGTCTATCACAACATATAAATCTATAAACATGAAAGACAATTAAAAAGTGATTAAGAGGGAGAAATTAGATTTCTTTGGTGTCCATACTCAAAGGTCAATCGAGAATTGCTATTAATTAAGGTATGTTCTTAATCTTAATGTGTGAAAATCTTCAAAATCTACCAGAAAGTTTATTGTATGCACTGATGTTTATACATAATATAATTATAATATGATAATATAGAAAATTAAAGAATACAAACAACTCCATACATTATAGTAGAGGAATGACAAATCCATCATTCTATGTGCTAGAAAATAATTTAGTTATAAAAATTATATTAAATCCATCATTTATTATAAGTGTATTGTATATAATTAGTATACAATTAAATATATATATAAATATATATATATATATATATATATATATATATATATATATATATATATATATATGTACATTTGATACTTATAATATTGTTGTGATTGACCCGAGCTTAAGATAGACTGTCAAACTCTTGAGTTATTTTTACCCAAATTCTCAACTTTTTAAGTGTTAAAGATAAGGCGTTTGAAGGTGCTTTTGTGCTGCGCTACCACAACTACCGCTTGGATTAAGTTCACGTCCTTTAATTTTCTTACACGAAAGGTAGCAAAATATTAATTCAACTTATTAAGTTTCTTTAATTGGAGCAATGATTGAATCAGTGCAAGAAATTAGCGAATAGAAGTAGATTCTCCAGAAATATCAACACATGTAAAGAATGATTGGGTGCGGTCAATCACGTACGATTCAAAATTGAACCTTTATCCATCATTTAAGTTTTTGGGTCAAGCAACCAACTATTCCAAAATTTTAAATTAATGGGTGAAGTTTCGTAAATAATTTTATACTCTAACTATATATAATATATGTTAATATTTAAAGTGAAGACTGTTGGGATTCGAATTTATGATCTTTAAGTCAACAAAACTCTATTACCACTTTAAAATATAAATTATCCCAAGTTGAAGGTTCAATAACAATATTATACTATAACAGTATATAATATTTTAGTTTTAACCCAAGTTTCAGTACAAAATTGATACGTACTCAAATTAGGTATCTGGATATATAATATTAAGGTAGTTCAATAGATAATATAGTAGATTCCGCCAGGGACCCAAATTAGGTATTTAAATATACGGTAGCATGGTAGTCCAATAGATAACAAAGTGGGTCCCACCAAGGGAGAGAATATTTTATAAATATATGACGGGTTATTGTATTAAAATTATCAATGAAATCAAATGATATCTTTTATACTTTCTCTCATATCCGTTTATTTTTAATATTTTGTTATTTTTCTTTAATTTAGAGCCTTTACCTAAAATAGCCTAAAATAAAAAAATATGACCCGAAATAGTCTATTTTAAAAAATATTTCCTCAAATGACCTCCACATCAGCAAAAGTTAAAATTTTAATTTATTTTCATTTAAAAAAAAAATTGCTGACGTGAAAGCTATTGGAGAAAATATTTTTTAAAATGGACCATTTTTGGGTAATAACTTTTTATTTAGAGCAATTTTGAACAACGGCTCTTTAATTTAAGTATATTTTCTAACATTATATAATATATCAGTATTTTCGTAACAAGAATATATACGTGGATGTACTTATATTAAACAAGCTAATGTATATAAACTAAGACTATATAATATATATAACCAAAGTTTCAACACATAAAATCAATTTCACAAAATCCACACCCTTCTAGAGAGAGAGAGAGAAACAGAAACTGCAAAGCATTGCAAATCTCATGATCAACGGCGGAGAAGTCGTGTCTGGTTTCTACTGCTGGGGCTGGGAATTCTTAACCGCCCTCCTTCTTTTCTCGGCCTCCTCGTTCTCTTTTTAATTTTAAAAAATAGCCCTTTTAATTCGTGGTAGAGTCATTTTTTTGAAAATTTATAAAAATTAAAATAAATTATTGATTGATTCGATGGAAATGATTGTCTCGAATAATGGTGCTGATAATGATGATGGGTATTGGAGGAAGAGAAAGTGGAGGAAAACGGCGCCGTTTTTAGAGAAGACGTACGCGTTAGTGGAGGATCCCGAGACTGACGGCGTGATCTCGTGGAACGAAGAGGGGTCGGCCTTTGTGGTGTGGCAACCGGCAGAGTTCGCACGTGACCTGCTTCCTACTTTCTTTAAGCACTCTAATTTCTCGAGTTTCGTTCGGCAGCTCAACACTTACGTAAGTTTTATCTCTCTTATTCGTCTTCGAAATTTGTTAACAGTTTCTTTGAAAATTAACGTAATACCAGTTTGATTTTATCAAATTAGAGAAATGGTGATCTAAAGAGATATATAAAAGGAACATACTCAGTGTCTTAAGGGCTCCCGCCTACGCAGGGTCTGGGGGATGGATGTACGCAGTCTTCCCCCTTCACGGTATCAACCTGAAAAGAGGCTGTTTCCGAGTGCCCCCAACCCGAGGGTGAGGACTTCCCATGAGGTCGCCCATCCTGGTACTGTTCTCGCCCAAGCACGCTTAATTTCGAAGGTCTAATGTATTATAAGAGCCTTTAGTTAATATGTATTATAAGACCTCATTATAAAAAATATAACAATTTATAAATAATAATCTCTCTCCCCAATTTTTTAAGAGTCTTTTTTAAAAATTTATGAGTTTTGATTCATGTATATCATCCTTGACAATTGGAGAAATGACGATATGTAAACAATATAAGGAAACTTTAATATATGTATAATATAAGAAATTTAATATTAGTTGGTATATACCAAAAAAGGCCCTATTTTATGAAAGAAATATAATTTAAGTATTTGTTGCAATTTTTTTTTATTTTTGGATTATTTATGTCAAAGATTTCTGTACTATACTCATTATATCAATCTAATCCTGATACTTATATAATTGTGTAAATTTAGTCTTTGTACAATTCATATTGTATCAATTTGGACCTTAGAGTAAAAATTGTGTTAAGTTTTTAATGAAATTCTTAATGAAATCTTTAATGATTCAACCATGAATTGAGTTAAATTAAGTCAATGAGTGAATTTGTAGTGTGTTACTTACATATAACGTGATTATCTCATTAAAAATTACATCAATACTTTAACTTGAATTTGACCAAACGATTAAATTGCCACAATATGATTAAAGGGACTAAATTGAGACAATTAAAAGTACATAAACTAAATTGACACAACGACAAAAGTATAGGAACTTTTGGTGTAAATAATCCTTAATTTTTTATAAGCCGATAAGGTTATGGCAAGTAAAATTGACGTGGTTACATTACATGTATAAATTGCTCAATAAAATAAAAGCAACATTATATGTATAAAATATGCATATTAAAATAATACTAACTTAATAGTAAAAACAATCAATTAATATTATTTTTAGAATAAATTATATATTAGTACCACAATATTTAATATATTAATTTTATAATAACAAAATTTATGAAATGAAAATTTTAAGCTAAAAGTTACATGTATGTAATAAAATAATCCAAACAACGACGAAAGTCGGCCATAGTGATCCGGGAGTAAACTTGCTATTCTTTGGTAACCCTGTGAATAATTATAATTGAATGAATAGAGGAGTACATGGAGTTCACAATATATAGGCAAACACCAAGAGTCAAAAGACTAAGAATACCCCTAGGGTTACATAAGTCAAAGGGCAAAACGGTAAACTATAAAACCCTAGGAATATTCTAGAATATAGTCTAATAGGCCCCCTCAATCTGAGCGGGGTGATAGCACGCGAAGATTGGCCTTGTGTTGGAAGAAACGATCCGCCGCATGACCTTTTGTGAGAATATCAGCTACCTGCTTTGTGGTTGGAGTGTAGTGAACTTGAAGATCACCCTTGAGGACTTTCTCCCGAACATAGTGGAAGTCGACATCCACGTGCTTGCTACGGTCATTGGACACCTGGTTAGCAGCAAGGTAGGAGGCGGAGACATTGTCACAGTAGACGATGATGGGTCCTGGGTGGCGGATAGCCAGGTCGCGCATGATGTACCGAAGCCAGTCACTTTCAGCAGCAGCCTGAGCCACAGCCCGATACTCAGATTCAGTCGTACTTTTGGAAACGGTTATCTGCTTTTTGGCTCGCCAGGAAATGAGGTTTGGTCCAAGGTAGACGGCATAACCAGTGGTAGAGCGACGAGTGTCAGGGCAACCACCCCAGTCAGCATCAGCGAAAGCTGTGATAGTGAGAGTGCGAGCAGGTTGTAGGAGAAGACCATGATCAGGAGTGGATTTGAGATACCGGAGAATACGCTTCACAGCCTGCCAGTGGGGATCACGGGGAGCATGCATGAACTGGGAGACCAGGTTGACAGCATAGCATATGTCAGGACGGGTCATAGTGAGGTACTGCAGGGCACCCACTGCGCTCCTATACTCAGTAGGGTCCTCAAGTAGGGCCCCGTCACTCAAAGAGAGATGTGCTCGGGTGGGTAGGGGGGTTTTGACCGGTTTGGCGTCGCAGAGACCAAGTTTGGTGAGAAGGTCCACAGCGTATTTGTGTTGGGAGAGAAAGAGACCACTAGAATTGCGAGTGGCCTGAATACCAAGAAAGAAGTGTAGCGGGCCAAGATCTTTCATCGAAAACTGGGTCGACAGGGACTGGATGAGAGATGTGAGGTGCGAGGGGTCAGACCCAGTGAGGATGATGTCATCAACATAGAGGAGGAGACAAGTCAGATGAGAACGTGTTTTATGGATGAATAGTGAAGGATCAGCCCGACAACAGGTGAAGCCAAGGTGAAGGAGGAACGTACTGAACCGTTGGAACCATGCCCGAGGAGCCTGCTTCAACCCATACAACGCTTTCCGAAGGCGACACACGTGATTAGGAAACTTTGGATGTATGAAGCCTTGTGGTTGTTTCATATAAACTTCTTCCTTAAGGTGACCATGTAGGAATGCATTTTCAACGTCCAACTGCTGTATAGACCAGTTGTATGTTACAGCAAGTGTAAGTATAAAGCGTATGGTGGTTGGTTTAACAACAGGGCTAAAAGTCTCCTTATAATCAAGGCCTTCACGTTGATGAAAGCCTTGAGCAACAAGGCGGGCTTTGAACCGTTCAACCGAGCCATCTGCTTTATATTTCACTTTATATTTCCAAGTGCTGCCTACAAGGTTTTTTGAGTGGTCATGTGGGACAAGATCCCAAGTGTTGTTAAGAAGTAAGGCATTAAATTCATCCGCCATGGCTTGCTGCCATTGGGGATTTTTAGCGGCTAGCGAGTAACATGTGGGCTCTTGAATTACCGTAATAGATGATAGTGAAAGTGGGTACCGATTTTTACGGACCCCATCCTTAAGCCTAGTACGCATGGGATGCACATTATGAGTAGGGGAAGGCGCTCGGTTAGGCACGGGACTAGGGTCGGACTCGAAATTTGGAATAGATGACGAAGGTGTATCATCACTGGTCACAAGGACCGAAGACCCGAGAGGGGGGGGGGGTTGGCATCCGATGGCGCGGGCGGGGACTGCGCAGGCAGTCGGGCCGGTGTACCGACACTAGCGGGGACGGGAGGCACCGCAGGCACCAGCGGGGTTAGCCCATGGTCAGGAGGTGCTGTGGCGGGTTTGGCCGGAGCCGGAGTCGTGGATGCAACACCCGGGAAAGGGGAAGTGCAAATTACCAACGGTACATTATGGTAAGCATCAGTTTTGGGCACATCAGGGCTAACTAGTTCAGTATAAGGGAATCTGGATTCATCAAAGACTACATGCCTACTAACATATATTCGTTTGTTTAAGACATCAAAACATCGGTAACCTTTATATCGAGCCGCATACCCGAGAAAAATGCATGGAGTGGAACGAGGGGCTAATTTATGAGGGGCACGGGATGTGATGTTGGGGTAACAAACACACCCAAAGACTCTAAAACGATTATAATCCGGGTTGGTATGAAAGAGTTTTTGAAAGGGAGAGAAGTTAGAAAGATTTGGTGTAGGGAGACGATTTATGGTAAAACATGCCGTGCAAAAAGCGTCGTCCCAAAATTCATAGGGAAGTTTTGAGTGAATTAAGAGAGTCCGTGCCATTTCAGATAGATGTCGATGCTTGCGTTCCGCCACCCCATTTTGTTCGGGGGTATCAGGACATGATAGTCGAAAGTGAATTCCAGCATCCCGGCATAGCGCATTCATGCGCCGATGATCGAATTCACCCCCACCATCACTTTGGAAAACTTTAATTTTCAAATTAAATTGGTTTTCAACTAAATTTTTGAAACCGGTGAATATGTCATAAACTTCAAATTTGCATCGCATCGGATAGAGCCATGTAAAGCGGGAAAAATCATCAACAAATAGAACATAGTATTTAAATGCAGAATTAGAGGAGACGGGCGATTGCCAAACATCAGAATGTATAAGCTGCAAAGGCATGGTAGTGTTATGTAGCACACGTTCAAAAGGCAGTTTTCTAGATTTACCCAGACAACATGAAGAACATTTATCTAGAAACGTAACAGAAGGACAAAAATGTTGTTTACACAAAGTATTGAGAACAGAGTTGCCTAGATGCCCTAGTCGCTGATGCCATAATGCGCCATGAGTGACCCGTGCAAGGAGCCCAATGTCATGTGGTGAGAAGTTATAAAGTGGTCCATTACTGGGTACTTGTAGAAGCGGTGTCCCCGTAGCTCGGTCCTTAACACAAAAAGAGTTTGAGTCAAATTCAACTCGACATTTATTTTCACAACATAATTGTTTAATCGATAGAAGGTTGTGAGTTAGATTAGGGACAAGCATAACATTGTTTAAATGAAGGGGTGTTTTAGGTATTGTAGTAGAGCTCACATGTGTTACAGGCAATAAGGCCCCATTCCCAACAAGAACACCTTTATGACCAGAATAAGGAAGGAGGTTATAGAGGATACCTGGGTTCGGCGTCATATGGTTGGAAGCACCCGAGTCAGGATACCAGTTGTAGTCATGTGGTTCCCCCATTGTCATGGCAGCGAAGGATTGGCTAGGGTCCGGGAATGAGGAGTTGTCGAAGCGATGAGAACAGGTAATAGCAGTATGACCAGTTTGTGAACAGATCTGACAAAATTGGGGAGCGGGGCCGGGCACACCAGCATCAGAGTGGAAGGGGGGACCGACCGGAGGTCGAACAGAGTAGGGAACACTAGAGGATGGCACCCCAAGGTGGGACCCGTACGGTGGGCCGGTATGGGGTGGCTTGCCACCGCGGCCCCCACGACCCCCTTTCCCCTTCCGACCACGACCACGGCCGCGGCCACCATTCGTGTGGTGCGGTTGGGGGGGTTGCCCGGAAGCAACCATGGCATGGGCAGGGTCCGGGTTGGTACGGCCATTGTTACGGTTGAGGGCACCTTCCTCATTAAGTAAAGCGGATTTTAACGCATCATAAGAATACAATTTTGAAGTTTGTCGGGTAAAAGTTGCAAAAGCTGCGTATTCAGGGGGTAACCCATGAATAGCAAAGTGTTGAAATTCTCTAGTAGACACAGGCGAGTCAATGGCAGCTAAATCATCTGCAATTGATTTAAGTTCAGAAAGGTAGGCATCCATGGTTTTGCCATCTTTACGTAGGGTTATGAGTTGAGTCCGGAGGTCATACTCCTTAGCCATGGAGTGATCCCTAAAACGCTTAGCCAAGGCATCCCACATGTCTTTGGAAGTTGGATAGCGGACAATATCATTAATAAGGGAGCGGGAGAGAGTGGCAGCTATACAAGATCGGAGACTCTGATCTGTGCGTAGCCATGTAATGTAATCCGGATTAGAATAAGTCGATCCGGTGGGGAGAGTTATTTGAGCAGGGGGACAGGGGTAAGATCCATCAATGAACCCTAATAATTAGTGTGCAAGTAGTAACATGTTAAATTGTTCTTTCCATGGGGGATAATCAGAAGTTGATTCGAGTTTAATTGTTACAATGCTAGTGATATTGGATAAAGGAAGAACAATTGGGGAAGCGGGATGGTTATAGATATTAGGGTTGAAGTAATTTGTATTTAGGTAATTGGGGTTTGGGGAAGAGAGAGGGGCGGCTGATGGCGCCACACCGGCATCCCCACCGACATGGGGGAGGGTCGGGAAGATTGCCGGAGCAGGTGCGCCACCGTCGGTTGGCCGGAATCCACCGGACAGTGTGGGTCCGGCGAAGCCAGCACCGAGCGAGGGTGCAGGGAAAGCGGAAAATTGGTTCGACAGTGACTGGATGCCCAGATTAAGGGTCGGGTTCGACAATGACCTCCCAAGTGGTGGTAGAGTACCGGAGATGGCGACACCGGCATCCACCGACCGAGAGAAGGAAACACCGGTGGTGGTGGTTCCGACAATAGAGGTGTCGGTCACCACCCCTGGTGGGCTAAGCGCTGCGGTGGTGGGCAGAGCACCGGCATGGGGAGGGCCGGGCACTGCCACCGAGCGGGCGCCGCTGGGTGGGGAGGAGGGGAGGGAGTTTAGGGCATTTGCGTAGAATCGATTTGGATTAGAAGCCATTGCTCAAATAAATTATGAAAAAGTACGAAAGAAAGAAAAGAAAACAGTAAAAGATGTAACGTACTAGAGAATTCAACACTTCAATTGCATAGAGAAAAGAACAAAAAAAAAAAAAAAAAAACCGACAAACAACGAAATGAAAAGAACAGCGGAAGGAAAAAAAGAAAATCAGAGTAATTGCTCTGATACCATGTGAATAAATATAATTGAATGAATAGAGGAGTACATGGAGTTCACAATATATAGGCAAACACCAAGAGTCAAAAGACTAAGAATACCCCTAGGGTTACATAAGTCAAAGGGCAAAAGGGTAAACTGTAAAACCCTAGGAATATTCTAGAATATAGTCTAATAAACCCCACCGCCCCCTCACTATTCCCCTCAATACTAATGAAGAAAACTAGTATGAGGGAGCTATTTTATACTCTTACACACTGCGATTTTAATACAACAACAACGAAGAACCCAGTGCCACCAAGGGCTCCCGCCAAAATCACACACTGCGATTTTAATTTTTTATTAAATACATGTAACTTATGGACCATAAAATTATTTCACAAAATTTGTGGACTAAACCAAACTTTTTCAGTACTAATATTTAATTTAATTTATTTTTTACATACCAAATACAAGAATTTAGTACAAAATTGGTGGATTTAGCATATATATATATATATATATAGGGTGGCATTCTTATGAGAGGGTGAGAGCATAAGAGGGGCAAATCCTAACCCTTTATTGTAATGGACGACCAAAATTTATTGCACGTAAAAAAATAACAATTTATGCCAAAGATTTGTTGAGTTTAAAAAAAAAAACTAATTTCCTTCCCTTACCCCTTCTTTCTTTCTACTCCATGAAGGAGTATGGGCCGTAAATTATTATTTTTTTTAATATTCAACAAACCTTGGCCGTCCATTATAATAAATGGCCAGGATTTGCCTCTCTCACACTTTCACCCTCTCATAAGAATACTATCATATATATATATATATATATTAAAATAGAAAAGAAGGTTAAGGGGTGCTAATCGAACCTAACAGCGGTTAAGTTAGTTGAGTTTGACACTTAATCATCCGGATTAGTACTACATAATTAATTAATTAATTAATTAATTAATATAATAAAAATTTACAATTACGTGAAAGTAATTTAACTTAATTAAATTATTATTGACTTTCTTTACGTAAACGCTATGACGCGTTACTTGTGGAAATATAAGAGTAGGTTCCTTTTTTTTTTTTTTTTTTTTTGACTAGTTTAAGATGACATATATTATTATTATTATTATTATTATTATTATTATTATTATTATTATTATTATTATAATATGGTACACGTACTAAATTCTTGTAAGAAAATTTGGAATGTTAAGATGGTGGTGAAAGAAAAGTGATAATGTATACACTATCTATCATAACATATAAAATATTGGTAAATTGTGGCCTAGGTATACTGAGATTTCAGTATTTATCATTTAGGTATCATGAGGTTTTAATATATATAATGATGTTTCATGAGGTTTAAATATTTTGTCAATTAGGTGACAAAATTTGATGATTTTTGTAAGAATTTGATTAATTTTATACAAAAAATATTAATATAATAAATGAATATGATAATACATATAAGCTAATGTCAATGTTTCATCAAAAATTCAATAAATTGTGATAAAATATTCACCGAATATCGATATAGACTCCATAGAAATTACCATAATTATATATCATTTTTGCATTGTTGGCAAAAAATAATTATCTTCTTATGAAGATATTTATATATTGTTGAAATTATGTTTAATTTTAGCATTTTTTAAACAAAAATCTATCAAATTTTTGACAAAAGGGTACTTGATTGATAAAATTTTAAAACTTCAAGGTATCTAACTGATGGTACTTCATCATAAATATTGAAATGTCAGGGTACCTAAGTGATAAATGTTCAAACCTCAGGGTACTTAAGTGATAATTTTCCGAGGGAATTTATCACTTAAGTATCATGAAGTTTGATGATTTAGGTAACCTACCGTTTCAATATATACAATGGGGTACCTTAAAGCTTAAACATTTTATTATTTAGATACCTGATGTTTATAAAATTTTATCAATTAGGTACGCTTTTGTCAAAATTCTATAGATTTTTGTTGAAAAATTCTAAAATTGACGATAACTAAAAAAATGTAATAGTATATTTATTAAAATTTGATGATTTTTGTCCAAAAATGTTAAACAGTACACATAATTTCTGCAATATTTATATACTTTACATAAACATTCTATGTCTTTCTTGTCGTAATTTGCTGAATTTTTGCTGAAAAATTGACATAGCTTATATGCTTATTATTATAATCATGTACTATAACATTTTTTGTACAAAATTAGTTTGGTTCTTACAGAAATTCATAAAATCACGACACAGGGCACCTAACTAAATAAATATGCAAACCTCAAGGTACCTCATTATATATATGTATATATATATATATATATATATATGAAGCGATAAATGCTCAAACTTTAGTGTTATGTGTCTCAAATCTTTTGTCTAGATTTCAAGCAAAGAGAGTAAAGAAAATCTTATAATATTCCATTTTCGATCTAGTGAAGTTCTCTACTTCCGCCCGCAGTTTTTTGCTCTCTTAAACGGTTCTTCATGTAAATACTGGTGTTTTCGTTTCTCTTTCTCCCTTAAATTTTTACTGACTTTCTCATATTTCATTTTAATATTCAAATCGAACCTAAATCTTGGGTATTTCGTCTACCACTCAGCATAACTAAGTGATAATTTACTATTTTTGACAGGGGTTCAGGAAAGCAGCAAGCAACAGATGGGAGTTCAGCAACGCTAATTTCCAAAAGGGTCAGCGACACTTACTCAACCAAATCCGCCGCCGGAAAGCGCCGGGAACCCGGCCGAACGCGGTGGCCGAGACGATCGAGGAGGAGCAGGAAGAGCAGAGATCGTCGTCCACTTCGACGTCGTCGGAGCAGCTGGTGAGCCACCTTGTGGATGAGAACAAGAGGCTCAAGAGAGAGAATGTTGAGCTTTGCTCTCAACTTACCAACATTAACAACAAGTGCAAGCATCTCCTTCACTTGGTTTCTTTTTACTCTAACCATCCAGGTAACTGAACTGAATGTTCGATGAACTACTCATGTTAAAGATTCTACATGTGAGTCTAGCAGGAATCTCTCGACTTACCTCCAATAACAATGAGAGCAAGCATCTCTTTCATTCGGTTTCTTTTTACTCTAACCGTCCAGGTAAATGAACTGAATATTTGATGAACTACTCGTGTTAAAGATTCTGCATGTGAGTCTAGTAGAAATCTCTCGGCTTACCTCCAATAACAATGAGTGCAAGCATCTCTTTCACTCGGTTTCTTTTTACTCTAACCATCTAGGTAAACGAACTGAATGTTCGATGAACTACTCGCGTTAAAGATTCTGCATGTGAGTCTAGTAGGAATCTCTCGACTTACCTCCAATAACAACAAGTGCAAGCATATCTTTCACTTGGTTTCTTTTTTACTCTAATCATCTAGGTAAATGAATTAAATGTTTGATGAACTACTCGTGTTAAGAATTTTGCATGCAGTCGAGTAAGAATCTTGTGCAGCAGTTGCTAAAGAGAAGAGATCAAAGTACGATTCTAGTGGGTTACTTCACCTAATGCCAATTGGTTTTTGGATAACATCCTAGTTGGGTTTATATGTGGGCCCTCTATATGCTGATTCTGTCAGTTTATGTTCAAAATCAATTTTGGGTTTATTCGTGTTTGTTTTAGGGCTCGATGATTTATTGAGACGAGTTTGAGCAGGATTGATATATAAGCCTAGTGAGCGGAATTTGAAGATAGAGATGCTGAAGGTCATAAGCTTGTGAATAGTTTGATACAGCCTCGTCAGGAACCTAGTAATGGTACGGTATTAGTTCGATAATGGATCAACGGTAGCTCTATATATAACATAAATAGCTCTGGTGAGCTTGACTTGATAGCAAACTTTTCTGTGATGTGAGCTTGACTTGACTTGACTCGATTAGATAAATTGGAATAATTAAAAGCAAAATGACTAAATTAACACAATGAACACAGTATAAGGACCTTTGACATAAATGAACCCCTTTTTTATTAGACTCACAGTAAAGTTCTCAACAGGCTACAGAATGCACCAAGAAGAAGAAGAAAAACAAGACGATGACGAAAAATTAAAGCCAAAGTTGTTTGGGGTGAGGCTGGAAGTGCAAGGACACGTAGAGGGGAAGAGGAAGAGGAAGACGGATGACATGTTTGACACTGCGACGCTTCTGTTCTCACACTCCTGCAAGTGAAGATTTCTGTGTCACTAGTTATCGAAAAGAAAGTGACGATTTCTTACACTTAGAAGTTTGTTTTTTTTTTTTAAATTTTCTAGAAGAGTGTCGCTATTCGTCTTAGGTACTCTAAGTCATTTTAGTATTGTTTGGAATATAAAAACATTGTTTAATGTAAAAGCAAAATGCATAGAGACTAAACTGGGATGTTGAAGCACACAAAAGATGATTATTTAGTATTGAATATGAAGGATAATGCACTGAACTGTTAAGTTTGGTATAGTGGTTAGACTATTTACCCTCCAAACATGAGGTCTTAAAAGCTCATCTTTCCCCCGTTTCTAGATGTCGGTGAGTCTTCTTAGAACAATGTTATATATTCTTACCTTGCAAGGTGAAAAAAATAAGGATAACGTACTCCATTCAAAGCGTAATTGTACGTATTTTGCACCTTAGAGTGCAGAGTGTTTTGAGCTTTGTCTGTTTGACCATATTTTGCTGTTGTAAAGACGTGGAGTATCACTTTAATTATCAAAAAGAAAAGTAAATATACCTGTGTGTTACATGTACTCGATACTGCATTGAAGATGCTTTTGTGCTTCTTAAAGGATTAGAAAAGGTTTTAGGAGCTCTTTTCAAGAAAAGAGCTCGTTAGGCTAAAGACTTAACTCGTTAACATTAAGCTCAACTCAGAACTTTCTGAGTTATGAAACATTGAGCTCAAGCTCAACTTTTAGAGGCTTAGGCTTGACTGGTCTCAGTTGAGCTCGAACCTAGCTCAACAAGCTCCAAGTTAAGTTTCCCATTACTTAGGCTCATTTGAAGCCTAATCTAGGCTGTTTAGGCTCATTCAGAACTGAACTTCGCTCTATTACGTACATTTGAGCAAATCAACTATATTAAAATAGGCTCATTTACACGTCTTTAGATTTTCGGTCCTACAAACTCCTGCTTCCTTAAACTCGAGCTCAAAATGACCTGGTTTTCAAGCAAACCAGTTCAACTCATTTACACTCTAAATTACCAATAAAATAACCCATAGAACACATCATTCCATTGAAGATATGGACCCAATAATGGTGTTTGATTGTTATACTTTTCATGTAAGGCAGAGTCGATTCCGGAAATAATGCTGAAAAATAAAAAAATAAAAAAAATAATGCTGAAAAAAAAAAATTCCAAATCTACTGTTGAACCGCGTTTACAAAATGCGGCTATAGTAAACCACGTTAAAAAAACGCGTTTCATATGAATAAAAACTCTGTTTCGGTTTACCATAATAAGAACCGCGTCTTAATAAAGCGGTTTACTGTAATAAAAACCGTGTCTTGATAATGCGGTTTACATTAACAATAACCGCGTCTTAATAATGTGGTTTACAGTAATAATAACCCGGTTTTGATAAAGCGGTTTACCTTAATAAAAACCGCGTTATATGAACGCGGTTTAATATGGTCAAACGCAATGAGTCGAAGCAAGCCCTTAACAAGCTCGTATCGAGCCCCTTAACGAGCTCTTATCGAGCCCTTATCAAACTGTTCGATAGCGAGCCGAGCATCCCCTGTTCGAACTTGGCTCGTTCAGCTATCGAGCTCTCCTAATGAACACGAACGAGCTCTAGTCGATTTTGAACACGAGTAGTTCATTGAACGCTCAGTTCGTTTACACCCCTACTCACCGCCGGTCATGTCATCCGCTGTCGCCCTTCTTCTGCTTTATACGCCGGAGATCTTTAAGTATCATTGTCGTAGCTATTTGATCACTACTGAATTAATAGCCTTTTATTGATAACTTTTCCTGATTTCTTACCACCTCCACTTATAATGTTGGAGCTTCATTGAGAGGAACATGGGATTAATGTGACGATCATCACGAATTGCGGCATAATGGCGACTGTAAGCGATGAAAATGGTGTTTGTCAGTACTGTGAATAAACCGCGTTTATTAAACGCAGTTATCAAATAAACCGCGTTTAGTAAACGCGGTTTATTACATTGTGAACCGCATTTAGTTAATGCGTTTTATGTACATATAAAACGCGTTTTATATACGCGATTTTTATGCATTTTAAACGCATCACCTTGAAGCGGTTCAATATAGCCCTGTTTTGTAAACGCGGTTCAACAGTAGATTTGGAATTTTTTTTTTCAGCATTATTTTTTTTATTTTTTTATTTTTGAGCATTATTTTGGGAACCGACTCTGTAAGGCATGGATTAATTGATGGAAAGCGACACCAAATGCTGAAACAAAGAAAGTTGTTATTATCAGAACAAGTTATTATTTTTAAAGTAATGATATAATATACAAAATAAGAGTCACAAAATTTTATTCTGATAATAATATTATAAGAAAACGAATTGGCATAAAAGTGAATAAAACAAGTAGCATACTTTTGTTGACATTTCTATGTACTACAAAGTCAAAATTCATGCTTCTGGAAAAACTGGCCCACTTGAACAACCTTTTTGTACCGATATTTGCGTCGCAAGTCTCTATACTTTATGCACCGTATTGGTTTTGATATTTTTATTTTAATTATATTAATTTAGTCTTTATATAAAATATATTATATCAATTTAATTATTTAGTAAATTGATCCTAAGTTGGCAAGAGAATTTGTAATGGTCGGATTATTGGTGGGTTTAAATTGGGTCAACGCATTGTATTGGATCACTTGTACCTGAAATAATGGGTTGTTAAGAACTTAACTTTAATTTTATCATAGGCTAAAACTGATACAATTTAAAATGTACATAGACTGAATTTATATAATAAAAGTTTTTTTGTATAAATAGATCGAAGCGACATATGGTATTAATTAAAAGTGAAATGATTATATTGACATAGTGTACAAAGTACAATAACCTTTTACATAATAAACGTTATTTATATCGGTAAAGAGATTTATAAATTCCATAAATGAGGTTAACGACCTAGGAAAAGGGGAATTGGTGAGCTTCAAACTCGAGACTAGCAGGAAAAAAAAAACAAAGATTTTAACTATTAAACCAACTCAAGAAGCTTTGTACTGGCTTTAACTTATAAGCCTACAATCATGGTTCGTAAATCCGCCTATAATTGGCATATTAAATATGTATCTGTATTTTTTATTTAAAAAGGACATTTGCATATCATTGCTTATAAACGGTGAAATACGTGTTTTTGTGCTAGTCTTATATGAAACTCTCCACCTCAGCATGCTAAAAGTAGTACCTCAAGCGGAGTTATTTACTATATTAGTCCCTAATATTTGTCAAGTTGTTCAAATTAGATCCTCATCTTTTTTGTTCAAAATAGCCCCCAGCGTTAATAAATTTATTCAAATTGAGTCATCTTTTTATTTTATTCAAAATAGCCCATAATATTTTATTTTATCACAACATATTTTTCATTTTTACCAAATTCTAGTAACTAAATAAGGGACTAATTTCACTATAAAATAAAATATTATGAATTATATTAAACAAAAAAAAAATAGATGAAAGACCAACTGAACAAAACTACAAACACTAAGAACTATTTTGAACAAAAGTAAAAATAAGAGGTCAATGCAAATAAACATACAACCATCGGGATTAACAACAACAACAACAATAACCCAGTTCCTCAGAGAGACTCCCGCTAATGCAAAGCCTGAAGAAAGCAAGACGTACGCAATCTTATCTTTACAGAGTGCTATTCTGTAGACAATGCGCCATACCCTCCCTATTTGTCGCAGGGTATCGCATGTAGATATTTCTCCTTCTATCGTGTTTGCTTTTCCCTTTTTCCCTAGTTGCTATGCTCCCTTACTCCCATGCTTACATGTTTTCATGGTTACTTGCTTATATGTCTATATGCTTACACGCTTCCTTGCTATATGCTCACACGCTTTACATGCTTTACATTCTTTTTTTGATCTCTACACTTTACATACATGCTTTACATGCTCTACTTACTCTACTTACGTGCCCTTCTTAACTAGCAACTATCAGACTGGGGATCTTCGAAAATAGCCTCTCATTAGGGTCCCGCCCTGAGGGGGTAAGGCTGCGTACATCCTACCCTTCCTAAATCCTGCGCATGTGGGTGCCCTTAAAGCATTGAGAACTGTTACTATTGTTGTTGTTGTTGTATTATGTAGAGAGACTATTTATACGGACATCGGGATCAACAAAATAAATAACTCGGGCCTAAGTGCAAGGCTACACTTAAGCCAAAAAAGTTCGAAAGAGCAATCTAATCTATTGTGACACAAAGTCAGCAGTGTCAGACTGTGAAAAGAAATGTCTGATTCTGTGTCGCCTACGAATCTTGTTTTGTATCAATCTAAAGATCCAACTGCCATTATCACTTCAACAAAATTTCAAACCTCTTAGGAATTAGGTACACTCAACTTTATGTCATTTGTCACCGTCGTAGTCCGACACACACAACTTTAATGCTTTATGCTTTATGTTTGTTTGCTTGTTTATCTCTGTTACAGACAACATCTTAAAAGGATAAGGCTGTATACATTCCTCCACACAAATGCTGCATATGCCGGAGCTCTTGAGGCACTGAATCGGTTGTTGTTGTTGTAGTACCATCCACGCATATATTGTAGACGACTCTTATGAGAAGGTAAGAGTGAGGGAGAATTCTGAGCCACTTAGAACTTGTTTGAGATTGCTATGAAAAAACTACTTTTTTAGAAGCATTTTTTTTGTGAAAGCACTTTGTAAAAAGTATTGTTTCAAATAAGCAATTTGTATTTGGCCAACCAGTAAAAAAAACGCTTATGGTATTATTTTGAGTGTTTGACCAATGTTAAAAAAGTATTTTTTTATGTAAAATTACTAAAAAGGACACTAACAGAAGTCTTTCATAGTTGAAAAATATCATCCATAAACTATTCTAAATATTTAATATATTTTCTAAATATTTAAATATTTTTTATTATTTAAAATATTTTTTAAGTATATAAATATTTCTTAATTATTTAAAATATTTTCTCAATATTTTAAAAATATTTAATTTTTGAAGAAAATTAAAATATTTTTTATATTTAATATATTTTTTAAAATATATAAACTATTTGTGACATATATAAATTATTTTTCAAATATATTAACAAAATTTAGTGTATCCAAAATAAACCTTTTCAATTATTTAGTTTTTGCTTCTATTTAAAAAGAGAAGCACTAAATTTTTGCTTCTATTTTTAATAAAGAGCACTTTTTTACAGTTGTTAAATACCCTCAAATCTCAAAAAAGTACTTTTTCTAAAAAAAATATATTTTTTTCTAAAATAAACAATTCCAAACAAGCCTTTTATTTGGTTGTTGACATCATCCGCCTCCCCTACTTTAACAAAATGTGTGGCCCAGAATGTACTCTCTCATCTCTTACTCTCTTATAAGAGTTGTTCCCATATATGTATATATAACATAAGGCACTTTGAGGCTTAAAACGTAAAAATTTTATCAACTAAATACGCTATCAAGAAACCCAATGGATTTTCACTAGAAAATGTTAATGTTGACCTCACTATGAAAATATATATGTGCATATATATATTCCTTTTGCCAAAAATGTTGATGTGATACATTATTTCAAAATATATACTCATCAAAATTCAGCGAATATTGATCGTAATAAGTTTAATTTTCACTATAGTTAATAATAGTCTTTTATGTTATCATAATCATGCATCATAACAACATTTTCTGATGAAAATCTACGAGTTCTAACATGGATCATGGTGTAGGATATCTAGATGATAAAAGTTTTAAATACATGGTACCATACTGTATCTATCAAAATATAATGGCACGTAGGAAAATAAATGCTTAAAACTCAAGACAGATAAATTTCCAATTCTAAAAGTCACTCCAAAAGAATTCACAAAGTAATTCATGACCAAGCAACAAACTCAATATTAGGCAGCATGCTTCAACATAACGTGTGCTACATTTACACTCTTCAACCAAAAAAAAACCCAAAAAAAAAAAAAAAACCCACAAAAGTTTGAATCTTTTACCCATTTTAATACAAAAATTACCAACAAATAAACAAATAATCACCAATCTCAACCCCAAAAAAAAAAAAAAAAAAAAAAAAAAGAAAGACTCCGAGTAGGACCAAATATGGCAGCAACAGCAAATGAAGAGACACAAAAAAATCACTCTTCAAATCCGCGTTGAAATACCAATTTCAACATGTATATATTCATCTTATACACCAGATATCGGAAAAAGAGAGAGAGAGAGAGAATACCATTATATAACTTGCATCTTTGTCCACGCGATGAGCACGAGAAAATTGGGAAACTTGAACCTAAAATAAATCGAACTTCCGTTTCTGCATGTCTTGTTTCCATTTTGGCAATTTGTAGAACTGTTCTTTTGTAGTGTTGAAAATAGTCTGGAATTCTTCGTCAGAGAGATATGCCTAAAAGATTTTTAATAAAAGAAATGGTAAGAAAATGTATGGAAAATCGATCAAGAATAAGTCAGACGAGAGTTGGAGAACATTCATCGGTGTCATGGAACCAATTATCCCAAAAGTTTAAGCTAATCGATGAAGTCCCAATAAGGTTTTATACTCTAACATGACTTCTCACATGAATCCCCACTGAGTTTGAAGCGTAGATAGGCTCACCTCATACCTTATTTTAAAATTATATTAATGTTAAAAGTGGAGACTGTTTTGATTTGAACCTGCAACCTCTTGGTCAACAAAGCTCTGATAACATTCAAGGAACCAACTATCCCAAAACCTTACACTAATAAGTGAAGCAAGTGAATGATTTTATATTCTAACACGCCTCCTCTCACGAATATGCCCGTTGCCCATTGGAATTGAACTACAGATAATGCAAAGGTTCACCTCTTTGTGCTAAAATTATATTAATAGTAAAAGTGGGAGTTGTTAGAACTCAAACTTGATATATCTCGATTAATAAGGATCTAATATTACGTCAAGAAACCTACTATTGTAAAAGCTTAAGCTAATCAGTTAAGGCATAAGAATGCTTTATACTCTAATAGGCCCTCTTCACGCTTATGCCCACTGGGCTTGAATTGTAAACAGTGCTAAGGTCTACCTCATACATTGTGCTGAATTATTAATGTCAAAAGTGGAGGCTTTTAATGTTCAAACCTACAGCCTCTCAGTCAATAAACTTCTGGTACAATTTCAAAGAACCAACTATCCAAAAAGTTTAATCTAATCAGTGAAAGCCCAAAAATAGTTTTATACTCTAACAATAGAGACTGACTAACCTCTCTACGTTTGAAATCGATTCCAGTGACCGGATTTGTAGATTTGGCTCTTAGCTGCTCGTAACTGAATGTACTCTGAGCAGTTTGCGAGTCCTTTGCTTCTTGCTCAGGCTCGGATTCTACTTTTGATACTGATCCGTCACCATTGCTTTCTGGGACAGGCTCTAAGCTTTCTCTCTCCTTAACTTCTGAAACTTCTTGCCATTCCAACGAAGCCTCAGGAACGGTTTCATTATCCGCCGGAGCTGCAAGCAAATTACAGGAACTTCATGTTTCAAATTTCAAGAACTTGTGGAAGCAATTCAGAAAGCTCAGCCAACAAGCAATGGTAAAAAGGAGTATGGAGTAATACTGCTGTAAACGAGCCGAGTCAAGCCAAGCACACCCTTATTCGAGCTCAAGCTCGATAAGGTTTAATGAGCTTTTGTACCTTTATTTGAATTCGATTCGATAAGATATTAATACGCTTGATACTCCACTCGACTTGGCTCGATAACCTTATTAAGCATGGTTGAGCTAGTGATCGAGTCCTTGTTATCGATCTAAGTTGAGCACATTATCAAGCCAAGTCGAGCATGGAGCTAAGTTTGCTACTGAGCTGAGCTCGCCACGAAGCCAAGCTATTCAGCTTACTATCAAGCCACTATTAAACCACTTTTTAGCTAATACGTTGTTAACAAGCTTTTATTGAGCTCTTATTAAAGTATTCGCAAATGCTAACGAGTTGAACACTTTTTGTTCGACTCGGCTTGTCAAACTTATCGAGCATGCTTGAACTTATGGAACCCCAAAAATGAACACGAACAGCCTTAGAAAATTTCAAACACGAGTAATGCATTGAACATTTGGTTCGTATACACTCTTATGCAATAGTACAAAAGGAATAGTATGCAGTAAAATAGTAGCGCAAAAAAAGAGAGGATATAATGACATTTTGGAAGACAAGTACATTCCACGCCTTGAGCATGAGGCAAGGATCGACAGGAACAGGAGAGTAATTCAGGCTGCATATGGTTGGACAGAGAACATTTTCCTTCCGGAAATTTTTGCTTATTAAAACATTTTTTAAAAAAATCCTCATCAATAGTTTCTTTGTCCTGCTAAGGAAAATAGTTTTATTATGTGAATTTGTAAAGGGTCCTTGTATAGCCCGACTAATGATTAGGGTGGAAAAGGTTCTCTCCGTACAGAAATGTATTCTCCCGTCACTGGGAAGAACTTGGCTTCACCGTTGTGGAGGAAAACATTCTCATAGATTATTGTTACTAGTCACATAAAAATTTGAAAGAAATAAAGATGAAAGGAGACTTCCAAAAAGGACCTCAGTAAACTCAAAAAGTGAATGAAAAGAAGGATCACAAACAGGAGACACAGTAACAGAGATGGTAATCAAATTCGAGAGTAAAACCAATAAGCACTGTAATCTTCACTCTTGAGGTCTCATCCTCCGTAAGCACTGACAAGGGAGCAAACAATCCCATTCCATGCAGGAAGCGATACGGGGGAGAATGGAGGATGACTTTTATAGTCTAGAGCAGGTTCATAGATTCTCTTATCTAGGGAGAAAAGTTTCCGGGAGCAAGTAGATAGGCAAAGCGGAGTGTTGGGCTTCATGTGCGGAGTTTGGTTTATCTCTATGAAGTGGATAATCTGACTGACTAAGGGCATTTTAACCGCATTAGGGTTTGTGTGGTTATATATACTCCTACCTAGGATTTATGAGTTGTTATGAGAGTGTTAGGCTTCCTGTGTGAAGCTTGGTTTTAATTTGTAATGGACCACGTCTACGGGGTAGAGGACTGAACTGAATGAGGATATTTTCAAGTATACTGCGGTTTTGTGTTGCTACATATACTCTTCCTTGTGGTTTACAAGTCGTTGTGTGAGACGAGAAGAATTTTCTTATACTCTTTCAAAAAGATAGTGAAAAATCTCTGCAACTTCATGGACATAGACACAATTGGCTAACCACGTAAATCTTGCATCCTATTTTCTTTTTCTGTCAAGTTTTTCATTGTTCTTTTATTTCATCTTCCTAACACAGAGTAACAGTTAACCCACCAGAAGGATTATTGTCAGGCAGCGTAGGAGAAGTCCGAGTGTATCGAGGAGGAGATGTCACAGGCGATTTTTGCTTCTTTTCAGCAGTAAGGGTGGACGAAAGAGCGGCCAGGGCAGCAGCTCTCTGTGATCCTTGACCAGTACCAGATGGCCTTGTAGCCGTAGGCTTCTTGTTTGAAGACGGGTCAAATGCAGATGATAAAGCAGCCAATGCTTCAGCTCTTTGCCTTGGGCCTCCTTGATTTGATCCGTCTGAACTATACGAGCTCTGGAAATACATGAAAAGTTCAACTCATTGAGTCCGCTTATAATTCCATTAATCCGCAGGGTTAAGGGCGTACATCGTCTGAGCTGGCACACGATAGCATAAACCTCGAAAGGCTCGGCTATTTTAGCACACCGAGGAGACCCCAAGCCCAATAAAGTGCAAGCTCATAGGCTCGTAAGCCTAAATGAGCTTATTTTAATGCAATTTATTAGCTTAAATATGCCGAATCCAACCCAGCTTGAGCCTAAATGAAGATGCATCAAAATGCGTTGGAGGCCAAGCTAGACCAGATCATCATCAAGGTGAAAGATCCATTCAATGAAGATTTGCATGACTGAAAATGGAATAACAGCCCAGGAAAACATTCCATGGCCCTTCAACATCCTATAATGATGCTTCAAGCATTAATAGCCAACCCCACATAGGGAGAGCTACGCCTTCAATGATGACGATAATGATAACAGCAAATCTCTGAATGAAAGTTCAGTATTACAACTTCAATGATGATGACGGTAAGCATAACCATGAATGAAAGTTCATCATTATTACCGAAATCCACATTAGAAAAGAAAAATTGTAAAAAGATCATTACATTTGCAGGCTGCTTTTCTCCGGAAGAGGGGCTGAACGCAGAGTTCAAAGCTGCCAAAGCTTCAGCTCTTTGTCTTGGTCCTCCTTGATTTGACCCATTTGATCTATTTGCGCTCTACAATAGCATGAACAATCCAGATTCAATTCCACTAGGTACATCTACATAGCAAATCATTCAAAACAAAATGTGCAACACACAAGAAAAGGAAATTATTGCAGCGCATACTTCAAGCTTTTTGCTATCGTTTTTTATTTACAGTTTTTGGTTTTTTTTTTTTTTTTAAATAAAAACTATATTTTGAACACGGGTTTTTCTTATTTTTCATTAAGCCGAAATTACAAAAGAAAAAACAAGAAAAAATCATTTCAAAAACCTGGTTTTCTGCTTCTCTAAAACAAAAACTATAAGCAAAAAACGAAACCAAACAAGCCCTTAAATATCAAATAAAAGAAGAGGGGATTAGAAAAAATAGAGAATGAAATTGTATAATTACTGCATAAACAAGGCTCAAAGTTCGGCTTTTCCAAGCATGTTACTCATGCAGAGAGGGAGGAGATAGGTTTAAAACAATTCAGAATCCTGATATTTGGAAGATTAACATCTTGCCTTCAACAATTATGGGATTATGGAATACAGACCTTTTATCAACAAAAGGAAGAGTACCTAATATACTAAGCTGATCTTTTAAAAATCAAAAGGAAAGTGTAACATTAAATTAAGAAAGAGCACAGCAATACAGCATAGTGATTCTACTGGCCAAAAAGCTGCAGTAACAAAGAAAGAGTCGCATAATATGATCAGAGCTAGAGATAAGAGTGGACTTGGCTAGAATTCCAGCCTTCCTTCTTGTTAGAGTATAAAATCATTTATTGGGCCTTTACCCATCAGCTTAAACTTTTGGGACAATTGGTTCTTTGACATGATAACAGAGCCTAGCTAATCAAAAGGTCATTCAGGTAGTATCATAACAGCCCCCACTAAAATTTCAACGTATGATATGAGATGGGCTTGTGAATTATCCATGCTTCAAAGCCAACGGACATTCGCATGAGGGGGCACGTGTTAGAGTACAAAACCGATTATAAGTCTCCATCCATCAGCTTAAACTTTTGGGACTGTTTCTTGACACTCCTATAGCTGTTGACAACATGGGCTGTAGCACCAGTTAAACTGATTTAAACGGGAGTGGCATGAATAACTAAGGCAGGACATCAGAATAAAGCCAATGTAGTATAAGACATAATCTGATACCAATAAGTTTAAATATTTACCTCTACCGCATGACTGGCTCCAAATAATAACATGAGTTTCTTCTGGAACGAGTTTCCTTGAACCTGTAGTCAAAAGCAAGATGGATCATGTGATGAACACGCACATATGGTGATTTAGTATGTCCTAAGCTTTACACATACAGTTGCTTTTGCCGGATCCCATGAAAAGTACATTGTGAAGAAACACGGCTCATTTCCTTCTATGGTCCTGTAAAGTGGTACCTTCGGGGATAGGGATTCAAGTGAAGCAGCCATCTGAACATATTTCTGCAGTGCACACAAGAGTTAAAATACAGCTCTGAATGTACGATAACTAACCATGTGCGTTTTAAGCAGTACCTCGCCAATTTCAAAAGCTTTCTGCTTTTCTTTGGGTTCAACAGACTGACCAACCCAAACAAAAACTTCAACATGGGTGTCGAGAATCAGCATGTCCTCAGTCAAAAGATCATCTTGTGTAAAATTGTAGATCTCCTCAACCTACAAGAAAAATCGTATGATTTCTATAGTTCCGTCCAATTAAGGAAGAAAAATACAAGGAACCCACTAACATCAAAACCTACCTGAAACTTCTCTGGAAGTCCATGGTACAAGTGTAAACAAAATCACAGAAAATGTTAGATGGGAATTAACTTTTGTAGTGGGGTACTAATGAACTTAATATCAGAATACAACCTTTGTTGAATGAGAATGAAAACAAATGTGGGTCTCTGACAAGTTCTTGAGTTACATTTTTGCTTGTGTACATTTGTTTGCCTCCGAGTGCAGACCAGAAGGTTGAACTTTCAGTTCCTTCTTTATTAAGTTTCACAGCAGCTCCTGGCTAAAACCAGAAAGAATTTACTATCAGTTGCAGTATTCCAGGTTACAGTGAAAGTTAAATCAACTAATGTCCAATTATGCAAGAAGAAATTTTCAGCTTGGCTCTTTGCCTATATAGTAGTCAAACTAGATGCCAAGCTCAACTCAATAGGACTCCACCTGAGGTCCTTGTGACTTGCAGGTTTCATGCAAGGAAGCTTCAGAGATTGCCCAATTAAGGAACTAGCACTTTAGAAATGATTTTCTTTTCTCAATTTGAAAGCTTAGTCCATAAAGAACCAAAAAGCATATTGCTATGGAATTCGAACATGAACAAATTGAATTGGGGATACTGTTGGTCCTTGCATCATCAACTCATCATACTCATCTAGACTAGAATATAGTTGTAGGAAACTCCTAAAATGCTAACATTTTGTGCTCATAAATGCGATTCGGTGTTCCAAAGTCAGACTCGCATTTCGACTGTGTATCAAACTTAAGGGAAACTCAATTCAAACAAACATTGAATCATTTGGATAGGAAGATATTTATTAGATGATCTTTTGGCTAATTATATTACTCAATTCAAAGAATTATTGAATCGTGCGGTAGGGCCGGACATAACCCCAAACGACCCAAGCAACCAGTTGGGGCCCTCAAATCCTAGGGGCCCCCATATTCTGGAGTTCGTAGGTTTTTGAAGTAACAACTATTGATATTAATAGGTTTTAAGAGAAATGCTATTATATATGAAGTGCCCCGTTTGAAAATTTTGCTTGGGACCCCGAAAATGTCAGGACCAGCCCTGTCGTGCAGACATGTCGGAGTCAACTTTCATGATCTTATTCATTAGAGTACTCAATTTTCTAAGTTATTTCTTTTTTTTTTTTGGGGTCAAGTTCTAAGTTATTTCTTAATATTGACTTTGTTTGAAATGTTATACTTCAACAGTTCAATTAGTGACGTTTCATTAATTTTTTTTTTTTTTTTTGTATCTAGTATACTGTAATATAAAAGCTCCCTCCACCATGCTCCCAAACTTAGAAGACTGCTTGCCCCATGTTACTACTTTCATTTCCGTTTCCATTTCCTTTCCCGCTCCTTCATGCAACTTAGAAGCCCTTTTACGAGAGGTATGTGGGCATGACCGTAGCTTTACAACAAGAGCAGGCAGTTGGAAACAAGTGCAGCCAAGAAGCTAGTAGCCTAGCATACATGTTGAATGAACAAATTGCATTTGACAGGAAAACAAATCGGGAGGAAAGAGAAAGGAAAATTGTCAAGTCGATCTTGCACCTTCAAAAATTCTGCCACTTTGGCCGCTTGCTGCTGATGTTCATACGTGCTTTTACTTCCATGCCACGTGAAAATTGAAAGGCCAGATTGCAGTAAGAAGCACTCGAAAGAGTTCAACGATGTCGCCACCTGATGTTGGTACACATTCATAGCCATGCAACATTCAGATGTGGGAAAATTTATCATTCTTCTGACAACTGAAACATCCATCTTACCCATCTTTCATTAAATTGTTTTTCCTTTTTACATATAATTTCTTTCATCAAGATTGTAACATAGATAGAACTGCACAATATCTGAAAATGATAATGACTAAGTTCGATTTACAGTCCTATCAAGGATGATCATAGACAAACAAGATGTTAGCTAGTCATAACTTAGCGCCCGCCCCCCCCGCCCCCCCCCCCTCCTCTTTTTTTTACATCAGTTGAGTGACGTACAAGGATGTCCTCATGTTGTACACCTTTCAATGTGGGAAAATGCTTTATATGGACAGATAACCGTGTTAATCAAGCATATGGTGGAATATATCATACCACGTCAACTTGCACGGCCTTTGTATTATGCAAGGACGTGCCAGACACCCTGATAAGAGCTTTACCATCAGCAGCGTAAGTATCGTCATTTATTCCTTTCTCCTCGAGGAACTTTTTGTAAGCAGTACTTAATCCGCCCTAAAATCATGAAACAAGTAAAATTATGGAATTAACCCAAGCCATATGACAAAAATAGAATATAACTTTAGAGGCCTTATCACTGAAAAAACTCATACAAAAATACCTTAAGCACTACCAAAGGCTGAAAGATGGGAATAAATTGAGGTGGCTCCTTTCCTTCATATATGCGACCCTGCATGGCAACGTATTATCAAGAGATTGGCAAATCTTACAATGCAACTCTAAGACAAAAAATTATGATACCAGAACAGGTCTTCCTTTCAGGGAGTTACACAATGTATTAGCAAGCTGAGCGGCCATGCTTTGGTCCTCCTGAAGCCAAATAACACTACAAAATCAATGTTTACAGCAAACTTGAAGATCGAAATGAACAGGCAGCTAGTAATGACGTGAAGCAAATTTAAATAGAACATATAGCTGCAAGTCTTGAACCACATAAAGAACTACTACTATAAACAATAGATGTCAGGAGCATTACAGTTACTAATCTCTCTCTCTGCTCATAAAGCGGAGTGTGGGTGGCTGACACTAAAACGGATGTAAGCATACCAGTTTGTTATGGCTTGACAGTCATACGAGATCTCGTGGCACGGTATTCAGTCGCATTGCAGTTGGAATCACTATGTGGAAAGAGCTTAATCGCATTAGAATTTTCTTTTTGGGGCATAAGCTATTTTTAAGCCTTATTTTTGCAAAAATTAGAATGAAGGGCCATACTTTTGACATGTAAACACATTTATACGTATGTTTTACTAAATAAAACAAAATATACACAAATCATGAAAGCTTTTAATAATATCGTACGTAACAGCCAATTAAAGAATGGCTATATCAAAATACGCGTTATGTCTAGCCTGTGCATAGGATGAGTTAAACGCGTACCTAGACAGGAAACTACACTCTAAATGATAGTAGTAGTATTAGTAACTTTCCACTGATTCCCCGGAAAAAGGTCTTAACAGTAGAAAATGAGACATGCAACTCCGACAATAACACAGCTATGGAGATGTTTTACCTCAATGCTATCTTTCCCAATCCACCAGCACAAATAGTAGTTTTCTTTCTTGTCGCCAGAATGGTACGTATATAAAACAATGTAGCAATCTCCGCTGTAAAATTTGCCAATATCCTCCTTGGGCAGCTGAGTCTTTGCACTACCATCAATGCGCCACACCTGAAAATTCATCCAAAATAAATACTTTAAAATATGTAAATGGTAGTCAGAAAGTAAAAGTAAGCCATCTCCAAAATCACTATAAGATCAACGGAAGCCAGACCTCAATTTTGCCACCACCCTCAAGCAACGGTGGGACATCCTCACTCACTGGAGCAGGCTTGGACATTCCCTTAACGCCAAGACCCTGTTGCTTCAGAAAAGCTACAAAAAGAAGAGTACACATTTAGTAATGTTACATAAGTACAACACCCAATGGCTGATCTAGGAATTCATCAATATAGGGTCCATATTTATAATACAAAAATAATAAAATATCAAAGAGTTTGATAAATAAACTATAAAATTGATTAGTTAATTAATTAGAAATATAATCATATACTTCTAGTAATTGTTCATTATTTAAGGAAGAAAATATTAGGGTTAGTTTTAAGTTTCATGGGACCCGTCCAAGACCTAGAAGAGTTGGTGAAGCATGCTTACGACCTGTCCAAGATGCCTCTTATGCTAGATCGTTACCAGTTATAATATACATGGGTTACTTAGTGTTTATACAGATATATATATATATATATATGTATGTAGGTCGAGTGGTAAAGTTGTGGGGGTTCATGCATGATGCATGCACCCCGATCTTGCCAATGTAGATCCAGAGCTGACAACACCAGTTTGTTTAGAGCAGATGACAAGACTAATACCTGCTACTTTTCCTCTTCCTTCTTCGGCACCTGCAGTAGCCGAACCAGCTGGCCAGGAGTCAAAGTGGAGCTTAAATGAATATGGCTCATAACCTTGAATTATTCGGGTAATACGGGTTGCTTTTGGCCTGTTTTGACTGGTGACAAATTCCTGAGCAAATATGACTTAAGTAAGAATTCCATATTCCTGTTCAAAAACACATTCAGTATTCCTGTTCAAAAACACACAAGTATATGAACACAAGGAAACAATAAACCTCAACAGCTTGGCAGGCAGCTTTTCTTTCTTCCACTTGTGTTACACGACCAAACCAAACAAATATCTCTGCGCCACAGTCGAGCAAATAGCATTTGTTGTTTTCCAATAACCCTTTGGTAAGTTCACCTTCCACACTCTCCACTTTACCATCAGCGAGACTATAGCAACCACAGCTTTCAGTCAGAAATCTTGCATGCATGACAAAATATACTGGACAAGTTGTTCAACACACAGATCGGTATCTCAAAATTTAAATTTCAACTGCTAAAAATGGTAAAAAAACGATTTTTCTCTGTTGTGTAGCAAATTCAGTATCCACAACTGAGTAATACACGGGAGGTTCAAGCTAACAAATATGAGAAGATTCAAGCTTGAATCTTTCAAGGTAAATCCATTATTAACATATTCCAGGTTCCAGAAAAAGAATACAACAAGCCATAACAGCTTGAAAAATCAGCCTGACTCGTCCTCACAGAGTAGAAAAGGTGTCTGAACCTTTTCTGAACCTCACTGGGTTAGAGCCTTGTGTCAATTGTGTGCTAGGCTTCCGTAACAGCATGGTGAGAGTGATTGTCTAATACATCTTAAAATTCCACAAAAGAGATACCCTTAACCCCTGAAAGTAATAAAATGGCAGATAGCATTTTTTGGTCTAAATTTGAACAGTGCGATTTCATTTTTAGCACATATCTAACTATGTTAATAACTAAGAATTTTTAGTTTTCAACATTATAAAGGTGAGCAGTAAAGCACACAATATTGAATCACAAGAGCAGCATGCAAAGCGAGGACATATCTACTGACACTTTATTTGAATTTCAGATAGAAATGATGAAGAAAGGCAAAACCGTATTTCATTGGTTTGATGAATGTGTTCTGGAATATTGAAATTGCCAACCAGAACAAAAATACCTGTAAAGTTTGGGAGGACGTTCCTCTGGAACAACATCATCCTCACTGTTCACCTTTCTACCAATTGGCGCAAAACCACCGAAGAGAACCCAAAATTCACCAGAATCTGATTCAGCTTGTAGTTTTCCATCATCTACCAAAAAGGGATCATAATTTCAATAGAACATATAAACGGATTATGAAGGAGCCAGTAATGAAGAAGCCAACATGCTATGCTGAACTTAAAGTCTCTCACCTACTATAGCAACATCACATTTTCCTTCATGAAATTTGTCTTTTAGAAACTGAACCACTTCCAAAGCCTTGGCCCTCTCTTGAATGTTGGAGTTTGCACCATTAAATTGATAAATTTTATCTTTAGTGTCTAAGATAAAAACATCATCATGATTCAAAGAGGTCCGAGCAAAAGGAACCTGCATAGACAAGTTAAAGTATCTTAGTCTCCCTATCACCCAGATAGATGGTCAGTTTACCACAGAGACAACTTCGATGATACTTCAGATAAAGTGGACCAAGTCAGGCAATACGCACTGGTACCTGCTTCATTTTAACAGCTCGCTTCCCTTGGCAGACATACAATCTTGTTTCGAACTCGTCTTCCTCTATGTTCTTAAATCCAGATGCAACACCACCCTCTAACGGTATGATACATGGCTTAAAATATGACAAAAATTTGTCAGACTCATGCCCCTGGACTTCTCTATGCTGTATAGCTTTCCCACCGAGAGATGCATCAAGTTCTACAGCTTTAATAGCAGCTGTTCCAGCCTCATCCTACATAAGTCATCCGAACGCATATGTATTAGTGCGAAAGTGAAGTTGGATCAAACATGAGACGATGAGGTATGGCGTACCTGGCTAGTATCTTTTCCAAGCCAAAAATGTATGTCATACAGATAAGCACCTCCCTTGCCGGGACTCGTCTGCATAAACATGTGACATGTAAGAGACTGTGTCCTCTCCCCAATCAAAAAAGAGTATGATACCACAACCATGCAGGGGAAAATTCCTCCCACATGAGCATGATTAAAAATGATGTGCGTTGGGGACAAATGTAGGCAATATACAAAGACGCTTAGAGTTAACTACAAAGGCTGCAGCTATGAAAAATTGAACTTTCTCTCCTCTAGTTTGAGCATTGAACTCACTTCTCTTCCAGTAAAATTAAACCTCAGTTAAGTTCAATGAAGGAAGCACAAAGTTGAAGCAGAGAAATTCAGAGGTAGAACACCTGATTATCAAAGTCGGTAAGGTTTTCTAGTCTTTGATAAATTAAGAGAATCGATAAAGGAAGACATCTAGAGAAATTCGTCAAAAAAATGACTCATTGCATGGCCTACAAACAACTCACTGGCACATGGATTAATTTGTCGTATGAATAAATTTATAAAGTAAGTTGATCTGCTCCTCGTTCACAAACTCTTTTGAGAATAAGAAATAAAGAATTGAAATTAGACAACAAATGATTACTGGCAACTGTAAGAGCAGCAGCGGATCTACATTTAGGTTGAGCCAACCCTGCCTTTAAATAAATTTAATATGAAGGGAGGATAATCACTCTAGGACCCTTGGCCAAGTGGTCCTTTGCTTTAGTTGCCAAATACTTGGCGCAGGTTCGATTCCCGCTTAAAGCAAGCTGTGTGTGTGTGTTTTTTTTTTTAATCAAAGCTTGAAGCAACTTTAATTTAGGGAGATTTGTCTCACTTGTTTTTGTAAATATAATATAAATATTATATATTTTAGGCGGAAATTAAAAATAAATAATTTGTTTTATATCAATGGTCTTACTAATTTTTATTTAAGTATACTTATATACATAATTTACCCATATACACTGTTCAAAATTTGTAGTTTGTATGCAAATCACTTCAAATTATTTTTAACCTTTTCAACTCTATACTTATATTATATAATTTATAATTCTATATTTATATATCGATTTTTGTTCAAGTTTGTTTGTAATATTTTACTTGTAGGAAAAATATGTAATATCTGACACGTAATAGTTGAAAACTAAATATAAAGTTTCTTAAATAATTTTAAATTGTTTATTGAACTCTAGTGAATCACAAATTTAGAATTTTCATTTCAAATTATCTTTCTTTCATTACGAATATCAAAAAAGTATGTTATTTAGTGAAAAATTTTATAAAAATATTCTAAATGATGATAAGACCCCAGCTTCAGTGTGAATTGAGTTTGAAAAATTATTTTTTTCATGTATATATGTATTTTGGTATGGTTGGATTCCTTAATTAAAATCATCTCAAAATTTTTCTTATATTTAGGAATGATTAAGAGCTAAATTTTGACTTTAGATTAAAATATAGAACAAATATACGACTAAATGTGAAAGTAATTTATAACTTAAGCCCACCCTCAATCAAAATTCTGGATCCGCCACTGTGTACGAGGAAAGAACTCTCTGAGAAAACATTTTAGTATAAAATTAATTCTATCAAATGACATATCCAAAGCTAAGCAGAATACAATGATACTTATATTTGATCTGCGTTTTAGCTGAATCAGCACCAAAAGGTATGAACAGATGTGGTTCAATACTACATAATTGAGAAGTTTGAAACGTGAATTTTGTGAGATACAATTAGAAGTTCAAAGTTCATCATGAATTTTTCATATAATTCTACAACGAAAATATGAACCCGGAAATTCAAAGGATGATATGCATAGTACAAGTAGAATTGAAGCATGACCACAGCAGTATTGAGCAGCAAGAACATGAATAGATAAAAATATCATGCACAAGAATACCCACCTGTAGGACGATGTAAGAGTCTCCGGAATAGAATTTACCATAATCAGATTTTGGCAACGGAACTGGCTGAAAGTTTTCAATTCTCCATATCTCAATCCCTCTATCCACAGAGTCAAGGTCAAGAAGGCAGCAGATATATGCAAAATTTAAATCAACAGAGCATGATCACAATCATTCAACTGCCCCCTTGGGAGGGTTATGTATTTGTACACATTTAACTTGAATAACACAATAGCCAAATAAAGAAGCATATTTAGAGAATCAGTTAGCTTTGATGTTTTGGTACTCCGAATTTCCGATTCCACAGTTCTAAATTAAAGAAGAATCGCAAGCTGATGGTAGTCAACATGTGAGCAGAAACTCGAAAGGATACACTTTCTGCCCCACTCCCTGAAAAGCAGGGTCCAAAGCCTTCGTAGAGCCAGACATCAGCAGAATCCTGCTTGGCACGCTTCAGAAAGATGATAGTGCGAAATTTTGGAATCCTACCTTTCCCGTGTTGAGAATCTAGACAAGCAATGACTGCAGGGAGGTAAAACAGGGCAATTGATCATGAACAAAAGAAGCCCTAGAGGTCAAGATCAAATATTTCTAAGGCATTTTTAAAGGTCATTGCTGAACCTACTTGCAGAACCTCTACATTTTCTGGCAGCAAAATTATCCACACAACAATACCTGTGCTATATGCTATTTTGTTACGGTTAATGCAAATAGCACCAGCAGCGAGCACAATATGAGACAGAATGCCTTGAAAGACTATCCGTGGCAAGATCATTTATAATTCATTCGGATTCCATTATATTTCAGCTCATATAATACACACCATTTCCATCCAAGACAAACAAAATGTCTTGAAAAGACTATCTGTGGCAAGGTCATATATAATTCATTCGGTTTTCATGATATTTTGACTTGTACAATACACCATTTCCTTCAAAGAAGAAGCAACTTTTACAAGCACTGAATATTTGCCTTTCATTACAGAACTGATTATTACTGAATCCCAAACCCCACTTCTCTGTTGATAAAATTCGTAACTGATTTGTCTACCAACTGATCATTCTTCGATACTCGAAATAATCCTTTATCAGCATTTGCGTTAGGTTTATGTTATAATAAATGTTGAGCAGCACTATTTTGTGTTCGAGTACAAAAACATTCATTGGCCGTCACCCATCAACTTAAACTTTTGGTATCAAAGCCTTATTGACTGAGAGATCACAAGTTCATATTCTAATAGCTCCACTCTCAATATTAAAGTAGTTTAGCACAAGATATGAGGTGGACATGTCTAATAATCACACTTCATATGCCCAATGCGCATTCAAGAAAAGAGGCATGTTAAAGTACAAAATCATTTTCACCCATCAGTTTCTCAAAAATTTGAACATCAATCTGATGGTGCAGGATCACCTGACTGGCAGACAGATGGTACCATCTTTCTATATGGATGCAGATACCCCTAAGATACGAGAATTATCACATTCATGAATAGTGTGCGATGCCTTGGCCATAAACATTAAACCACAACTACACATTGTTAAATTTATCAAGCCTTTAGACCCGACCTACGAAATTGGCATACATAAAGTCCACATATAAGCCCAAGTCGGGTTCCGTCCTAAAACTAATTGGCATTAAGTGGAGTAACCCATTAGGTTGATATATTGATTTCTTTTCTCCTGCAACTCCAATATGCGATTTTCCTAAACTTACATGTAGAGTCCTTAATACAAATACTTCCATAACCTTAGAGATGTAATATGAAACACAAAATTCTCAAACGCAGTTCAAAGTTCCAAACCAATTGTTGTCAGGAAATGCAACAATTATGAACAAAGAAAAATTCAAACAAAAAACATTAAAACAAACACACAATATTTACGTGGTTGGGCCTAAAATGCCTACATCTATAGAGTTGCAGGCATATTTTATTACTTGGAAGTTTTACCGAGAGTTTCTTGTATTTCACCCAGTATAGACCAAGAAACTCTAATCACCCCGGAATAAATCACCGTTAATGGGCCCGAGCCTCCACTTGGGCCTAAAATAAGACCGGATCCTCCACTCCACGGACTTAGCTCATTACAGTATAAAATGAGGCTCCACACATGAAACCTAACAATTGCTGCAAACTTCGCTAACTCAAGATCAAATCTTTAATAAACCTAATCAACAATAAATAAACCTAAACCTCAGATCAAGATGAAACAACACGAATTACAGCAAAAGAAACAAAATTTAGCCAAGAGATCCACGGATCAAGAGCGAAAATCAAACTATAAAAACAAACACAATCAGAACTACAACTAAAATCAAAATTCAACACAAAAAAGAACAGCAATCAACACACCAGAGATCAATTCAGAGATGATAATGATGATTAAGTTGCAAAGTGTTGTAAGAGAGAGAGAGAGAGAGAGAGAGAGAGAGGAGAGAGAGTAATACTGTGAAAGTAGAAGGGTAACATTGGTACAAAAAATATCCAGTTAGGCGTTAAAATAAGCTGCCAGATCCAGTGACTGTGGGCCCCCGGCCCACCAGCCAGGTTGGATTTTTTATTACTTCACTTTTTTTTTTAAATTACATATTAGTATATTAAGATTTAGTATATTAATTTTTTAATTTACAAACTTTATAAAATAATTTTTTAATCAAAAGTTATATAAATTTAATAAAATAATCTAAATAACAATGTGTAAGGGTGTAAAACAGACCATGCTTTCATTTTTTTATATTGTTGTTTGGAGTATTTTATTAAATACCTAAGACGATACCAATACGCAAGCACCGGATCCCATTGGAACTTCAAAGTTAAGTGTGATTGGGCGAGAGTAGTACCAAGATAGGTCACCTTCTGGGAAGTTCTCGTATTGCACCCCTCATGTTGGGAATACTCAGAAGCCGCCTCTCTTCAGGGTAGCACCCTGAAAGGAAAAAGCTGTGTATATCCACCCCTCCGGACCCTGCTTAGGCGGAAGCCCTTCGGGCACTGAGAATGTTGCTTTTTTTTAGAGTATTTTATTAAATATACATAACTTTTTAACTAAAAAATTATTTAATAAAGTTTGTAGATTAATAAATTGATACACTAAATTTCAAGGTACTAATGTATAACTTACCCTTACTTTTTTTATTTTTTATTTGGATTATTTACATCAAAAGTCTCTACATTTTAGACATGACATTAATTTAGTTTTTGAATTTAGTTGTATTAGTTTAGTCTCTATATAATTTATAAAGTAAATTACAAAAAATTTTCATGTCTTTTGCTTCAAAAATAAAAAACCCCCTCACAAATAAAAGCACTCACAAAACCCTCTCACTTTTAAAAATTTATCACTTAACCCCCATGTAACTTATTTTTGACCATTTTGCCCCTAATGTTTAATTTTATTTTTAGAAAAAAGTTTTATATTATTAAACAAAAATTAAATATTTTATATTTTTAGCAAAAAAAATTAAGAAAATTTTTTATATTTATAAAAATATAATTATTTCAATTAATTATAGCAATATTATATAAGTTCAAAAGATAAAAAATATTTTTAAAATTTTTAGGAAAAAAATATTATGAGATAAAATATAACTTTTTTTGGTTGAGGGGCAAAATGGTCAAAAAAATTTATTTGGGGGTAAAATGAAAAATTTTAAAAAGTTAGGGGGTTTAGTGAGTGGTTTTGTTTTTGAGAGGGGTTTTTTGTTATTGAAGCAAAAGTCAGGGGTGTTTTCTATAATTTACCTTAATTTATATTGTATTAATTTAGCTTAATAGTTGAATTGGAGGCATAATTTTTAACACATGATATATATTAGTTTAGTGTGTGCATGATTTATATTGGATTTTAACCTAACAAATGACTGACCTATTAAAAATTTTATTGTTGAACGTTAGTCAAGAACCAAATTAACACAATGTAACTTGCATAGGAACTAAAGTAACACAAAGTAAAATGCGGGCACCTTTCGCTTAAACAACAACAACAAACCCAGTGCCTTAAGGGCTCCCGCAAAAGCAGGGTCTGGGGGGTTGATGTATGCAGCCTTCCCCCTTCAAGGTATGAAGCTGAAGAGAGGCTGTTTCCGAGAACCCCCAACCTGATTATGTCATCTTCGTGTCATAGTGACCTGTGAGCAATACGGTATCAAAGCAAAAGAGTAAGCTATAGCATAAAACAAGCAATACAAAACATAACGCCCCAGAGGAGACATCGAGGCAAAACCTTCCATACCAGGCAGCAAATAAAAGCAGATAGGCATATAGTATATAGTAGACAGTAGACAGATAGGCCTATGAACCCAATTATAGCAGAAAAAGTGGAGGTGTGAGGCCGCTACAATCTGCTACCCCTATGCTAGTCCTCCCTCGAGCACTAACTCTATCTAGCTCTATCTAAGACCATCTCCTACCGTGGGTTTAGGTTGGTGAGGTCCTGCCGTTACGACTGCAGCCGTCCCTTCTTTGGCCTGCTTCATCCTCTTCTTCCTAGCGTGGTACTGAGTTTATCACATTTCCTAACTGGAGCAGTGAATGGACTTCTGTTCACATTTCGCTTAAACAACTGTTCTTATTTGTTCTTCTTTATTCCTTTTTTGTATTTTTTGGACACTTTGGTTCAATTATCCTAAGGTTTCGAATATTTTTTTAAATTTTGAACGTTCCTTAGATACTCTGAATTCTTATAATCCTTTTTAGGTACCCTACGTCCACAACATTAAATGTTCGTTAACTTCTGCTATCGTGACACCCAAGAGAAAAAAAAAAAAGAGAGAGAGAGAGAGAAACATGTAAAATATATGATCGTTTGAATTATGTACTTCGTTGCTTCTATATTCTTACGTTTATATGCTTGTATGCTTTCATGTTTCCTAGGCCGGGAGTCCTCAGATACAGCCTTCCTTTAGGGTAGCACTCTGAAGGGGTAAGCGTACATCCCACCCTTCCTAGACCCTGCATATGCTGGAACCTTTGAGGCGCTGGGTTTATCGTTGTTGTTCTTGTTGCTTCTCAGTATCTTAAAACCTACTAAAATTGGACTGATGTTATATTTTTATTAATATTGTATTTGATTTCTTATTTTATGACAAAATTAATATGTACCTCAAATTGTATCAACTATAAAGTTCGCAATCAATCCAACACAGACATACTGTAAGCCCTAAATTTACTCGCGACTCTCAATAAAGATTCCATCATCAACTTAACATTAATTTTACGGCATTACTAGATTAACATAATATAATACTATGGCCCCGTTTGGTTGTCACGTGAATTAAATTCCTACGGGAATTGCATTCCATGGGAATTCAACTCCCGCGTCAACTTCCAGGAAGTAGGTAAGTGACGTTTGATTGCCAGGAAGAGAAACAGAACTTACTTGGTGAGATTAGTTACAAAACAAAGGAATTAAAACCTACCATGGGATCTAGATATGTTACTTCCTACGTTTTGAAGGAATTGAAAATTGCTAAAAAAAATTTCGATAATTAGCGATAAAGTCGCGGTACAAAGCAGGCCACTCGACTAAGCGAGACTTGAGTCCACCCGTAAAAGAACGGGGGCCACAAAAGACAACAAAAAAGCAGGAAGACAATCCAAAACAAGCAAAACGCGAGCCACAAATACGACTCCACCTCAAGACATTGAAAATTGCTAAATAATTTTCAGTTCTTGCATTCTGCCTACTTTCTGCTAACCAAACAAGAGCCTAAATCCGTACTTTCTATAAATTTTTATTTCTCACATTTACTTCTAGTATACAAAACGAGGCGTATAACTAATTCTAAATTAACACAATAAACGAAGTATAATATCAGATAAATAATAAAAAGGATGGTGGGTCCAGGCACTTGTTGTCAGTTAGCTTTAGTTGGCTGGATAGACCAGGCATGTCCACCGCCACCACCTGCGTGCTCCCCTCTTACTAATATAATAATAATACAACAACAACAACAACAATCTCAGTGCCTCAAAGGCTCCCGCAAAAGCGAGGTCTAGGGGGTTGATGTACGCAGCCTTCCCCCTTCAGGGTGTCAACCTGAAGAGAGGCTGTTTCCGAGGACCTCCAACCTGAGAGATATGTCTTCATTGTATCATGGTGACCTGTGAACAATACGACATAAAAGTAAAAGAGTAAGTCATATCATAAAATGAGCAATACAAAGCATAACGCCCTAGAGGAGACTACGAAGCAAAACCTTCCCTTCAAGGCAACTAGTATAAGCAAATAGGCAGATAGTAGACAGATAGGCGTATAGGTAAATAGGTGCAGCCTAATAGACCTATACGCCTATGAACCCGTATATAGCAGAATAAGCAGCGGTGTGAGGCTGCTACATCTGCTACCTCTATGCAAGTCCTCCCTCGAGCTCTAGTTCTATCTAAGGCCATCTCCTTCCATGGGTTTAGGTGTAGTTTAATTAAAATTTAGATTTTCTTTTTACTAAAAATTACCTAAATTTTAGATGTAGTTTCAAAAAATCACCTAATTTTTAAAAAAATTTCAATGTCGTACCTTAATATTAACGCAATTAATATTCATTAGTTTTTGGTGACGTGGCATTTAAAAAAATATTTTTTTTAAAATATTACAAATTTTCAGATGTTTAAAATATAAATTCAAATTTTCTAAAATTATTTTCTCTTTATTTAAAGCCACATAAGCAAAAACCAACGAATATTATCGGCATTAACAATCAGGTGTTACATTGCAAAGTTTTTGAAAGTTTAGATGTAACTTTGAAAAATTAGAAATTTTAAGTGATTTTTTAATCGAACCTAAAATTTAGGTGATTTTCTGTATTAAAAAAAAAAAAAACCCTTCAAAATTTTACATAAAAAATTTGATGGAGAAGTTTAGTAGTTACTCCATATAATACCAATTGATTTTAGGCCAACAGCTGACTGAACTTATATATAAGCTTCGTATATATCCTAACTTCGCAGATTAAGCCAAATGGCTCATGAAATTTCGCACATAATAAGAAAATTTTATAATATATTTTATTAAATAGTATTATGTTATATTTTTAAATTATAACTATATTCAAAAATTTTATATATATATATATATATATCATTTAACCTAAGAAGATACTAACATGCAAGTATTGGATCTTATTAGAACTTGAAAATTAAGGGTACTTAGGCGAGAGTAGTACCAAGATAGGTGACCTTCTGGAAAGTCCTCGTGTTGCACCCCTCAAGTTAGGGGTTCTTGAAAACAACCTCTTTTTTAGCAGCACCTTGAAAGAGGAAAGCTGCGTACATCCACCCCAAACCCTTTTTAGATGAGAACCCTTTAAGCACTGAGAATGTTACTTTTGCTTTTATTAGTATATATATATCATTTGTGAAAAGAAAAGGGGCTAACAACTTTTCTCACCATTATTTTTAATTATGGAACAATCTAGATTATTTGGTGGTATTAATTTAAATAGTTATTTAACTATATACTTTTAAAAGAATAATTAAATCATAAAATATTAATATTTAAAATATTAAGAGGTAATTCTTTCCAAATTAGAATTTAGATATTATAATTATTTGACATTTAGAAGTCTTTTTTATGTTCTATAAGTAGGGGTTTTCTTTTCATTGTGAGCAAGTTTTTGAGTTGGTTTAATAAAAAAACAGGTATTTAATTACCCCCCCTGTATTATTGCAATAAAGCAACATTCCCAGTGCCTCAAGGGTTCCCGCCTAAGGAGGGTCTAGGGGGATCGATGTATGCAACCTTCCCCCTTCAGAGTGTTACATTGAAGAGAGGCTGTTTCCGAGAACTCCCAACCTGAGGGATGCAACACGAGGACTTCACAAGAAGTCACCGATCTTGGTACTACTATCGCCCAAGCAAGCTTAACCAAAAAGTTCTAATGGATTCGGTGCTTACTTGTTAGTACCCTCTTAGGTATATTATTACGGTATTATTGCGGCGTATTATTGTTGTATCTTAGGTAAAAATGAATTAATTAAACTTCTCTTTAATCTTCTTTTGCAATCATGAGAATCTTCCTTCAATCTCGTTTCAGCTACGCCCCACATCTTATAACTTTGTGTTGTCATCGGTCAGCTGATTCGCGATCCCTTGCCTCGATGTAATGTGTTCTACGTTTTTTGTTGGTTCTTGTTGGTATCCTTAACTGCAATACAATATATTTTTTCCCATAAAGGACAAGAAGTCAATCCCTCCCGCCAAGGCAGTGGAGAGGGTAAAGATGTACACAGCCTTACCCCTATAGGGTACTACATGTAAAGACGATGTTTACGAAAGGCCCGCAATCTTAAAAAGAACAATCTTTATTGGAAAAAAAGCTCAAGTACACTGTAAACTAGCATAAGTGTATCCCTCTCTCCTCACATGGAACATAATTCCAAAAATATATACAGGTACCCTTCACTCGAGTCTAGTGACTTTCTTGTTATAATTCAACAAGATTTTTTTGCAACATATTAACACGGAACATATATATTACGATATTTTCCAGCTTCTGTTATATGTTGGAGATAAGCTCGATGCAACTTGTTTGAAGAGGTCTGCGATGGAGGTAGAGATCACGAACCCGACTCAACAAGAAGCATTTAGGGTTTGAGCTGCCTGTATTTTATGAGACGTTAAGATATTCGGTTGTAATCCACTCTTTTCATTTTCAAAACCCACTCTTAAATTTCTCAAAAACCCAAAACTACAAACAATAAATGATACCAAACTAGCCCTTATACCTTTAGGATAGTTGGTTCCTTAACTGGTTCCAGCTGTTTGTACAGTAATAACAACCCCGTCCCAACTACGAAGTAACCCGAGTTCCAATCTCATCACTCGCTCCATAATGCAAAATGCTTTAGGTTATCCGATTTTGGGAAAGGGTGCCTTAAACCTTTCCTTAAAAAGTCAATGGAAGAAGAAAAGAACAATAGAAATCAATAGAAATGCAAGAGAACCTTAACCTAGTTCTAATTGACCTAGAACCTGAAACGATCCAAGTTGCTTGACCCAAAACTCAACGCGATTAGCTATGGAATTAAAATTCCAACTTCCAATTCCTTTGATTATCCAGACAATGGAGTTTCAATCTCATTAGAATCAGGAATGGAACTGCAATTCCACAGTCTAATTCCAATTTCACGTGCCGAACACAATCTAAAAGAATCAATTGAAGAAGGGAAAGAATAACAATGATAGAGAACTTTTTAACTTCAACAAGGCATATTGAGTACAACAAACATAGCATGTGGCAAATGTGAAGCCAGGTCTTCAATGTACCAAAAATCATGCTCTTACTTTGCTAATATCAACAATATTCATATGCATGAACCAATCTTTATGTATGGGCTAAAACTGTCTTTTAGACCACAAAATCAAAATATAAACCTTTTAACAACCGTTACGCACAACGCAATAGATCTTGAGCTAACTGTTATGATATGAAATTACTACAACAGGATGTATTCGCAACACCACATTGGTGAACTACAATTTGACTCCATGTTTTAGAAATCCAAAATAATCTACACAACCTAGCAATTTTTGATCTACCCCGAAAATCTAGGGTAGAGAGTGAGGGTTTGGTGACGCAAACCTGATATGGCCTGAAACCCAAAGTTACACGACCCCGCCTGCCTAACTCCACTAGACCCGATTACCAGGTCTAAGCAAAATGGTACTCTAAGGGCTTATTTGAAATTGTTTTTTGTTTGTAGTTTTAAATTTTTAAGAGACAAAAGATCAGGTTTTCAAAAGGATCTTTTGTATTTTTGGTTGTATATTTTCAATTTTCACTGAAATTAAGAAAAAACTAAAAAACAAAAGTAAAAAAGATTGTCCCCGAATAATATTAAATTTCTCCCAAACCAGAAACGCAAAAGAAAAACGATAAACATACACTAACATGTCAGGTTTAGTTATCTAATTCTCTCCCTCTGCACTTCTCCTTCAAAAGTTTCGGTCTCGGTCTCGGTCTCATAGGCTTTAAGTAAAAAGCCTGCCGATGAACCATCGACTTCAATACATCAACCAACATCTCCTCGATTCGAACCCCAGATGGCTCGAGAATTCTCAAAGCTCGAGCCACGGCTTCCATCGTACTCATACACCCACTAAACGGTTCTTTCCTTAGAACCAGCTCCGAATCATATATGCTCGCACCATTGATTTCAACATCATAATTAAAACATACACAAGTCGCAAATTTCGATATGAATGGAAGACTTGCACTTACCATCTCCTTTGCGTGCTTCCATGTACCATCAAATACTATCAGTACATTGCGGTTTTCGTATGCGTAGCCGGCTGATGATCTCCACTTGGTGATTTCAGTTGAAGGCATCGAATTCGTGCCTGCATATTAAAATATTCAAGTAATATACAATAAGAAGCAAAGCATTTTTCAATAAGTGGGGGTCGGCTACATGGATCTAAGCTCGACAATACAACGTATTAAGGGTGCAAATGAGTCAAACTGGCTCGTCATTAAGCTCAAAAGGCTTTGCTCATTTCAAGCTTGAGCTTGAGCGCAATGAAGCTTGAGCTTGTTGGCTCACGAGCATAGACAAGCCTAAATGAGCCTATGTTAATACAATTATGAGCCTAGGTATTCCCAATCCAGCCAAATTTGAGCCTCAACAAGCCTAGATTGAGCTTAAATGGCCCAATGAGCCTATGTTCATCAAGTTCTGTTCGAGTTCAAGGAGCCTATGTTCAGTTAGCCTAAATCTAGACGAGCTTGAATGAGTCTATGTCGGTCGAGCCGTGTTCAAGCTCAACAGAGCCAAGCTAAACCCAAGCCTATGACGAGTTGAACTCAAGTTTGAAGTTTCCAAGCTCGTGAGCTTGCTCAACTAAATCAGACAAGTCAAGCCTCAAGCCTAACGAGCTCATGCTCAGCTAGTATACAGCCTTACAGTCCACCATGAACCCCATGATCTTCAAGCTCTCATGAAACAAGATCTTGAAGCCCATGTATTAAGCCACTATAATCTAATGAATTACATGTTTGTTAAGCTATAATGAAACAAGGGGCCCAAATGAAATACAAATAATGAAAAGAAACTAGCTAACCTAGCATCACCTGAAAACTACATATGATGAAGCTTAAACTAAGCCCATCAAAGAGGGAAAAGAAAGGCCATGTGTTACGCGATCTTCTTGTCCTGCTCCTTACAATTAGGGAAGTAAATAAGCCGAGCCAGTTTGCGAGCCAGCTTGTCCTAAAAGCTCGAAAACTCGGCTCATTTCAAGCTCGAGCTGAACCGAGCCAAGCCAACACGTTTAGCATATTGAGTCCAGCCAAAACTAATGAGGCTTGAGCTCATAGGCTTGCTAGCCTAAACGAGCCTAAGGAAGTCTATCTTAGTATAGTTTATTAGCTTAAAAATGTCCAACCGAGCCAAGTTTGAGCCTAAATGAGCCAAGTCTGAGTCTACACAAGCCTAGATTGAACTTTAATGAACCTAGAAATCTCAAGCTTAACTCAGAGCTCATGGAATCGGGTTTAGCTCAAGCGAGTTGAGCCAAGTTCGAGCTTAAAGTTTTTGAGCTCAGTGAGCTTCGAGCCAAGCCAGAGCTGAACTAAATACAAACAAGTCGAGCCACGAGTCGAGCCTTGAGGTTGATGATTCAAGCTTCACTCAAATATACCCCTAATTGCAAAGATGGGAAAGGCACAACGAGTCCAAATACGTCTGTTTTTAGCATGAAAATGAAAAGCGCACTTGTTGTACACCAAGTAATAAGGTCATTGTGCACATAATGTTGATTTTATGTGTAGATTATATTTCACCTTTATATAAAGTAGAGGATCGAGTCAATATGATTTAGGCCCATGGCACACTAAGGTTTACAGTGTGGCCATACATATGTGTGAGGGTTGTGCATATTGAGCAAGGTTGTAGCTTTGAGGTGTCTCGTGTAATCTTCCTCAAATATAGTGAAATTGTTCTACTCTCTTCTCTAAATGTAACCTTCAGTTGAACCACCTAAATTCGGTGTCTCTCTTGTTCTCTATTGTGTGATTTTTATTTCCACTTAGGCTTTCGGTATATATGATTTGATCCTAGAACATACAAATATCAAACTGAATAGAAGGGCACAAATACAAAAGATTATTTCCGCAAGAGATAAATAAGTTCTTTGAACTTTCAAACACATTCCGACGAGATCAACTGTCAATCTAAGAATTTTGATTCGCCATCATACATTGACATCCTTGACGTGTCTCACTTTTATATGCCTTTTACCCTCACTCGCAATGCTATTTTCAGCAATTTCAAATTTATCTTGATGTGATTTGTGTTAACAAGCCAAAAATTGTATTTGGATGGAGTAAACAAGAAAAGCAATAAAGAACACACAAATTAGACATTTCTGGAGATTTTGTATAAAAAACCTAACAATATGCAAAAAAAGAACCAGCCAGGATCCTTCTATTCGGAAATTATACAGAGACCAAAGAAATGAAAACATTCCAACACACGACAATAATATGTTCAAAGAAATTTGAAGGCTTGGCACCAAGCAATGATAGTGATGCAGGGCTCAGTTGAAGGAGGATTCTCAGGGCCTTCCTTTAATTGAATTGCAAAAGTAGGATGGTTAGTTTGTCTCAACCTAAGACAGCGAAATAACACAAAGGGATAATTAAAAATTAATTTTCATTAAACAGATTCAAAAAAGTCCTTACAATGAAAAGAAGACCACTATTTTTAGAACACTAAAAAGGGATTCCTAAATAGAAAATAACCAGAACTATATATACAATCTTATCAGGAAACAACTTAAACTCCTAAGTCCTTACAATGAGCTTTCACATAAAAATACTCCTATTGAAAACACTTTTCACAAAAGTATTTCTACAAAAATGTTTTTAATAGAACACTTTTTCACAGCTTGACCAAAGAAGCTCAATTTGTAAGAACATGCATAAACACTAACTCAGTCTGCCACCTATTTCAGGCGGCCACCACCACCACCACCAACAACAACAAAAAACCCAGTGCCTCAAAGGCTTCCGCCTGACCAGGGTCTTTTATAGAGAGAAGGAGGAGGAGGGAGAGAGAGGGGGGGTTGAGATGTACACAGGCTTACCCCTTTAAGATGTTACCCTAAAATTTTAGACCAACTTCATCTTAAAATTCAGAAATGCAAATTGCAATTTATCGAAATTATCAAAGAAAACCAGCCCACAAATCCCCTTTTCTACATATATTCCATTAATTCTTGTATGGGGAAGTAAACCCTAGAAGGTGTTTGATCATAGTGAAACTTGCAGAATGTCTAATACAACATCAGTTTCCTAAACAACACAACAACAATCCAGTGCCTCAAAGAGACTCCTGCCAATGCAGGGGAAGATCTACAGAGCCTTACTTCTATAGGGTGCTGCCTTAATCAATTCAATCACCACACTTGCCAAATACATCAAAATATATTGTTGTAATGTTACATACAGTTACATTGACAACTAAGACAACTCATAATTAGTTGTCAATTATCACGAACATAAAGCCTCTATGAATAGCAAGAATCACAATCAATTTCTCAATCTCTCTCTTCTCTACAATTTGTTAGAACAGGGTAAGAAAATAGGCTTCAAAGCATGTGGCAAACCACTTTTTTTAAGACTTATTTTGTCCTTAGAAATGGTCTTGATGTTACAATAAAACCGAACAACTAAGCATATGTAGAGAGAAAGGATTTCCGAAGATTAAAGTTTAGAGAATAACAGGAATTCTCAATGTATTTATCTTGAGAATGGTAGGACATATTTATAAATATTCGAGATGTCTCTTAGAAGAAACGTATCCCCTTTGGAAGGGACACAAAAGCCGCACAAAGCACGGCCCTTGGCAGCATGTGCGTCGAAACACAAGGATCTGTGTATCGACACAGAATGCTTGTTACTAGGTTATGTTGCCCGTGTATTGACACATAATACATCGTCCAGTAGGGCTTATTGCATTTTGTGTGTCAACACACACTTTTCTATGTGCCGACACACAGTGGATTTTATTGGACAAATGTCATTATCATTTAATTTTAAAAGTACATCAACACAATTCTTTCTGTCTCCTCCTCCTAATTCTCTCTAATTCATCTTCGCTTTGTAAACTCCTCCCAAGCTAGTTTAAATCTAGACACAATCTCAATCGATTGTTATCAATAAAATTTAGTATTATTTACACCAAAGATCTTTATACTTTGTCTATTATGCCAATCTAGTCCTCGTACTCTTAATTGTATCAATACAAGTGATATTGTGTCAATTTGGTTCTTAAAGTAAAATCTATATTAAGTTGTTAAAAGACATGAATTTGGTTAAATTGAATCAACGTATAGATTTGTAAGGGGTTACTTACATTTAATGTAACTATACTGTTAAAAATTACATAATTAACTTAAATTTAATTCAACTATACGACTAAATTCACTCAATATAAATTAAAATTACAAAGGAATTAAATTAACACAAATAAAAATACAAATGTAAACTAACACAATGAACAAAGTACGTGACATTTTGACATAAATAACTCAAAATCAATAGTTAGAATACCTGGAAAGAGAAACACAGCACGGTGCAGTTGCTCACGGTTCTCAACCGCATTAACATAGAGCGAATCAAGCAACGCCGACGAGCCAAGCCAGAGCTTCCTTCCGACGATGACTTCACAATTTTGAAGGCACTTGGCGAGCACGGGGACGGTGGCTAGGCGGTGGCGCAGCTCGTGAGGGTGGTGGAGGACTACGATTCTGGTGGCGGTTGCGATTCGATCTGACGGTATTTTATCGCACAAGCATACAGTTTCCGGCCTCTCGCAGCCGGCGCATACTCGCCGGCGATCACCGGAGCCGCCGTCATCGACGCCGGTGACGGTTACTTCGGTGGTGTCTAGCTGCGGAAGGTCCTCTTCCGGTTCCATTTAGGGTTTGGGAAATGAAGGGTGTTGTCAAAATGATGCGTTTTATTGAAAGATTTAATTTATAAACACATGAAATAAATTTTCGGTTTTTAATGAAAATCAACTAAAATTTAGATGTTTGTCCAAAAAAAAAAAATTAATAATAAAAAATAGTAAATTACATATTAGTATTTTGATGTTTGATGTAATAATTTTTCGGTTTAAAAATTTTATGAAATACTTTATTAGTTCATAGGTTTTAATATAAATATTTTTTAGTCTAATTTTATATAAAATAAAGGGTTATTTATGCCAAAAGTTCATGTACTTTACTAACAACAATAACAGACCCAGTGTCACAAGGACTCCCGCATAAGCAGGGCTTGGGGGGTAGATGTACGGAGCCTTCCCCCTTCCGAGAGCTACCCTGAAGGGAGGCTGTTTCCAATGATTCCCAACCTGATGAGCTAGTTTGCAGCATCAAAGCATGGAAGCCTGGCAGCAAGAGAGTAAAAAACAATAAGCCTATGAGTCGGTCAAAGCCAAGGCAGGCATTACGAGCAAACTCAATACAAGCAAGCTTGGCAAATAATAGGCAAAGAAATAGTAGTTATAGTTTGCAAATAAGCCGGAAAGCAAATAGTAAATTAGGATATCAAATATGCACATACGTGCGCCAAAGAGGAAGTAAAAGGCCTAGAAACACTGGTGATACCCCTAATAGGCTGGACTACCCTGCTCTAAGCCGCTACATCTACTACCTATATGCTAGCCCTTCATTGAGCTCTATCTAAGGTCATCTCCTCCCGAAAGTTTAGGTAAGTGAGGTCTTGTCTGATCGTCTCCAGCCATCTCTTTTTCGACCTGCCTCTCCCTCTCCGGCCTAGCGTAGTATGGGTCTATTCGCATCTCCAGTTCCTGTACTTTATCCATTGTGTTAATGTGATCCTTATATTTTTAATTGTGTCAATTTAGTCCCTAAACAATTGAAAATATGTCAATTTAGTCCCTAAATAATTAAAAATATATCAATTTAGTTATTTGATCAAATTTAAAGCCCAACAATTCAACTGATGAGTTTTGTAAAACTATAACCCATGATTCGTTTTCTCATTTTGTAGCCCAATTTTCTTGTGCTTGACTTTCAAATAATTTCATTAGAAAACATTTTCCATCGCAACAACAATCCTACTTTATCACAAAAAACATTAAAAAGATTCTCGTCAATATAATAATATCAGTATAGGTTGGGAGTCCTCGGAAACAGTTTCTATTTGGGGTCCCACCCTGAAGGGGTAATGCTGTGTACATCCTACCCCCCAGACCCTGCTCACGCGGTAGCCCTTCACTCACTAGGACCGTTGTTGTTATTGTAGTAGTTTAGGTTAAAATCCGATCTTAACGAACTAATTTTTTACATGAGCATACCCGATTGCTATTCTGCGATCCAATCTCCGGGGCCAATATTTTAGACATACGCTAGTCTACTATCTATTCATGCTTGAGTTTTAATCAATGAACACCCGAACTTTAAGACTTCACAATCAGATAAAAAAATTGAAACTTTACGAGGAAAATCAATGTTTTTAGGTCACACAGAATATTGACTTCCTCCGTTTTATAGAGGAAGTCACATTGATCCAAGGTGAAAACGTTTTCCTACAAAAATAATTTTCCACTCAGAGCTTTGTGCCAAACAAAAAAAAAGAACAATTTCCTAAAATTATCTTTTCTTCTGTACGTAACGAATAGGGATGACAATTGGACCCGAATCCATTGGATTTCCATCCATCTCGGTCCATTTATGATGGATTTCGATGTGAAAAATGAGTTTTAAGTGGATTTGGATGTTAATAATGGGTTTTGGGTCGAGTTGGATTCAGATGACATCAAATTCAACCCAGACCTGACCCAAATCCAACCCGAAATTATATTTAGTGTATAAGGATTATTAGTTAAGAGTTTTTTTAATGATTGTCTAATATTATATTACTATAATTATATATATTAAATAAATAAAAAAGACATAATGGCTAATCCAATATTGACTTTTAAGGTACAATTATTACATTATTATTATATATATTAATAATATAATTAGAATTATAATATTATAATTTTTTCTAGGATTTAATTGGGTGATAAATTTTGGTCGGATATCTGTTCCACCCGATGGATATGGATTTGAGTTGAATTTTTATAGAATAAATAGATTTTTTCTGGATTCGGGTGGGTTGGATCTGGATGGAGGCAAACTCGACCTAAATTGGACCCACTTGCCATTCCTAGTGTTAGAATATAAAACCAATCTTGGACCTTCACCCATTAGCTTAAGCTTTTGGGAAAGATGGTTCCTTGATATGGTATCAGAGCCTTGACGACCAAGAGGTCAGGAGTTCGAATCCCAACAGCCCCCACTTTCAATATTAAAACAATTAAGCACAAGGTATGATGTGGGCCTGTGCATTGTCCACGCTTCAAGCCCAAACGGGCATTTTGTGTGAGGGGGCATGTGAGAGTATAAAACCAATCCCGGACCTTCACCCATCAGCTTAAGTTTTTGGGATAGATGGTTCTTTGACAACTAGTAACGAAGCCAGATATATATATATATACAAGATAGCTAGGAATAACACCAGATTCAACAACTCAAATCCAAGACTTCATACTTAAAAATAGATAGTTTAACCAGTATACCAAACTCAACGGCTCAAACCGGGTCCGAATGGTAACATAAAATCCAACATTGAGAGAAGAATGAAGAGATTCTCTAAGAAAGATGCCATAAATAGGTAAGACATTGCATGATGCATGTCTCCAAAAGCGAAAGCTTCGGATTTATTTATATTTTAATACTCGATGTCTGTAAAAATAATAAAAAGTTTCGAATCTTTTTTATTTAATTTTAATACTTTAGTTTTTTTTTTTTTTAACATATAGGACCCACTCCCGTGTAATGATGTCTTATTCCGAAAAGAAAATTAACATGACAAGTCACTTTAAATATTCACTGCAACATATTGACGAAAATATCTCTTTTGACGTGACAGATTACTTTAAATATTCACTAAAGTGAAGGATATTAGCGGTTGGGAATGAGAGTTTTTCCTTTTTTTTTTAAAGGGTCAAGAAGGGTATTTTCGGTAATATACTGTAGCCAAAGTGACCTGTCATGTCAGTTTTTGCCCCGAAATATGAAATATAACGCCGGAGAGGGTCATCTTTTTTAACACAAAGAATATCATGTTTAGGATATTTATGATCTTCTGTGTTATCTCATATGGACTCTCTTGTAATTTCCCCTCATGTATCTCCTCTATATAACAAAATGTTAGCAATTCTATCGGGTACATCTTTAACAGCCTATCATGAGGGTGTCTCAGTTGGTGGCGTCTCCTACCCATGCAGTCATCGCCCAGGGGTTAGGAGTTCGATTCTCGCTGAGAATATACTCATGACTTACCTGCTCATGGGGGCTTGTGGGCTGTTCTCATGGGCCGGAATTGGTTGGGGCAACCCAATCCCTCATCACCAAAAAGTATAGCTTTAACATTATACTTTCATATATTGTATTAAAAATATGAATAAAAAAAGTTAGGAGCTTTTTTATTATTTTAATGAACGTCATAGTAACAACAACAATAACAGTCCCAATGTCACAAGGGCTCCCGCATGAGCAGGGTCCCCGGGGGGATGTACTCAGCCTTCCCCCTTTAGGGTGCTACCCTGAAAAGAGGCTATTTCCGAGGACCCCCAACCTGAGGAGCGTGTCATCATGTAGAGCCTGAAAGTATGAAAGTATTAAATCAATACATAACACAAGCCTAGCGTACGAAGCAAAACTCAAGGAAAATTCGGGGAAAACACGAAGGGAGGTGACTGCAGATAAATAGTCAGGAGCTCAAATACGAGTTTGCCAAAGAGGGGGCAAAGACACCTAGAATCACTAGTGCAAGCAGTCAAAGGTGCTCTACTCTAAGCCGCTACATAGGCTACCCCTTATGTTACCCCTCCACTGAGTTCTATCTAAGATCATCTCCTCTGGAAGGTTTAAGTGGGTGAGGTCCTGTCGGATCGTCTCCATCCATCTCTTCCTTAGCCTGCATCTCCCTCTCTTCCCCAGCGTAGTGTGAGACTGTTCGCATCTTCTGACTGGAATAGTGATTGGTCTCCTCCTAACATGACCGAACCATCTTAAACGTTGCTCCCTTAATTTATCCTCAAATGTCACAGTACTAAAATATAATTTTTTTTTTTTTTGGGTGGAAGTACAACTTTGTGTTTGTTTTTTTTCTTTTTTATCTCATTATTATTAGCGCCAAAAGTAGGTATACAACACCATCACTGCCTCACATGCTTGATTGCTTAAGGGGGGTCTCGTGTCTTTTTTTTTCGATAATTAGCGACAAAATTGCAATATATAACAGGTGACTTGAATAACTGAGGCCTAAGGATCTGAATATACTGGGAAAAAATAAAACCACAAAATAATAGATACCGAAGAAAACAAAAAAGTAAGGCAAAAACAACAAACAAGCAAAAATGAACAAAAAGAAGCACTATATGGCTATACCAGCCCCGGGAGAGACCGGCTCAGTGTAGAGGAAGATAACGAACTGTGACAGAGCTGGGGAGAGATTGACAAGGGAACTGGTCAAAATAAAGCTCTACTCAAACCTTGCAAAAAACTCAATTATATCCGATTTATCAGCATCATATGCCAAACCAAGCCTTTTACCTAACTCCCACCTACATTTTGCATCATAAAGCTTACCAACATCCTTGTCATTGTCAATCTTCCTTACCAACATCCCCATTTTTTGTTTCCCAAAGCGTTTGGTCTCATGTTTCTCACTAAAAGTCAAGGTTTTTTTTTTTTTTTTTTTAAAGTACGTCTTTTAAATTTTAAAGATGTTTATCCGAAAAGAAAAGATTTTAAATAAAAGTAGGAAATTTTCTACTTTTAAGTAGAAGTGAAAAAATAATATATTTTTTTCTTTAAATTAGAAGCAGAAGCAAGACTAAAAAGTTTTCACACCAGAATATGTTAAGTTTCACCGGGCCTTTAAGCCCGACCTAAGAAGTTGGAACATACGAGATCCATATATAAGCTCAAGCGGGGTTTCATTCTAAAATCAATTAATAATAGGTGGAGTAATCTACTAGTCTTATAAACTGATGTCTTTACTCTTACAATTTCTACGTGGGATTTACGTTTTAACTAACATGCGGAGTTTTTAGTCTTGACAAAACACTCCTATTTACGACACTTTTTACAAAAGTGCTTCTCACATGTTGCCAGATTTTCTTTTCGACATCTTAAAAAGTATGTTCTGTGAGTTCTTTGATTCCCTTCGAGTTGGTCCATCTTTAACGCCTTCTCGGCTGGTTAAAACAAAATTTCCATTAAGATATACATGTACTTGCTGGAAATAATATTGTGACTATGAGTAACAGACATATAAAAATAAGATTCATCATCAAGTGTTTAACAACAACAACAACAACAACAACCGACCCAATACCTTGAGGGTTCCGGCATAAGTAGGGTATGAGGGGGAGGGATGTACGCAGCCTTACCCCTTCAGAGTGCTACCCTAAAGAGAGGTTGTTTCCGCAAGCCCCCAACCTGAGAAGCACACAAGCATGGTTGCATACAAACACAAAGTATAAAGCATCAGAGCATAGGAGTATAAGATTATAAAAAAACAACGGCCCAGAGTAGCCTAAGCAAGAATCAAGAAGCAAGAAGCAGCAGTAGGCAATAAGCAATAAGCAGTAATCAGCTCCAAATATATCAAGTAAACAGGCAAACATATAAGCCTAGAGACACTAGTGCCAGCCAAAATATGCTCCTTTATTCCACGCCGCTACATTCGCTACTCTTATGCTAGCCCTCCACTTATCTCTATCTAAGGTCATCTCCTCCTATGGGTTTAGGTGGGTGAGGTCATCAAATATTTTTAATAATTAATACATAATCAAACATGTTAATTTCATACCTATATTTGTAAATAATGCTATTAATTAATGGTACTATCATTATCATTTATTCCTCTTGATTTTTTTCTTAATTAACACCAATGATTACTACTTGAGGATAGTTAGTGTGCATTCATGCCACTATCATTATCATTTGGTTATTTACCTAGATTTAGTGTATTAATTTTTTAGTACACAAATTTTATAAAATAAATTTTTTGTTCAAAAATTACATATATTTAATAAACTACATCAAATGATTGTGCGAAAAGTGCAAATTTACCATTGCTTATTGATAAACTCACCATTCTTTAGAAATGGCATTGGATGTCCATCCAACCCGATCCACTTATGGTAGATTTGGATGCAAAAAGTAGGTTTTGAGTGGATTTGGATTTAGATATTGATAAGTAAGTTTAGGTCGGGCTGGATTTGGATAACATCAAATCCAATCCAAACACGACCTATATTTGACCTGAAATTATATATAGTATAGGAAAAAATTTTGAAATTATTAAATTTTGATTTTTTTTAACATTACAAATCAAATTCCAATTTTTTTTTAATGTTCCAACATTTAGAGTATTTTTGACACTATAATCTTCTTTGTAAAAGCCATAATTTAACAAAATAAATGTATAAAGATTGCTTGTGAAAGAGTTTTTGAACAGCCACCTAATATTAGATTATTACTATTATATGAAAAAAAAAAAGGAAAATAATGTAGCGATTTGTGCAAATATTTGCTTTAAGTTATTATTGTTATATATATTTATATTAGATTTTAATATTATAATTTGCTCTAGGATTTAAATGGGATTTGAATTTGGGTTGGGTCGGATTTTTTATGGGTTGGATTTGAATAAAGGCAAACCCGACCCTTTTCCATTTCTAGCTAGTTATTCCCCCATCCAACCCGCAGACCACAATGTTGTAGCACTACTAATGAATAAGAGTTTGATGAAAGGCATATTTAACATCTTTACATACTGCCGTTTGGATTCGTTTATTAATAAACACATATAATTTTTGATTAAAATATTATTTTACAAAATTTATGAACTAACAAATTAATATATTAAATCTCAAAGTATTAATGTGTAATTTACCTTATCATTTTATTCATCCTTCTTTTTGCTTATTTATGAGAGTAGTACCAGGATGGGTGACCTCCCGGGAAATCCTCACCCTCAGATTGGGGGCACTCGGAAGCAGCCTCTCTTCAGGGGTAATGCCCTGAAGGGGTAAGGATGCGTACATCCGCCCCCCGACCCTGTTTAGGCGGGAGCCCTTGGGGCACTGGGTATGTTGCTATAACTGATTTAGACCCCTTGAGATTCTTCAATGGAGGCCTTTTTTTACATTAGTATTATTTTAAGGGTTTTTTTAACTGGTGTCTATAGGTACACGATGGATATAATAAATATACATTAAATTTTTTTTTTTTTGATGAAATAACCCATTATTATCGCGTATTGTGACTTATAGTTAATGTGAAACATTTTGATTGAAGAGTATTACATATATTTTTAGAAGGTGCAATAATAACATTTATTATTATCACAAAAAATAGATAATATTTGTATTTATTATTTCTTATCAAGTGTTTTTTGGACACCGGTTAGAAAAACCTTTATTCTAATTTTTAAAAAAATATAGGAGTTAATAGGATACAACTAGGGGTGTAAGCAAGTTGAGCCAGCACATGAGCCATCATGAGCTGGCTCGTCATAAAGCTCGAAAAGCTCGGCTTGTTCCAAACTCAAGCCAAGCCGAACCCGAGCCTAAAAAAGCTTGAGCTTGTAGGCTCGTAAGCCTAAACAAGCCTAAGCGAGCCTTGTCTTATATAATTTATTAACTTAAATATGTTAAATCGAGCCAAGTTTGATCCTAAATAAACCGAGCCCAAGTGCAAATGAGCCGAGCCTGACACAAAATGAGCCTAAATTGAGCTTGAATGAGTCAAAAATTGAATATTTAGTTTGGAACTCATCGAACCAGGTTCGAGCTCAAATGAGCCGAGCCCGAACTTGAGCTTTTGACAAACCGAGCCCAAATTGAGCTATATATAGACTCGGACTCAACTCCACTCAAATACACCCGGGATACAACACCATACACAGCCCCAACTCCCTCCCCTCTCTCTCATTTTCCCTTCCAATCACCTGGCCTGTGAATACACAACAAAAAGCAACTGCAAACCTTCTTTATATCCCTCTTTTCCTCAACTTTTGCAGTCAAATCTCTCTCTAATTCAATCCAAATCCACCATTTCCATTACAAACCCAATTTCTATTATCAAATTTCTCATCTGGGTTTGCAGTTGTTTAAAAAAAAAAGTTTCAGTTTTTCACTACACTTCCCTGCATAGGTAGGGGTAAGGTTGCGTACACTTTAACCATAGATTCTTGTCGTGGTGGGAGTCTCTTTGAGGCACTGTGTTGTTAGATTCTGCACTTTGCATGCCCCATATTCTGAAAATCTTACTATATTTCAAATGAGTTTTTCCTAAAGTTCAGTTTATTTTCTGAAGAAAGAACACTAGGCGCACTATCGATACACAACTCTGTCTAGTGCATCATTCGGATCTATTTCTCAACACTACTGTTACACAACCCTACCTAGTGCATCCTCTGGGTCTCATTCTCCATATTATAGGTACACAACCGTGCCTAGTGCATCATTTGGGTCTCATTCTCCACACTATCAACAGACGACCCTGTCTAGTGCATCATCTAGGTCTCATTCTCCACACTATCGATACACAACCCTGCCTAGTTCATCATCCAAGTCTCATTCTCCACAGTTTCGATACACAACCCTACCTAGTGCATCATCCGAGTCTCATTCTCCACACTAACGATACACAACTCTGCCTAGTGCATCATCCGGGTCTCATTCTCCACACTAGCAATACACAACCCTGCTTAGTGCATCACCTGGGTCTCATTCTTCACAAAGAATTTTGAATCTTTTATTGTCACTGAAGCATTTCAGTAGGAAAAAAGGGGGGGGGGGAAAAAAAAAAAAGATCCCCACATTGTTCTTTTGAAGTGGGCATTTTGAATTTCAGTGAAAAAAGGGGGGGGGGGAAAAATGATCTTGGCTAAAAAATTCAACCCAATTTTGGTAATTTTAAGGTTACTATGCTTTTTGCTAACTGGGATTTCATCAATGTCTCAGCTTTTAACCTCTGAGTTCCATGATGAAACCATAATGTTTGCACTTTATCAAGAGATTGGGGTGCCAGGATGGGGAATCAACGGCTCAGATTACTGCAACTGGCCTGGAATCCGGTGCAGCCACCATCGGACGGTGGAGATTCTTGATCTCTCCGGCTGGCGGCTTAGAGGTAACATCACACTAATCACTAAGCTCAAGGGACTTAGGTGGCTAGACCTCTCAAACAATCACTTTTCTGGATCAATCCCTAATGATCTTGGCAACTTATCTAAGCTTGAATTTCTTGATTTATCATCAAATAAATTTGAAAATTTAATCCCAAAAGAGTTGGGTTTGTTGAAAAATCTAAAAAGTTTGAATATTTCATATAATATGCTAATGGGTCAAGTTCCTGATGAACTTAAAGGGTTAGAGAAAATGCAGGAGTTTCAGATATCAGGGAACAATTTGAATGGTTCAATCCCAAAATTTGTTGGGAATTTGAGTAATCTTAGAGTATTTGCAGCTTATGAAAATGATCTAAGTGGTGAAATTCCTGATAACTTGGGGTCGGTTTCGGAACTCGAGCTTTTGAACCTTCAATCGAACCAGTTAGAAGGGGTTATTCCAGAAGGGATTTTTGCTAGAGGAAAGCTTGAATCTTTGGTGCTTACTGAGAACAAATTGAGTGGAAAGATCCCGGAATCAGTGGGAAAATGTAAGAATCTTTCGAATATTCGAATCGGGAATAACGGTCTTGAAGGTGAGATTCCAAAATCGGTTGGGAATATTAGTAGTCTCACTTACTTTGAAGCTATTGATAATAATCTCTCTGGGGAGATACCTATAGCATTTGCTCATTGCTTGAATCTCACTCTCTTGAATTTGGCTTCAAATCGGTTTTCCAGGATCATTCCTTTCGATCTTGGCGAGCTTGTAAATCTGCAAGAATTGATCTTATCGAGTAATGATCTTTCTGGAGAGATACCCGAAACGATTTTCCGATGTAAAAATCTCAATAAAGTTGATCTAAGCGACAACCGATTGATTGGAACCATACCCGAAAACATATGCAATATGTCAAGCTTGCAGTTTTTGCTCCTGGGTCAGAATTCAATCAGTGGAGAAATCCCTCATCAGATTGGAAATTGCATAGAATTGCTAGAATTACAACTCAGTTTTAACCGTCTGACCGGGCTCGTTCCTCCTGAGATCGGTCGCTTGAAGAACTTACAGATCGCATTGAACTTGAGCTTCAATCATCTACATGGACCAATCCCGAATGAGTTAGGAAAACTCGACAAGTTAGTTGCTCTTGATATATCTAGCAATCAGCTATCTGGGTCTATCCCAGTAGCGCTTAAAGGAATGCTAAGTTTGATTCGGGTTAATTTCTCTAACAATCGGTTCAAGGGCCCAGTACCGGTCTTTGTCCCATTTCAAAAGAGCCCGAGTTCAACCTTTTTGGGAAACGAAGGGCTCTGTGGTGAGCCTCTGAACGAAGCTTGTGACATACCCGGTGATAATGACCAAAATGGATACTCTCATAAGGTTTCGTATAAGATCGCTTTAGTAGTTATCGGTTCTGGGTTGGCTGTTTTTGTATCAGTTACCCTTGTCGTTTTGCTTTTTATTATGCGGGAGCAACAAGAAAGAACCGTTAAAGATATAGACCAACCGCTTATAACGGTGGGGAGCGTGTTTGTTGATAATCTTCGACAAGAAATCGATTTTGACACTGTCGTTAAAGCGACTTTTAGGGAATCAAACCAGATCAGTACAGGGACGTTCAGCTCGATATACAAGGCTACAATGCCATCAGGGCTCGTTCTTCTTGTAAGGAGCTTAAAATCGGTTGATAAAACTATAATTCATCATCAGAGTAAGATGATTAGAGAGCTTGAAAGATTAGGAAGGCTATGTCACGATCATTTGCTGAGACCTATTGGGTTCGTCATCTATGAGGATGTCGCTCTTTGCCTTCACGAGTATATGGAAAACGGAAATTTGGGTCATTATATTCATGAAAAAAGCAAGAAACCCGAGTTAGAACCCGATTGGTCAACGAGACTTGAAATCGCCATTGGAGTGGCAGAAGGGATCACTTTTCTTCACAATGTGGCCATCATTCACCTTGATATTTCTTCAGGAAACGTGCTCTTAGATGCTAATATGAGGCCCCGGGTTGCAGAGATTGAGATCTCGAAACTCCTTGACCCCTCTAGAGGAACTGCAAGTATTAGTGCAGTTGCGGGTTCGATTGGTTATATTCCTCCAGGTATGGCGCCACAATTGACGTTCATATACATCGACGTTCTATTCAAACACCTCAAGGGTGTGTTCGTTTCGAGGAAATTTCTTAGGGCTTGTTTGGTATCATATCGTTCCCGTGCAGTTTTTGGTTAATGAGGAACTAAAAACAAGGTTTTAAAAATAGAGTTTTCGGGTTTATTGTTTTCTATTTCACTCAAATTAGGGAAAGAAATGGAAACATGAAATCAAATACCAAAAAGAACTGGTTTCGAAATGTGATTTTTAGTTTCTAAAAACCTAAAAATTATAAATAAAAACCGATATCAAATAGGCCTTAGTTTTCTTCTAAATTTTTCTTAAAAACTCAATTGTGCTCAAAATGATCCATTTCTCCAAAACTTTTTCAAGTCATAGGCTTTAAATTTTCTCTTGTTTTTCAAAAGTTTAAGCTATATGGAGACAGCCTTCCTTCAGGGGTTGCACCGTATAGGGGTAAGGCTGCGTATATTTCACCCCTCAACCCCGGGCTCTGCCGCGGCAGGAGGCTTTCAGGCACTGGGTTATTGTTATTGTTGTTGTTAAGCCAATGTGTGTGAAGGTTCGGAAATAATTTAATACTCTAACATGCCTCTTAACGCGAATGTTCATTAGTCTTAAAACGTAGATATTGTATAAGCTCCCCTCATACCTTGTACTGAAATTATACTAACATTCAAAGGCGAGATTGTTGGGATTTGAACTCGTGACTTCTTACCCAACAAGACTTTGATACCATATTAAGAAAGCAACTATCTCAAAAGCTTAAACTGATGTGAATTCAGTTACTTGTGTTTACAGAATATGCATACACTATGCAAGTCACCGCACCGGGCAACGTGTACAGTTACGGTGTCATCTTACTCGAGATTCTCACGACACGTTTACCGGTCAACGAGGCCTTTGGTGAGGGGAGCGACCTCGTGAAGTGGGTCCGTGACGCTCCGGCTAGAGGGGAAATGCCGGAGCAAATACTCGATACTCGGCTCAGCACGGTTTCGTATGGTTGGAGGAAAGAGATGCTTGCAACTTTAAAAGTTGCATTAGAATGCACAAATAGTACACCAGCTAAAAGGCCTAAGATGAACAAAGTTGTGGAAATGCTTCAAGAGATTAAGCAGCAAAAACTTTGAATTTTTTTCCCGATAATTAGCGATAAAGTTGCAAGGTAAAACAGGCCATTCGTCCAAACGAGGCCTAGCTGATCTCATATAAAAAATTTTGAATTTTGATGTGATTCATTATGTTTCAATAGATTGAGCTTCGGTTTTACGGTGTTCGAGATGGTTTGTGTACTCTGTTAGAGTGTAAAATCGTTCCTGTACATTCATCTATTTGGGCATATTATGTATGAGCTTTTTTTGTAACTTTTAGTTTTTAGAAACTAAAAACTTCGAAATGATTTTTTTTCTAAAAATCATTTAAATTTTATATATGTTTTTAAAAAACTGTCTGGGTTTTCTAATTTGCCAATGTCACACCTTCACATAACATTCGTTAGTTTTTGCTAAATGTAAATTTATATACATAAATTATTTTTCTAAATACTTTTAAAAAATGAAATATTTTAAATATTTTAAAACTTATTTTAAATGTAAATTCAAAATTTTAAATTATTTTCTCTATTTTTTCAGAATGTGACATCACCAAAAATTAAAGGATATTAACGACATTATATTAAGGTGTGACATTGAAAAATTAAAAAATCTAAATGCTTTTTTGTAACCGCACCTAAAATTTAGGTAATTTTTAATTATAAAACCCTTTTTTTTTGTGTTCAATTTTGTTGGAAAATATCACATATAAATAATACATGAAAATTTAGGTGGAAACTTTCGCCCAACGAAAGGGAGAGCCACTCGAACCAAATAGGTATCTCATTCAGTACTAGAATTTTGAAATTACAATATTAAATGGTAACCTCAAAACCGGACCGCAAACTCTCATTCTAAATGTAGCTTTAGACTGATAAAGTTACAAATCGTCCTCACTGCAACTTTTAACGATATCAAATATGTCCTCAAAATTGGTATTATAGCTCCCACTCTTAATATCACTAGACTCGTAATATTATATAATAACGAATTTATTACCCACCAGGGCTTTGTCTCAATAGTAAAAGACAAGTGAAAAGCTAGAGTATTGCTTTAGGCTAAAAGGTCCAGAGTTCGATTCCTCCTTAAACATTTTCTTAAGAAATCCTTAACTTAATTGGCTTCTGTGGTGTGTGGGTCCTCACATGGGCCGGGATTTACCAAGAAATTGGGTTCCTCGTTAGCCGAAAAAAAGAATTTATCAATTAAATATCCTGAGATTGAAGGATTTATCGCTGAAGTGCCTAACATTTCAATATATCAAATGAGATACGTAAGATTTAAAACTTTTATTACTTAGGTACCTTGAAGTTTAAAAATTTTATCAATTAGGTACTATTTTTTCAAATTAGATCTATTTTTATTAAAAATTGCTAATGTAGAATATAATTATAGCAATATATAAATGTCTTCCATCATACTGTTATGGATTTTTATTGTAAAATGCTAATATAACACATTAGTTTACTACTCTATACATATCTTTTGTCATAATTCAATAACTTATTTTTCTTAACAGGTTGTACTTTGTTGAAAAAGTTGATATAAATCGTATATATTATTATCATAATGTACATAATCAACGTTTTGTGATGAAAAGTGTTTAAATTTTTACAAAAATACACCAAATTCTCTCATAAAATACCTAAAGAAAAAGAAGGAACATACCCAGTGCCTCAAGGGCTCCCGCCTACACAGGGTCTGGGGGGGGCGGGTGTATGCAGTCTTCCCCCTTCAGGGTGTTAACTTAAAGAAAGACTGTTTTCCAGTGCCCCCAACCTGAGGGTGAGGATTTCCCAGGAGGTCACCCATCCTGGTACTACTCTCGCCCAAGCACGCTTCACTTCGGAGTTCTAATAGGATCCAGTGACGGCGTGTTGGTGCCCTCTTTGGTCTCTCATAGAATACCTATTTAATAAAATTTTGAAACTTTATTATACCTCATTATATATATTAAAATATCAAAATGCTTAGGTAATAAATGATTAAACCTCATATTCCCTAATTGATAATTTACATTATATAATAAAGTAAATTACAGAAAATCTCATTGTCATTTGCTTCAAAAACAGAAAACCCTCTCACAAGTAAAAGCACTCACAAAACCCTTTTACTTTTAAAAATTTATCACTTAACCCCAATAAAACTTTTTTATGACCATTTTACCCATCAAAAGTAAGAGAATTAAATATTTAATTAATTTTTAGAAAGAAGTTTTATATTATTAAGCAAAAATTAGAAAACTCTTATGCTTTTCGCAATAGAATTAAGGAAACTTTATATATTTATAAAAAATATAATCATTTTAATTAATTATACTAATGAAATTATAAGTTTAGAAGACAAAAACATATTTTTAAAATTTTTATAAAAAATATTATAAAATAAAATATAATATTTTTATTAATGAATGAGCTAAACCACCGCCCGCAAGTGCTCCTGCTCTTCCAACGCCAATTGTTACTGATTGTGCCAGCTGTGTCCTTCCTCTACTTATATATTATTTTTCTTCAAAATGTTACAAATAATGGGTTTTAATGCACACTATTATATAATTAATTGAAATAATAATTTTTATAAATATAGAAAATCCCTTTTTTCTATAAATATACAAAATTCTTATTTTTTCAAAAAACATAAAATCCTTTCTAAAAATAAAATCAAATATTTAACTATTTTATTTTAAGGGACAAAATGGTCAAGAAAAAGTTATTTGAAGGCAAAGTGATAATTTTTTAAAAGCGAAGGGATTTAATGAGTAATTTTATTTGTAAAAGAAATTTTCTATTTTTAAAACAAAAGTCGAAAAAAAATTTCTATAGTTTAACCTGTATAATAAATGCACCAATTTTCTCTCTTTCTTGATAAGTTGGTACATTATTAAGGTGCACTGCATCATATAATTATTGTTTTGTATTTTAATAGGAAGATATTGTATACATTTCACAAAAGTACATTAATGTTATTTGTAAATATCATAAATGCACACCTATAATATCAAAATTTTAAGCCTAATGAACATTAATGTAAGAAATTAGAACATAAAATGATCTTAACCTTCACCTAAAAAATTAAGTTAAAGCGAGCTAAGACAGCTCACGAGCCCTTTTTTTCCTTTCTTTGGTTAAAACAGCTCCAAAGGTGCGAATTACTTCAAGCTTGAAAGCTAAATGAGCGAGCACCACTTTGTTTAAAATCGAGCTTGATAAGATTTATTAAGTTCAAGATCAAGCCAAGCTTGCTAACTTTCAACGTGGCTCAACATGTACAGTGCATTAATGCTGGGTTACGCATTTTTAGCTTAATCGAGCCAATTTTGCTCCCGAGTTCAGCTCGTTGCTAAGTCATGTTAGTTTGCTTTCAATCCATTATCAAAACCTTTTCAAGCTAACGCAGACCAGTAATGAGCGCTATCGAGTTCTTAACGAGCCTCAAACCATCCGCAAGAATTCACAAGTCGAGTACCCTTTTTCAGTCTTGGCTCGTTAAGCATGTTGACCTTGCTCAAACTCGGATCACAAAGCCACCGAGCTGCTAAAATGAACATCAACAAGCACATATCAATTTCAAATACGAGTTGTTCATGTACTTCATTCCAGAATGCAATGAAATTTTGGAACCAACAAATTCAGGCAAAAAAACTAACATGAGAAAATTATTCAAGTAAAACTACTTCTAACAAACAAGAACACAGCAATTCCGAAACGTCTGAAACTCGAAAAAACAAGTGAAAAAGCAATGAACATATCCGGAATGAATCAAAACTGCGAATCGATACTATCCTCTCAACAAATATGGCAAAATTCAATAAGGAAACATACTGGGTCCTCTTTAAGTTAAACCCATCTCACCTCAGGCAACGACATCAGCTCTCTCGACATCATCTGCACTGATGAGCTTGAGTGTTGGTTTTGACAAGAAATCGGTGTGTTCTTGGAACGGGGATTTCGTGAACCGGGTCTCTCTCCACAGATCGGGCGTCAGGAAGCCGTAAGTCTTCAGCAGGCAGTCAAAAGTCGCCTGTGAAAGGAATTACATTCATGAAATAGCATTATATGATGATTTGATGATGAAAGTACAGACCAATTGTTTTACTTCGTCTTTAACGGTTGTTCTATCCATTGAACTCCTCGTCGATTAGTTTAAATTAAACTCTTCTTATTACATCACATGATGCAAAGACGAATTTAGGTTGCTTGGGATGTGATCAGCGACATTGAAAGTTGATGGGGTTCTTTTAAATCTAATCAAAAATTCAAAAGGTATGCCAAATTGCTACATGAAGTTTCGCTTGTTTGGTTTGACGGAAAATAGTTTACCGTCGAGAAGATAACTTATTCTCAAAGAAAAGGAATGAAATTTTCCTTTACAAGAGAGAGAACCTTTTCCATTCTAATTATAATTTCAGTATCAAATCGAATTCAAATGAATCAACATAATTCATATACAAATTTACATTATAAAATTGATTTCCTAACTCAAACAAAACAAAATCTTAAAGAAAAAAATAACCGCCAGTCACAAATATGTTTAGGAGAAATATTTTCCATTCAACTAAACGAAGCCTTAAAGTGAATTCTTCTACTTAACACATACCTGAAACATCAGTTTGTCTTAAAGACAATATCCATTGCAATCCTCTCTAATTATTTAATTGCATAAGAAGCGCAAAAATTACACATATATAACACAATTAGTTTATGTTAGACCTGCCACACAGGACAAGATAACACGAACGTAATTTTGGTCGTTGATAAAGTAAAAAAAAAAATTAGATAGAATTGTAAGAGGAGTCACTGTAATTGAAAGTAAATAGGGTGATAGGGCACCTCAGGGCAAAAACTGTCACCGATACGATAATGGCGTGACTTATAGAGAATGATAACTACAAAATTGTCTACCAATAACAATTTGCCCTCGTAATAACATTAGTCTAATGTTCAACGCATATCCCATTTATCAAAAGTACCAAAGAGTCTTAACATCTCAACCCAAAACAAGTTCTAATTCATAAGAACTTTTTTATAATGGAGGTGTCTAGAACATCTCAAGAACATTTAGAATAACTCAATTTTATACTATAATAATATCAATTAATGATGAGTTTTTATATTATTTATTTACATATCCATCTATTACATATTCTACATAGGTCGTTGTTCCTCCAATTACGAACACGAATATAACTAATTTTCGAAAGGAACCACCTGATTTTAGCACAACCAAACCAACCACAGAAGATAATAACATAAAGTCGTAAATAGTCACAATAGAACAACAAATCCTGAAAAACTAGATCAAAGAATAAACAACAGATCAATCAACACAACAAAACAAAGACCATCAAACACAAAATCTAGAAAGAAATTAAAGAGAAAAATCAAACCTTGACGAAGTTTCCTAGCGTTTTGGTTGATCCACGGGAGGAGGTAAACACATCCTCGATGCCAGCAAACTGCAGCACCTTCTTAGGCACACGTGCAGCCACGATACCAGCACCACGTGGCGCCGGCACCATTCTGACAGTGACGGAACCACACTTTCCGGTAACCTTGCATGGTACTGTATGCGGCTTACCAATCTTGTTCCCCCAGTAACCTCTTCTAACAGGGATAACAGAAAGCTTAGACAATATGATCGCACCACGTATAGCGGTGGCGACCTCCTTGGAACACTTGACTCCTAATCCGACATGACCGTTCCCATCACCGACCACAACAAACGCCTTGAACCTTGCATTGGGAAAATTACAAGTTAAACACAAACGGAAGCGTAAAATCCGGAAAAAAACAAAAAACAAAAAAAAACATGAAATTTTTAACTCGAAAACCCTCTCTTAACTAGAAGGAAAATCCATGACCCAGTTGAGTGTCAAACTTTCACTACAGAGTTCTAAATTATAATTTCTAATTGAACCTAAAACTCCCGCTCAATCTCACTCAATTTTTAATTATAGCTCTCTTTACACTTATCCCTTTATCCATTGTCAATAACTCATTTATCCCTCTTCCTTCTTACCCTTCTTTATTAGACATATCCAAACACGAGAATGACGACACATTACTCTTCCCCTCTTTAACCCCTTACAAATTGCAAGGCCAGTTGCTAGAACAATAATGTAACTTACAAACAACAAGAGCCATAAAATTGCCTTAAAAAATTACGCTATTAATTTGGCAATAACAATTTTGCCTTGCAATAACATTACCCTATATATAACACAGTGCTAACACAACAATTGAGACTTTACAAACTAAGAGCCTTAAAATTTGAGGGCCCCGATCGGTTGCCCATATCCCTTGGAGTTAGGTCCGGCCCTGCCCAGTTGCAAAACAAAGCATAAGACAAATAAAAAATACGAGTTGAACCCAACACCTTGTTCGCTGACCGGCTCGGGTTTGCTTCTGAACCGGCATTATTTTCATGACCTCATCTTTGAGAGACGGTCCAATGAGTTGATCTACGATCTGGTGCTCCTTGATCGGAAGAGAGTGAAGGTAGATTTGTTCTAAAGTTCGGATCTTCCCTTCCTTGACAAGGCGGCCAAGTTTAGTCACCGGCACCCACTTTTCTTCCTCGTCACGGCGGCCGGCGCGGCGGCGTCCTCTTCCACGGTCGCCACGTGGTCCGCCTCGGCCGAAGCCACGGCCAAATCCGCCTCTCTCGCCGCCTCTCTCCGCCATTGTTGAAAGCTAGGGTTAGGGTTAGGGTTTTGGGAATTGGAGGAAGGAGAGAGAAAGAGAGAGAGACGCACAGAGGAGAGAGAGGGGGGGGGGGGGGGGGGGGGGAGGAGCCGTTTAGGGTTTTATATGCGGAAGGGAGGGAGAGTTTGATGGTTAGGGTTTATGTTATTGGGCTGAAAATGGGCCTTTCTTAATGGGCCAAATGTGGAGTTATTTATATAATATTTTTAAATTTGTTTGAATTTTTATTTTTTTCTTTTTCAAATAATACATACGGAGTTGTTTGTATTTTTTAATTTTCTATATTATCACATTATAATTATATTATGCATAAATATTAGTGCATACAATAAATATTCTGGTAGATTTTGAAGATTTTCAAACATTAAGATTAGAAACATACTTTAATTAATAGTAATCCTCGATTGACCATTGAGTATGGACACCAAAGAAATTTGATTTCTTCCTCTTAACCACTTTTTAATTATCTTTCTATATGTTGTGATAGACAAAAAATAGGATGTTATTTATAGAGAAGAGGGATGACTTCCATCAACACACCAATATTCGAGTCTTTTTATTAATAAATACGTTTTTTTATTAATAAATATATATATTTTTTTTAATAGATATGTCTCTTCTTTAATAGATATGTTTATTCACTAAAAGATATGTCTCTTTACTAGGAAATATATTAAAAAAATATACCTATTTACTAAAAGACATGTTCTTTAATCAAGTCTTATGTCTTTTCCTTAACAGGTGCTTTATTTTTATTTTTATTTTTTTTGTGTTTGAAAAAGTCACTTTATGATAAAATGGCATAGGATTGTAGGATTCTTAAAATAGAGAATTTTCTGATAAAAAATAAAATAGAGAATTCTAGGGAGGTTTATAGGGAGCGGGGGTTTTGTAATAATATAATAGATAGAAATAGATGTTTAAAAATCAAATTCATCACTCGTATTTTATTCTATAATAAAATTAGCTTATCGTCTTTGATTTTTTATATCAAATGTTCTTATACTTTTCTCATTATATTAATTTAGTCCTTATAATTTTATTAATGTCAACATATTATTTTATAATTTATATTGTGTCAATTTAATTCTTTGGTCAAATTTTTGTTATATTATTGACATATTCTTTTACAGCACAATCACATTAGATGCTAGTGACCCACTAAAAATCTACTCATTGACTTAATTTTAACCCAATCTATAGTCTAACTGTTAAAATTTTCACTAAAAAATAAAATAAAATTTTATTATAAGGACCAAATTAACACAACTTCAAATATATAAAGATTAAATTAATACAATTAAAAGTACAAGAAATAAATTGATACAATCGGTAAAGAATATGGACCTTTTGTGTTAATAACTCGTTTTAATTTTTACCTTAATTTGCTTACTAGTCGATGACTAATTTTGTCATAAAATAAAATAATAGAGAATATTTTGAATAAAAGAAGGGCGTTGTTATTGATAGAAAAATAAACCTTACTGTCAAAATAACGATGTGATTCTATCGAATAATAAGATTTCACAAAGTTGCTCTGGCATTAATATTTTTGGCCTAACTATAATATTATCCTAAAAAATGAAAGATCAATTTAAATTAATTTATAAATATTAAAAAATATTAAATAAAAAAATATAAGAGACTAATTTATCACTCGTATTTTTTTTAAATATTCACGTGTTTTATTTTATGAATCGGCCTTACAATTTAAAAAAAAAAAAAAAAAGATAAGGGGCCAGTTTAAACGAACTCACAAGCATTAGAAACTGTTTAGAATAACAGAAATAAGGGACCAACCCAGATAAACTTACAAATATTAGAGACCGTAAATCACTTGTCTAAGAAGGGTATGTAAGTCTAGTCTCTTGATGCAACCAATAACACCTGCTAAACATGCAAATGGCAACATGAGCTAAGCCCGAGCACCCCTAGTTTAAGCTCAAGCACAACAAGTCTTACTAAATTTGAATACGAAGTTGAGCCTTTATCAAATTTTTAAACATTTATTTAAACTCATTCCGATAGGATATTAGTGTTGGGCAGAGTCGAGCTCTTTATCAAGCTAAGCTTGATATGGAGTCATGCTCGCTAATGAGCCACGCTATTCGAGCCACTATCCAGCCATTATCGTCCAATATAGAGGTAATATCTAGTCATCAACGAGTTATTAATAGGCTCTTAAGTTTTAACGAGCCTTTATCAAACTATTCGCAAAGATTACTAAATCGAGTGTTGTTTATTTGAACTCAGTTTGATAAACTATCAAGTCTTCTTAATAAATATTAAACAAACCCTTTATTAATATGTCAAAAACTTAGGGCCATTTTTATTAATTCAAAAATGTCAATGTTCTTTTATTGTTTCTAAAAAGGTTGAGTACTAAAATGTAAATAACCTATGAATTTATTGATACTATTTCTGTCCTCTAAATTATTGCTAAATTTCTATTTAATATCAATATTTATATCCTCCTTTATGCATTAATAAATTAATGTCTATTTAAAAACTTAAATATGTAATTCATTATTATTTGGTTGCTAAAGGTGCGTTTGGTTCAACTTATCTTCTTTCAGCTTATCTGTTTTAATAAGATATATCTATTTAAAATTTGTATTTTTTTATAATGGAGCGTTTGGTTGTGCAGTGTAGAAAGATATTTTTTACAAAATAAAGTGTTTAAATACAAGTTTCAAAAAGAAACTTATCTATTATAATCACAAAAATGACTTAATAATATAGATTAATTAATAATAGTAGGTAAGAGAGAATAATGATAATAATTGGTCATGGTAATGAAAAGTAGTAAGTACTGCGACTCGTGTGTGTAAAACCAGGGTGGTAGGTGTGGATGGTGATAACAAGTAAAAACTGGTTATAGTGATGAAGATTTAATGTTAATATAGTTTTTTTAAAACATATTTCTGAAATAAGCTGTGAAAAAAATCCAATTTTGCATCTTTTTCAATTTAGTTATAAAACAGTTTTTTCGTCTTTCTATTTAAGCTGTGAAAAAGATGTAAAAAGATATTTTCTGTCAACCAAATGCAAGCCTTAGAGTTAAATATATCTTCTTTACAACTTTAAGCAGTTAAAAAGCTGAACTAAACGTAGTCTAAATAGTTTTACAAATCAGTACTCTTGTGGACTACTTAAAAAAGAATCATCTCACAGCTTTCTTGGACTTTCTTTTTAAGGTTTGTCTTTTACTTTGGCGAAGTGCCAAGAAACCAATTGTCTCAAAAGCTAAACTGACGGTTAAAAATTCATGAATAGTTTTATACTATAACGTTCCCCCAACATGCAAATGCCCATTAGGGTTTAAGCGTTGACATTGCACACGTGTACCTCATAACTTATGCTTAAATATATTAATATTGAAAGTGGTTGTGATTTGAACTCATAACCTCTTGGTCAGCAAAACTCTGATATCATGTCAAAGAGCTAACTCTTTCAAAAGTTTAAGATGGCGGGTAAACGCCCATGAATGGTTTTATATGTTAACACCAAGTTAAGGTGTACTCAAGGCTTTGGCTTTTACGGTTGTGCAAAGTAAGAAAGTGTCAACTTTTTAGTTGAGCATTGTATTCTAGAAGTGGTGCGTCGATTCCTACTGCACCAATTTTGATGCGATAAGGGTGGAAAACCGTCTTAAAAAAAGCGTGATCCGTGTCTCCCTTAGTTAAGGCATTATTGGTGTCATCATTTTTATATATTTAAATAATATATTTTTACTTTATATATTTGATATAATATTGGATTATTTACGCTAAAGGTCCCTGTACTTAGTTCATTGTGTCAATTTGATCCTTGTGCTCTTAATTGTGTCAATTTAGTCCCTTGATCAAATTTAAGCAATGTTAATGACGTAATTTTGAACAGAAAAATTATATTAGATGCAAGTAACTTGGTATAAATTCATCCGTGTACTCAATTTAACCCAATTCGTGGCCGAATTATTAAATATTTTTTTTAAAACTCAATAAAAAATTTTCTCTAATAACTAAATTGACACATTTTAAATTATACAGGGATTAAATTACCACAATCAAAATTACAAGGACAAAATTGACACAATGGACAAAGTAAAGAGACATTTGCATAAATAACCCTATAATATTTTATGCAACAACATCAACAACAGTCTCAGTGTCTCAAGGGTTCCCGCTTATGCAGGGTCTGGGGGGTTAGAATATACGCAACCTTATTCCATGAGGGTGAGACCCTAGCGAGAGACTGTTTTCGAGGATCCTATAATGTTTTATGCATTTAGTTAAAAAAAATATAAAAAAAGTTCAAAATCATGCGGAAAAAGCGATGATCCATTTTCAATGGTGTTTTGACAAGTGTGATCTAATGATAAGAAAATGGTGGGATGAGCTTGCTCGTGTTGTCCCCCAAGGCATCATGATTCGTGACTAGATAACAATAACTGTTGAGCTCACTTGATGCTTTGGTGATTAATCAGTATGTAGGAGGGTAAACGAGTCGGGTCGAGACAAGACGAGTCGAGCACTTTCTGATTTGAAATTGAGCTCGATAAGGCTTATTAAGTTCGAGTTTGAGCCGAGTTCTTATCGAGCATTTTCTATCCTTGTTTGAACTCAATTTGATAAGATTTTAGTGTGTTTGATACTCGGCTCGGCTCGGCTTTTTAAGCTTATCGAACCGAGTCGAGCTTATTATCGAGCCCAATTGAGCTTAAAACTGAGCTGAGCTCACTATCAAGTCGAGCTTTTTAAGTTAATATTGAACTATTTTCGAACCAATAGCAACGGTTAATGAGCATTTAACGAGCTTTTTAACGAGCTTTTATCGAGCCTTTATTAAACTATCCACGAACGTTAACAAGCGCGGGAACACCGTTGTTCGAATTCGGCTTGTTAAGCTTATCGACGTGCTCGAACTCGGCTCTATAAGTTACTGAGCTCTTATAATGAACACGAACGAACCCTAATCGATTTCGGACACGAGTAGTTCATCGAACATTCGGTTCGTTTATACCCCTATATGTAAGCATATCACACGTTAGTTTAATAAAAATTTCACATAACAGCTGTAAAAGAGAAGATATCAGCATAAAACTTTAGCAAATTTGCTCCACATAATGTTAATTAGTTTTAGAATTGAATCTACTTTCAGTTTACACATGGACTTCGTATATGCCAACTTCGTGGGTTCGATCTTAAAGCCTATTGAAATTTTACTAGCACTAGAATTATTTACAGAATCGGTTCCTATATTTTATTTATTATGATAATTTAGTCCTTATATTTTAATTATGTTAATTTATCCCTCATAATTTCCATCATGTCATTTAATTTATAGAGTAAATTTTGGGTAAGCTGTCGCCAAAATTTGTAATAATTGGATAACTCGTAGTTTTAAATTGAATCTCCTACATCAAACATAACAAGAACGTCAAAATTTACGATATTAACTTAACTTCAATTTATCATTTACCTAAATTAATACAATATAAATTATATATAAATAAAATTGATGAAATTAAAATTAAAAGAATTAGATTAATATTCTTTGCAAAGTAAATTAAATTATAAGATAAATTATATATTAGTACATTCAGATTTGTGCAATAGTTTTTTTAATTTAGAAACTTAGTAAAATAATTTATTAGTTCATAAATTTTAGTGTAACTATTTTTTAGTCTAATTAATTATTTTACAAAATTTATGGGTAAAAAAATTGTTACACAAAAATTTAGGATACTAATATATAATTTATCGTAAAATTTTATTGTGAATAACCTTATAATATAAATTTTAACTATTACCCTTACCAAATAGTACCTTAATTTGTAATTTAGCATGAGCTGTCTATTATTTCAATTATTTAATTATTGAACATCCCAAAAATGGCATAAAACAAAATCCACGTGGAAGAATCCCAGCGGTCCACTATAGCCCACTTTTAGTAAGTTGTCACAATCACCTTCTTTTATTATTCGACACGTGTCTTCCCTAATCTTAGACTTTGGATTAGAGAGATATTAAGAATAATACAACAACAATAACATTTTCATATCTTAAGGACTCCTACATAAGTAGAATCTGAAAGGATAAAATATATACATCATTACCTCTTCAGAGTAATATCTTGACGAGAGTCTATTTTCGAGAACTCCTAACTGAGAAGCATAAATGGTATGAAAGCATGATAGTAAGATCAAAAGCAAAAGCAAACAAGCATCTAGGTGTAAGAGCAATGCATATAGAGAACATAAGCAGCAAACATGCAATACAACAACAAGGCAACAGACAATAAGAACACGAAGCAGCTAACACACGGCAAAAAGTGTGTAAAAATCAAACAGGCATGCAAAAAGCCTCGGGGTATTATTTCTAGCTTAGGAGTGCTCATCTATTACACCTATATTAATCCTCCACAGAGCTTTATCTAAGAGTATCTCTTCATTTAGGTCAAATAGCATCCTTCTAACTCTTATTTGTCCGGTCTCTCCCTCTCTTTTCGTCTATCAGAATAATAATATAATTTACAAATAATAAGAGTTATAAAATTATTTTAAAAACTATAATTTTATTCTGACGGTAACAATTTTGCCATGCCATAGAGTTAACAAACGACACCAAAACGGCGCGTTTTGTTCTTGATCGTTTGCACATGGTGGGCACACCATATTTCCTTACACATCCCACTAATGATTTCAAAATGAAATTTTTTTTTTATTTCCTAATTTATTTTTGGGTATTATTACACCAAAAATCTCTATGCTTTTCTTATTATATCAATTTAGTTCTTACTCTTTATAATTTATATTATATCAATTTAGTTTTTTAATCAAATTCAAGTTAAGTTATTCACATTAGAGTAAGTAACCCATTACAAACCACCAATTGATTCAATTTAACTTAATTCATGATCGAATAATTAAAATTTTATTAAAAACTTAATATAAATTTTATTTTAAGGACTAAATTTAATCAATATCTTTTTTGGTGACGAGAAACCTGTGTTGCCCCTGTAAACCCTAGCCTATGAGGAGGCCCATAATCCCCATGAGTAGGTAAGTCACAAGTATATCCTTAGTGAGAATCGAACTCTTGTCCTCTAGACAAAAATTTAATCAATATCAATTGTATATGGACTAAAATGACAAAATTAAAAGTATGTAGACTAAATTAACGCAATAGGCAAATTAAAAAAGTAGCTTCAGAAACAATTTTTTTAAAATGATTTTACTTTTATGTTTTTAGTTTTCACTCAAATTAAAAATACTAAAAGAAATTAATTTCTAAAATATGATTTTTTTTTCTCTAACCCTTATTTTATTTTATTTTTTCAAATTATGAAAAAAAGTATTTTCTAAAATAGATTAATTATTTTCCTAAAAAAAAAAATGCTAATTCTAGGGTAAAAGTTAGCACTATTTTCCATAATCTCTCAAAAACACAAAAATAAGTTTTGTTTTTATTCAAATACGCTTTTACCTATGTGATCAAATCGGTTTTTTTATCTGCAAAGAAGCATATTTTATTTCAAAATAACACAGTCAAACAGACACGTATACTTAAATTTTGGTATCAGTACGTAATTGATCCCCTTTTTTTTTTGGTTGCTTCTTTTAGAGGCAAAACAGAGAGAAAACTAACAAAGATGAATGAAAGGCCACAAAACACTAGCAAAGTATGGTGGAGCTCAGATTTGTACTCAACACAAGCCACTTCTAGTCCTTCTATGGTTCATCATCATGTTTATCATGAGCCTACTTCAATACAATACTATGTACTTGGTTCGTACGTACTTTTTGCATCTGTGTTTGTATGATTTTTGTGAGATTTTACTGGTTATTAGGCTTGACCTTTGGAGTTTACATAAATGAACCTCGCATATACTGGTTCGTTCGTACTTTTTGCATATGTGTTTGTATGATTACTTGTATAGTGTATAGCTTCTTGTTAGGTACTAGTCCTATAAAATTTTAGCGGGTGTTAGATTCAACTGATTTTACATCTAAATGCTTGTATGCTTTTTGCTTTTGTACTTTCATGCTTTTTATGCTTTTCAAGCTTCTCAGGTTGGGGGTCATCGGAAACAACCTCTCGTTAGAGTATCACCCTGAAGGGGTAAGGCTGCATACATCCCACCCTTCCTAGACTCTGCTTATGCGGGAGCCCTTGAAGCACTAGATATGTTGTTGTTGTTGTTGTTGGATTCAACTGTTAAGTTGATATAGATGAACATAGCATATTTCTGGTTCGTATATACTTTTGTGTCTAAATATGAGATCTTTTTTTTTTTTTGTTATCTGACTTCGTGTTTTGTATGTTTTTTTTTTGTTATCTGACTTCGTGTTTTGTATGTTCTGTGTGGAGTATTACCGGGTATCAGATCTAGGCCTTATAGTTGGCATAGATGAACCTAACATATTTCTTTGTGTGTGTACTCTTTGTGTCTGTATAGAAGTTCTTTCTTTGTTGTGTAATACCGTGTGTCGGTATGATTTGTTTGAAAATTTACTGATATCAGGTCTAAACCTTAGAGTTGGCATAGTTGTGCCTAGCATATTTCTAGTTCTTATGTGCTTTTTGCATCCGAATACAAGATCTTTTTATCATTTAACTCCGTGTTTGGTATGGTTTGTGTAAAATTTTAACCGATATTAACCCTAATTCTCAAAGTTGAAACAACTGAATCCAACGCATGCATAATTGCGATTCCTATTTCCTTTTTTCATCTAAATATATGCTCTTCTTTTTTTGTTGTGTAACTCCATCGGCATGGTTTGTGTGAAACTTTACCGAGTACTGGGTCTGATGCTCAAAGTTGGCATAACTGAAGTGAATGATTAGATTTATATGTTGATCTCAACAACATATACCCAGTTCTTACTTTTCAGCTTTTGTTTTTTTTTTTTTGGGGGGGGGGGGGGGTGGGGATTTACTATGTACAACTTCATGTTTGGTATCGGGCCCTCATCTAACTCTCAGAGTTGATATTAAGTGAAGTAGCTCATTAAGCTTATATGTTGATCTCTCTACATATATGAAGTAGTCATCGTTGATTTTTCAAATGAAATAAATACAAATATGTGTTATAATATGTGTATTATACGGACAACATTAATAAAACGTGTATTTTACTGTTCTATTAACAATGATACGTAATATTTGAGATATAGAGCATGGAGGATTCATAATGGAGGATAAGGTGGAAAGTCAACACTACATGCACCCGGAGCCGGTCCGCCATTCCTCACATGTAAGTATGCAACATTTCCCCTTCATGTTATTAACCTAAAAAGAGGTTGTTTCTCAGTGCCCCCAACCTGAGGGTGAGGACTTCCCAGGAGGTCACCCATGGTACTACTTTCGCCCAAGCACGCTTAACTTCGGAGTTCTAATGGGATCCGGTGACGGCGTGTTGGTGCCCCCTTGCTTTGCTGAGAGAGAGTTCGATATTTTGTGAAAAAGATAGAGTTTGAGTAGAAATAGTAAATGTTTTGAGTTGGAATATTCAGTCAAAGATATGGACAAGATCAAATTTATTGCTCGAGTATTTAACTTGGATTGTTCCTCTTCTATTAAAAATTGATATTTTCTTATCCAAATTGCAAATTACTGTTGATATGTCACATACATTTTAAGGTTTGCGACTTTATCATCTGAATATCTATATTTTAATATAAAATATTTTAAGATTTGGGACTTTATGACTTCAGAGTACATAGCTCTGCGCTCATTTATCTTATCGAGCCAAGCTTGAGCCTTCGCGAGTCTAAACAAGCCTAAATGAGCTTTCCTTAGTACAATATATTAGCTTAAATATGCTTGATGGAGCCATATCTGAGTCTAAATAAACCGATCCCGAGCCTAAACGAGCCTAAATTAACCTTAAATGAGCCTACATATCGCAAGCTTAATTGAAAACTCACCAAGCTTAGATTCAGTTTAACTGAGCCGAGGTCTGAACTTTCGAAGTTCGGCGAGCTTTGATCCGAGCCCAAGCCGAACTTAATGAGAACGAGCTGAGCCTTGAGCTTGGCAGGCTCAGGCTCAACTTGGCTCAAATACACCCCTACAAAGGACAACAAAAGGGGAAAAAAGAAAAGCACCAAAAATATTAAGACATATTATGCTAATGAGGAACCAGGTTAACCGATAAACCCTGGCCCATGTAAACTCACACACCACAAAAGCCAGTTAAGTCAAGGATTTCTTAAGTAGAGGTTCAAGGAAAAATCGAACCCCCAGACCTCTTAGCCTAAAGCAACACATGTTAGATATATTACGGCTCGACTTATACATATGTTGCTCTCTTGTTTCTTTCATCTCTCATATCAGATTATTAAAGACTCACGTGTAATATTTTCAATAGCATTTAAACAGAATGGTGCCTTTAGAAGTAGCCAAGGAGCCGATTTATGTCAATGCCAAGCAATACCATGGCATTTTGAGGCGACGTCAATCACGTGCCAAAGCCGCATTACAAAATAAGCTCGTCAAAACCACTCGGAAGGTAAACTCTGACACAACACAATAATACAACCCGTTAGTAATCCTTTTGTGATTTTCTAAATGCGATTACTAGTTGGAAATTCATTTTCTTTTGCATTGCGTATAACCCAATGTAAAATGTAATTATAGAATGTCGGTTTCCAATTTTTTTCTTTGTTTTGGCACAAAGTAGTGAGCGGAAATTATTTTCAAAGGAATACATTTTCCCTCACCCGAGGAATGTGAGTTCCTTTGTAAAAGGTAAGAAGCCAACACCTCATCTGAGTTGAATTTCGCTCAACATTAATTTTGTTTGCAAACTTCCCGGTTTTTATGGTCTAGCAATGAAGCCTACACTACACCCTGGAGTCGGAATGTTTATCAATCCACACCTGAACTTGGAGGACAAAAGACCAGTAAATGTCAAACTAAGTTCGAATTTTAGTCTAGAGAGTACTAATATATTACTTCGAACTTAAATCGAGATAAATATATTCATATGTTTTCTTAAATCAAAAAAAGGAGAATTCAATTTTACTTTCCGAACAAATATATTTTTGTCTTTGCTTCCGCTTCTGATTCAATGGAGAACCACTATTTTTCTATTTTCAATTTTTAACTTTTATTTAAAAGTATTTTTTTTTACAATCAATACTCTCAAATCATAAATAAGTTTTCTTTTTTTTTTTTCCTCTAAAAAGTTACCTTTTTCAATAAAATAAAAATTGACCAAACAGACCGTAACTAACGTAGATCCATGGTGGTACTTGCACAGCCATATTTACACGAGTCAAGGCACCAACATGCCATGAGAAGGGCAAGAGGCTCTGGAGGGCGTTTTATCAACACTAAGAACCAAAACGGCGTCGCTTCATCGTCGTCACGCCCCGGTGTCTCTAGCGACGCTAATGGAGGGTGAGGAAAAAGTAGAAGAGGACATTTCTCTATCGAACTTGTGTAATTATGAGACAATTTGTCACTTCAGAATCATGAGATTTTAACTTTTATTATCTAGATAACTTGATATTTTGTTATATACAGTAAGGTATTCTAAGTTTCAGAACATTTACCGTTTAGGTACTCTCAGTTAGAATCTTTGAAGTTAAGTGTGCTTGGCGAGAGTAGTACCAGGATAGGTAACCGCCTGGGAAGTCCTCACCTAGGGGTGTAAATGATCCGAGCCGCTCGCGAGTAGCTCGTGAGTAGCTCGAATAAAACTCGACTCGAACTCGAGTTAACCGAGTTCGAGTATCAAAAGTTACTCGATTAATAAACGAGTACGAGGCGAGTAGTTAACTACTCGGCTCGATACTCTATTAAATACTCGACTCGGTACTCGAATAAATACTCGACTCGATACTCAATTAAATACTCGACTAGATACTCGATTAAGTACTCGACTCGTATAAAGTAGTTCTTGTATATTATTTTCTTTTGAAATAGATGGCTTGTGACATTTATAGTAGAATGAAAGATGGAAGATTGAATTCCTCGTAAAAGATAACATGTTATATTTGTGGTAGAGTGAAAAAACTTGTATTTAGTTTGCTTGTATTTTTTTAAACTTAGGTTTTGATGCGTATTTTCTATTAATATATCGGTGATTTATAATTATATATGTTAAAATATAGTATAGGCAAATATTAATAATGTTCGAGTGTATGGAATAATATTATAATGGAGCTAATTTGAGAATGTTCCTATGCAAAATAAACGAATATTCGAGTCGAGTCGAGTACTCGAATAGTTAATCGAGTTCGAGTTCGAGCAAAATTTACTACTCGAATCAAGTTCGAGTACTCGAGTAGTTAATCGAGTTCGAGTACTGAGATACTCGGCTCGGCTCGACTCGATTACACCCCTATCCTCACCTCTCAGGCAAGAGGTACTCAGAAACAGCCCCTCTTCAAGGAACCCCCCGAAGGGAAAAGGCTGCATACATCTACCCCCCTCCCCGACCCTGCTTAGGCAGCAACCCTTTGGGCACTGGGAATTTTGCTATGTTGCTTGTACTCTCAGTTAGAATCTGTTGAATTTTTTGTCAGAGAATGATATGCTACAAAGTGTTACCAACAATGTATGAGTGTAATAAGAGATGTAAAAGCAATTATGAAATCTGGACCCTTGATTTAGATCTAAAGAACTATATTACCTTATGTCATTTCTCACCCTTTCATGCGAGTCATGCTCGTAGATGGAGTTTAAAGGGTGTTTATAGCTCTTATAAAAACGGGTCTAGTCTAATGCCGTGCAGAATTTTCTGACCAGATCAAAGTTTCAATCTAGACTAATGGGACCAAGTGGCGATTACAATACCACTCTCAAAAAAATACGAAGGGAATACCCGGTAATTAAGTTCCAGATCATACAACAACATCAACAAGCTCAAGACCTGAAAGGCTCCCGCTAAGGCAAAGCTACCAAACTAACCAAACCAAACAAGCATTAGCCCTCTCCCCGTATTTTCATTCTGGAGTTATCCCCTCCTTTAGTCCCCGATGAAGTTCGGAGGGCTCCCCAGCTTCATCTCAGTCAGCATCCTGCTCTCGAAGGGGTCGGGTCCAAGAAATGGATCAGACACCAGCAAAGGCCTTCTACCGCAGCAGATTCCGCGTCTTCCTCTGCAGAGAATTAATCTTCTTTTTATAAATAATTGATCCAAAATCATCGTCAAACAATGGTCGATTTTCACTACAAGCTCATAAGGTTCCCGAGGCAACTTGTGAAAAAGCTCATGCTTCTATCTGGGGGCATTTCCGAGCCAACTTGTGAAAAAGCTCATAAGGTTCGGTGCCTTTCGAGCTTAAGCCGAGCCTAGTAAAGCCCCAACTTGAATGCTCATGAGCCCAAACAATTCTAAATGAGTTAACCTCGATATAAGCTAAAAACTAATTGCGTCCAATAGAGCCAAGTTCAAGTCTAATGCCAACTCGATCTCAACCGAGCCTAAACAAGTGTGTATCTGGTTTAGCTCGGAGATTTGCAAGCTAGGTTCGACCTCAATGTTTCAAGGTTCAGCGTGCTTCAAGTCGTGCTGGTGAGCCGCCTCACTTAGCTCAAACACCGCTCGGCTCATTTACACTGACAAATAAATTTGATACCAGGCTGAGGAACAATGCTATTTTAGCAAACCGTTTAGACTCCAAACATGGCAGCTTTGATGTGCTTTATAGATCATGACGATTGAACATTGCCTGCACCCAACCACAATATTCGAACCCCCAGATCTATCTAGTTAGGAAAACGAAATAACAAAACAATGAAAAATTCAACCAGAAAAAAAAAAAAGGAGAACGGAGATTTGCATGGTTTAGCCAATTGTACCTATGTCCATGGAGTTATAGAGATCTTCCACTATCTTTTGGGAACTCCTTTCTTCTCTCACAGAACACCTCTCAAACTTGGGCGTGAATACGCATATAGCCACACGAACCCTAGTACATCTAAAAGCAGCCTCAGATGGGCCTAGGCCCGGATCAAGCCCCCAAAATTTTCTCCCAAGCGTACTCCCCCAGATCCCCATAAGAAGTGTCCTTGAGCATCACATGAATGAAACAAGGCTCTACATATGAACCCCGATAGATCTAACCCTTCATGAGGCATTAAGTCGAAGCGATGAGACACTTTCAAATAGGTTCCCATCCAATATTACCAGTAATCACCACATGAGCACTTCCCATCTTCAAAATGATGGAACCTATTATTATCCCTCACAATAATCGTTCTTCCGGTGCATTTCGACATAAACTTTATAGCATGGTGACAGTCACCGCAAACGCGCAAGTTTTTCATAACCCGAATAGGCCTTTCCGGTGGGAAGGTAATCAAAGCGAACGCGATAGCGAGCCTCTCACTGTGATGTCTAATCGCTTGACTTTTAACCTCGTCATCCACTCGTTGCAACACGAAACTAGTGTCAGCAACATAACCAGCCCGCTCCATTTCATTCCATAGTTCCTCCAGTTTCTGATATATATCCTTTGATCTTGGATGGGTTCTGTCCCCTGCCGCGAACGTATGGACTCTATTTCCTTCCTCGACCCAGCTCAACCCGGTTTCCTTCTTCACCCCTCTCTCTCTTAGCATCTTCCTTGCTTTAGCTGCCTCCTCGAACCTTCCAGCAGACGAATAAGCGTTCGATAATAGCACATGAAGTCCTGAACTCACATCACCCAGTTCGAGAACCCGGTCTGCAATATACGCTGCCAATTCAGTGTCCTTGTGTAACCTACAACCGGTCAACAGAGCGCCCCAGACTGACTCAGTTGGCGCCATTGGCATTTTCTGGATAACCGAAAGCGCTTCTTGCAATTTCCCAGCGCGGCCTAGCAAATCTACTAACGATGCGTAGTGCTGGGGCCCAGGCTCGATCCCATAAGTTTTCATCAAATCAAAGTAAAATTGACCCTCTTTAACAAGTCCTCGATGGCTACAAGCATAAAGCACACACAAGAATGTGATGAAGTTTGGCTTCGTCCCGTTATTTTCCATCTTATGAAACAAGTCGAACGCCTTGCTTGTATGCGAATGTTGAGCACAAGCTATCAGCATCGCGTTCCACATCCCGAGGTTTTTGATATGAATTTCATCAAAAACACGGTAAGCTCCTTCTATAACCCCGCATTTTGAATACAATGATATCAAAGAGCTCCCAACGAAACTCGACGAGTAGTAACTCGTTTTGAAGCACAACCCGTGAATTTGCCTACCCAATTCCATCAGCGTCGAATTGGCACATACCTATGGGAAATTCAAAAATAATATTAACTCAATCGCATGGAAACAATAAATTATCAATGAAGTACAGCGAAGCTACGCGCATATCACGGAATTGGGTATCTTGACTTTTAAAAATTTTAGCGTAAGTTACATACTAGTATTATAGGACAAAGTGCATTAATTTTTCAGCACCAAAGTTACATTATTTAATAAAATAGTGCAAATAAGGGTGTGAAAAGTATAAATTTGTCATTATTTGTTAGTAAACCCATCATCCCATCTTGACATGACTTTTATATATATATAACATCAACATTTCTGTATAAATTTAGTCAGATTCTTATAAAAATTTCATCGAATTCGAACATGTACCTAGTGATAATTCCCCTAATGTTTAATTCAATTCAAAAAACTCCCAAAATTTTAATTAAAAACACTAACATACCTGAATAACACTTGAAAGGGTAAAATCATTAACATTCAATCCCTCATTCAACGCCCTCTTAAACAACCCTAAAGCCTCCTCATACAACCCCAACTGAGCACACCCATAAATCAAACCACTCCAAGAAACAACATTTCTCTTAGGCATTTCATCGAACACCTTCTTCGCACCCCGAATCTCCCCGCATTTCGCATACATATCGACCAAAGAACTCCCCACAAACACATCACTCTCATACCCACATTTCACCGCAACCCCATGAATCGATCTCCCCACATCAACCCAGATCAAACTCCCGCACGCTTTCATCGCGCTCGGGTAAATATGATCGTCCCCTTGAACCCCATTCCGCATCATTTGACGAAAGAATCGAAGCGCGACCGAAGAAAGCTCGTTCTGGGCGAAAGCGGAGATAATTGAGCCCCATGTAGTTGAAGATTTCAATAGGGTTTCGTCAAAAACTTGAAGAGAATACAAAGGCAGCTGGGTTTTGGAGTAGAAATTGATCAAATGATTTGCAACAAGAGGTACTGTTTTGAACCCTAATTTGATGATGTGGGCGTGGAGTTGGGAGCCGGAGAAGAGAGAACGAGAATGCGTTGCGGAGAGGAGGAGAGTGCAGAGGTTTCGAAACGTTTCGCCATAGGTGGGTTTCTTTAGGCGGTTTCTTAGGGTTTTTGAAGGATGAAGGGGTTGGGGTTGGAGCATTTGGGGTTGGGTGGTTGGAAATAGATGAACGTTGGAGCAAAGGCTTTGTTGAATTATTTAGTTTACATTTGATTGACCGAAATTAGATCTTTTTAACAGTTTATTTCATAAATATGATTTAAACAGAATATATTATCAATTTTTTATAACCATGACCTACTTTTACTTGTTATCATCATACCTACCTACCACCACTGTTTTTACGCCCATGAGTTGCTATGCTCGCCACTCGTTACCGCCATGACTAACTTTATTTTTATGATATTCTCTTACCTACTATTCCGACAAGACCTCACCCACCTAAACCTTCGGTGGGAGATGGTCTTAGATAGTGCCCAATGGAGGGCTAGCATAGGGGTATTAGATGATTCAGTTAGGGTAGGGTAGTCTTTGTCTCTATCTTTTCTATCCCTATGTCATTCTCGTTCTCTTTCTTTACATTTTCTACCTCTACCTCTATCCTCTTTTTTTTCTTTTTTTTTGCCATACTCATGCATTTTTTATGTTTCTCCTGTGTCAGGTCCTTAGCTGATGGATGCAGACCAACTTTTTAGGCTGGGAGTCCTCGGAAACAGCCTCCCTTCAAGGTAGCCCCCTAAAGGCGGAAGGCTGCCTACATCTACCCTCCCCAGACCCTGCTTTTGGTGGGAGCCCTTAGAGGCACTGGGTTTGTTATTGTTGTTGTCTCTTACCTACTATTATTAGTTGACTTAATATTATTAAGTTATTTTTGCGATAATAATAGTAAGTTTTTTTTTTTTTTTTGTAAACTTATATCCATACATTTATTACATAAAAAAGATATTTCTACACTGTACAACTAAACACTTCACTGTAAAAAGATACAGATCTTAAATAAAAATATTTTATTGAAACAAATAAGATAAAAAAAGATAAGTTGAACTAAACGCACCCTTACATGGTCTTGCAGAGCCAGCCATAATTTTAAGCAATTTAAATAATTCTTTAGAATTTTCAAATTTTAGGGTCCCATAGTTTAGCGCATTCAAAGTTTGGCGCATTCAAAGTTTGGTGCTTTGAAGAACATGAACGTTGGAGCAAGGATTTGGTTGAGTTATTTACATAGTCGATGTAGAGCCAAGTATAGCCCCAAACAACCAAAACAACTGTTTGGAATTTCTAAATTTTAGAGGCCTCATATTTTAGGGATTTGAGCACTCGAGGTTTGGAGCTTTGATAACGAGCATTTTAACAAAGGTTTTGTTGAGTTATTTACATAGTCGGTTCAAGATCCAGCATAACTCCGGAAAATCCAAACAATTGCATGATGTCCCCAAATTTTAGACTCTCCATATTTTAGAGGTTGTAATTTTTATAATTTCAATTGATAATATTGGGTTCAACTTGGCAAAGTTCCAGAGTCACTAAGGAGGGAATTCGTATACAAATTCATCGGATAATTCAGCATGAATTGTTAGACCTTCTTAACTTTGATCAGGAAATCTAGTGTTCTCCTTATCTTTCTAAAAAAAGTTACACTTTAGTGCCTCGACATTTCTTGAAATAATTATTTTAAATTAATAAAACAACTCTTAAATTTTTGGCATATTAATAAAAAAAAAGAACTCTATCCGGTTTAATTACATTATTTTTTATTGATGGAGTTGATGTGACAACTGATTTGTTATTAATGGTATAGTAATACGACAAAATACCCTTTAACAACCATATTTTTAAACAAAGTTTGCGAAAACAGATAATTTCTATATAATACATCTCGTATTTCATGCTTGTAAAGTAAGAATAAGGTATTGAAGGGTACAGTTGTCACTATAGCATTAAGAAAAATATAATAGTCATGTCAGTTCTGTTGACGAAAAATGATGTTATTATATCAGAAAGGGGCCTTTTATCTGTTCAGGTATTTAGCAACCTTTTTATTAATTCAAAAAAGTTATAGTCCTTTTTAGTATTTAAAAAAAATGTTGATTACAAAAATAGAAATAACTCAATCAATTATTCCCCATAAACAGATGAACGAAGTATAAACACAACAATGACACAGAGAGAAACTATGGCCTTGTTTTGTACGTAAAAAGTAAATACAAAAGGCAAAAATTAATGGAAAGTACGAAATTTGACTCTTATTTAGTTGATAAGAAATAGGCAGAATGCAAGAAGTGGCAATTACTAAGCAATTTATAATTTTTTCAAAACGCGGGAAGTAATTTACCTAACCCTCTAGGTAAGTTCTAGTTCATTTGTTTTTAACTAACCTCCCAGCCCAAGAAGTTCTATGACAACCAAATATTTTTTACATACTTCATGAAAAGTTGACACTTGAATTGAACTAGCAGGAAATACAAATTCCTGTAGGGAATCAATTCATGTGGCAACCAAACGAAGCCTTCGTTTTGCAATTGAGTAAAGAGGGGGATTGTAACGTATTATCTTACCCTTATTTGTATATTTCTAACAAAAAAAGGGTAAAGGTAAAAAATGATAAATTAGTTATCCCTTATTTAATAATTGGGTAAAGAGATACTAATAAAAAGGGTAATAATTAAATTACAAATAAAATTATTCAAATATTTTTTAAAACTTACCTTTACTCTTTTTACTCCAGTTCGAGAGTTAAAGAAAATGACAGTAACCCCCTATTTGGCAATAGGATAAAGAGGAGTAAAGGGGGGAATTTTTTACCGCTGTTTGGCAAATGCTTTTGAGGGGTAAAGTAGGGTGATGGGAAATAAAAAACTTACCCACCATTACCCCCATTGATGTTGTGATTTAACTTCAATCCACAACTAATCAATCAAGTAAATCCAATCCAACACACCGAATCAATGAGATGATAGCGAAATCGTATCGTATATTTCACTATATATGATGTAATTATAAGTTAGGTAGAGTAAGTATAATGTAATTGAGGGATAGATAGAGGAAGCACATAGAGGGAGATATCAAGAGAGGAGGCCGAGAAAGAGAGACAAGAGAAGGAAAAGAGACGACACCCTCTCTTCTAATCTTAGCACATTATTTATACTATATTAACTTGATGAAGGGAGGTTCTTGGGGTCGAGGCTCAAATGGGAAATATCTAAGCAAGCGGCCCTTTCATTCATTTATGAAAAGATTAGAGATAAAATTCAGGGTTGGAAAGTTAAGCTCCTTTCTCATGCGGGAAGAAAGGTGCCAATAAAATCTGTTATCTCGACCATATCAATGTATGCGATGAGTTGCTTCAAATTGCTGGCCTCTTTTGCAAGGAAAATTAACAGTGCTATAGCACTTTTTTTTGGGGGGGGGGGGGGGGGGGGGGGGCTAAAGCTTTAGGTGGCCTCGGTTTCCGTGACTTCGAGGGCGCTAACCTTGCCCTTCTTGCAAAGCAAACTTGGAGAGCCATTGAAAACTCGGATGCTTTATGGGTCCGATTCCTAAAAGGCATTTATCTCTGTGATGGTTCTATTCTTAAGGCCAAAATCGGGCATAACCCTGCATGGGGGTGGAGAAGCATCCTTGAAAGGCGAAAGCTCATTGAAAAAGGCCTCTGTTCGAATGTCAAGAGTGGAAAACTCATTAACATCTGGTCCAATAAGTGGGTCCCCAATCTTCCTGGTTTCGTGATCCCACAAGGGTCCCCTTGTACCGATGCCCCAGTTAAGGTGGTCGAACTCATTCACCATGGTACCCATAGATGGAAAGATGGGAAACTTTATGTGTTATTCTCAAAGGAGGTCCCATCCCGTATTTGTTCTATCTCCATTTGGAGATGAGTCCCATAGTGACAACATTGTGTGGCACTTTAGTATAGGTGGGAGATATTCTGTGAAGTTGGGCCACAGGAGTTGGTCCGATGCTGCTGCGGGTGGCCCATCATCTTGATCTTTGGCCTCGAGTTCGCATGCAAACCAATTCAAAGCTTGAAAATTCTTATGGGCAATTAATGTTCCTCCTAAAACTTGTCACTTTTTATGGAGACCGATGTCAAATGCTCTCGCCTCCTATGAAATTTTTTTTTGGAGATGAATCATTAATTCCCCTCCGAGCTCACGTTGTGGGAATTGTGTTGAAACTATGGAACACCTCATTTTCTTGTGTCCTTTTGCTAAAGCGGCTTGGTTCGCCTCAAACTTAGGTTATAAAGCTAATTCGAATGGGTTTGGTGGCTTTGCTCAGTGGTGGGAATCTATTTTGGACTCCTTTGCATTGAGGGATTTTGTGCTTACTTGCATTTGTTTTCTTTGTTGGGAGCTTTAGAAGGCTAGGAATGCCTTCTCTCTTCACTCAAAAGACTCTTGCCTATCGTTAGTGGCTTAATTAGCTGAGCGTGACGCATGGCAATTCCATTCCATGATGTCGAGGTCGACATCTTCAGAAAGGCCAGCGACGCCGCAATCTGCCCCTCCTCGCTGCCCCCTCCCTCGGATTTTGTGAAGAGCCATCTTACGGGAGTTATGCCATTGCGGTTTTTGCTCGTTCGAAAGGCTATTATGTTCTGGGGGGCTGGTGCTTGTCAGGTCTTGCTCGGTCAATCTTGGTTGGGGAAGCCCTTGCCATTCGTGGCACCTGCCAATTCGCTTGATCCATGCAATGGTCCCATATCATTATTGAGTCCGATAACAAAGTGTCAATTGAAGCTGTTGTTTCCTCCGCCCTTGTTGCTCGGAAAACCTCATCCATTGTTGAAGATGTCCAATGGCTTGCTCGTGATTTCGTTTCTTGTTCTTTCCCTTAGATCCCTCGTTCTTGTAATGAAGTTGCTAATTGGGTTGCTCATTCCCATTTTGGTAATATTTGTAGCTATGATTGGTGGACGAACTTTCCCGATCGTTTGAACTCGCTTGTAATTGCTAACTCGTGTTTAATGTAGTTCTTGCCCTTATGGGCTTTTAAGTGTTCAAAAAAAAAAGCATAATTAACTAAATAACATAAGTCTCTTAAATATCTTCTAATCCTCTGCTGACATGTCACATGGGCGGGTCCCGATCAGCTAATGTGTAGCCCTATGATGTGGCTCCAGTTGCAGTGTCGAGGTCAACGATTGTATCACTTTACCGCTATTTTCTTTAACTCCCAAATTGAGAATAAAGGGGGAGGGTAATTTTTTAAAAAAATTTATTTTTTATTTTAACTATAACTCTTTTTACTCTTTTTTTTTTTTATCTAATTATCAAATAAAATTAACTTATTTATTTCTTTTAATTTGACATATCTAAATATAGGTGAGATATTACTTTACCTAAAAGCAAAAAAAGCAACATACCCATTGCCCAATTGCTCCCGCCTGAGCAGGGTCTGGGGAGGGCGAATATACCCAGCCTTCCCCCCTTCGGGGTATTACCTCCAAAGAGAGGCTATTTCCGAGTGCCCCCAACCTGAGGGTGAGGACTTCTCAAGAGGTCACCCATCCTGATACTACTCTCGCCCAAGCACGTTTAACGTCGAAGTTCTAATGAGATCCAATAACGACGTGTTGGTACCTTCTTTGGTCAAGATATTACTTTACCTGGTTATCAATAATGACGCAGAGCGAAACTATAAAATCCGGAAACTTCTGCAGTTCTGCGTTCTTCCACAACACTTTCTTCCTCTTTCCACTCCAGCCTTGTCGGAGACTCAACTCCGATTAACCGTCACTCACCGCCACCAAAACCCTAATTTCACTAAGATTTCATTTCAGTCACAGCTTCAATCCATCCAATGGAGGAAGAATTAGGAATATCATGGAAGTCGGAGTCAAATTCAATGCTCTCAGCTACGCTCGGGCGCGCGGTGAACACTTTACTGAATTCTCGGCCTAAAAAGCTTGAGAGCGCGATTACTCGCATTGGCGATGGTTCGAGTCGAGGTTTAGCTGGTAATTGAGGGAGAGAAATTGACGATTCTGTTGATTTTTTTGATTTTCTTTCAAATTTTTGAAGATTTTGTTGAATATTGGCGTAATTAGGGGGTAAAGGAACCGAACGATTAGATGAACCACTCGTATTCAAAATAAAGGGGTTCGGCTTGATAAGCTTAATGAGCCGAGTTAGAATAGAGGGTGCTTGGCTCGTTAGCTTTTATAAACAATTTGATCAGGGCTTGATAACAGCTCCTCAAAAGCTTGTAAAAAACTTGTCAAAAGTTCATTAGGGTCTCATTAATAGTTTATATTAGTTGGAAAATGGTTCGATAAGTGCCTGATAGTAGCTCGAATTGCTAGTAAGCTCGGGTCAAAAATAAGCTTGGCTTAGTTATCAGCTCGATTAGGCTCGATAACAAGCTCGGATCGGCTCAATCGAGTATAAAGCTGAGCCAAGTATCGAATACATTGAAATCTTATCGAACTGAGCTTTCAAACCTTTGTTCTAATAAGAGCTCGGTTCGAACTCGAGTTTGAAAAAGGGGTGCTCGTCCTGGCTCGGCTCGGCTCATTTACACCCTAGGCATAATTTGATTGTATTGTTTAATGCAGGTTCTTTGGATGAGTCGCTTTGGTTTTTGAGCAGGTATGTGAGTGACGCTGCGGAGAAATCGGAGCCATTGGATGAAGTTCTCATTCCTATGTTCGAAACTGTACTGCATCTTTCTCCTCAGTATTTGAACAGTTAGGACCACCCATGAACACCGAACCTAAATTGAAATAGCGAACATAGTTTAAAGACATAGGGGGAAAACATGTAGAGCAAAACAATGGGAGGTCAAGTTTGAGTGACAAACTCTATTATAATACCTCTGTTATAATGAAATTAATATTCCTATGGATGTAGGCTTTGGTTGAAACATGTAAATTCTGGTGTTTATATTTTTCCTCCGTTCCTTTAAATTTGTATTTTACTATTTTGATTTAGGGTTCTGTATTTCATAGGTGGTCCTAAATAAACTTGCAAGTTCATTTATTTCTCTTTATACTGTTTAATTTTCTTGGCAAGAAAATTGCATAATCACTGTTTTTGTTTCAATACTGCTTTTGCCTGTATCATTTTGCTATTTTTCTGTAATGTTTTGCCCAATTTGAGTTATTTGCACATTCGGTCCCGTACCCTCATGATAGTAAGTTTGTTCATATTAGCCTCTCGACTTTTTATATGTTTAAATAGTCTCTCAGATTTGTAAGTTTGTCAAGGTACCTCTTTTTTTTTTTGGGGGGGGGGGGGGGGGGGGGGTTTAAAATAGTTCATCATCTTTCATTTCATGACAAAATGGGTCCCCTATTTGGTGACCAACTCTACAAAAATGAAAAAAGAGAGTCCAATTTTGTATAAAATAAAGTATAAGGAATTATCCTAAACAAAGAAGAAGATAGGAGACCAAGTTGAACACATTAAAAACATTCAGTACTATTTTAAACAAAGAAAAAGACGAGAGATCAATTTGAACAAATTTACAAACATTAGGGACCAACAATGTATTTGTTTCGGAAGCGGTGAGCAAGCATTGAGGGTGTATTGGAAGTAGAAACCTCAAGATGTTTTCAGTGAATTGTGTAACAAAACGAGGCACCTTACAACATTTAAGAGTAATGATATGATGTTCGTTACATCGGTTCCGAAGTCACTGTCATGGTACACATGGCTGTCGTCAGATTCACAAGGAGCAGGAAAAAGATAGTGAATAGTTTACCCTTGACAGTTGATAGTGATATGACATTTAGGCATCTGTAATTCATTTGAAAAAGAAAAACATTTCTCGATGCTTCCTGTCTAGAGGGTGAAGGCTACCGCTGGATGAGCCTGTGGCTGTGTATATATTCACATGCCTGAAAGCTAATACTGGTTCATAGTTACCTAGATATGCTTAGCTATAAAAGCATCATACTTTTAGTTTTTGATTGCTTTTCAATTCACCTTACATTTACTCAATCAAAGAAAATTCATAATGTTAGTTGTTTAAATTGGCATTTCGTTTACTTTTTGTTTACAATTTTCTTTCCGCAGTCATTAAAATCGAAGGTGTCAAAGGATGCTAATCAAGCAATGATACTCCTGAACTGGCTCATTAATGATGAACTTGTCTTCAAGGTTCTTTCAAAAAATCTTGCTGACATCATATGGAGGAGGGAAGATCATCGTATTGCTCTTGGTTGGTGCATGCTTGTGCGGGATATTGTAAATTATGATTCAAGAATGAAACACTTAACTGGTAATGTCAGGTTTCCTTTATGATTTATGCAGTATCAAAATGGCAATTTTGGCTTTTATTAACCTAAATTTGATCAAGTAATATACCTTATGAAACTTCCTTATATATATATATATTGCTCCTCCTATGTGTATTTTGTGAGTGATAAGTCTGTTCAAAATTATATTGTTCTCCTTGTGTGTTGTTTTACGAGTTAGTAAGTAGATCCGTAGTTGCGCGGTTAATTTGCTTGATTGGCTATTATCTTCACATGGAAATTAAAAAATCCGCATGGCCTTGCCTGCAGATGTCTGCATTTGATACCATGATTTTTTTTTTTTTTGGCGGTTTTGTTAGAAGAAAGAACCTTGTATAGACGTGATGATACATGCTTGACTCCTGTTTAATAAATATTCAAAAGTTCTCTTGAACTTTGGAAGTAAATCTGACATTCAACCTCAATAACTTTTAGTCTGTCAGTGCACTGGCAACTTGATATTGCTTTCCTAGTTCCGTGATGATGTTTCGTCCTATTTATTACAAACTTTATCTGTTGACAGTTCTCCTTTGATAACAGGTCTAAAGGGGAAATATCCTGCTTTGTTGAAAATTTTGTGTTCAAGTATTAGACGTCTTACAGATATTGTCTGCAATGGAAGGTATGATCCTTCCTCTGGATATACCAAATCTTCATAAGTTTTTTCTGATTTAAATGAACTGTCTCTTAGCTTTGGGGAGAAGAGGTCAAATTGTTTTTGTTTGCTGCACAAAGATTGTGCACTTTCTTACTTCCCCTGCCCCTGATTTGTTCTGCAGAAAAAAGATAATTGTTTCTCTTCTATGTAGGATAAGCCTGCGTAGGTGGTTCTTCAAGTTTGGTAGTAGCAATAGCGTAGTTCACTAGTGTCATTTTATGTCCAATCAGAGTCTCTAATTCAGTGTTTGAGCAAAGAAATCTCTCTATCACTTGGAGAATGTTTGTTGTGAAATCTAACCTGCAGGGCATCCTGTACAGAGAGTACTCTTGTCTTCAAAATGAATAGGTTTCTTTTGTTCTAAATGTCCATGAAATTGCCAAAAATTACTATCTTCAGTATCTCATTCACTTTGATCCTTCCGTAGCTGTTGGCCTAATGAAGTCTCTGTCCTGTCCATTTCTTAGCCATTCAGGATCCTGCTAAATTTTCAGGATCTTTTTAAGCAGCAGCCGCAATTGGGATGGTAAGCGGTGACATGGAAACAAATGGAGGGCATACTTCCCGAAAAGGGTTGGAATTTATTTCAATGTGGTGAATTAATATATCTGCTGTGTATGTGTATCAAATCCAATGAGATAGTAAACAGTTAACTGTGAATGTGTGTTAGTCCGCTGGAAGATGTCATAGGTCATTGTTAGCATATGAGGCCTGATGCGTGTTTCCAGTTTCTCTTCCGTGGCCTTCAACATTTCTCCAATGCTAATGAATGAATGGTTGGTTGTTTAGCTTATTGCAAGATGGATTTGAGTTGCCAACTCGCCTTTCAATGGCTGCTGCCGATTGTATTTTAGATCTTACTGAAGCATTGGCCAAAAAGGCTTTGGTTTCTGCGACTTCAAATGAAGGAATGAGAGAAGATACGTCTAGTACTTGTGGTAAACCTGCTAATAATCTTAATGGGAAGAAGGAAGATACTGATAATATGGCTTCTGAGATCTTGAGCAACAATGACTGCAAGCTGCTGCTGTGGGAGCAGTTGGATCAACTCATTATTCTTGTCCAGAAACTTAAGTCTGTATGTTCCCGATCCCTATCGTTTGGCTCCATATCCACTTTATTTCTAATTTCTAACATGATATTTTCTTGTGTGAATGGATCATATGTGCAAAAAATTTGCCTGGCTATCTTGATTTTAAGTGTATTTTTCAGGTGTCCTGACATATGCTGGTACCCTTGGCTAATGTTTTTGTTTGTCAATTGCCTTGTGGCTGGAAGTGTTATCCTTGCTGTTAATATTGATGATGTGGCTTTTACAGTAAAATGTAGAATAATTTTTGCATCTAAGCTAGAAAAGGGGAAAAAGAAACTAAATTCAAAAGGGACACAAAAAAATGCTTTTGACTTGAGAGCTCAAAAACAAGCTCCATTAGCATGAACTTTAAATACCTTGATAAAACTCTCTCTTTTTCTCCTCCCTTTCCCCCATGCTTTTGTAAATGTCAGTCAGGGTAATGGAGGAGAATGAGAATGTGATGGGTGAGGTGCAGCTGGGTGAGGCATGGCTGACATGGTGGGGAAGGCTGATGGCAGGTGAGGGTTGGGGGGCCGTGGAGGCAGGGTAGGAGGACGGGTTTTGAAACTGTTACCGTGGTCTTCATCCACTGAGGGAACATATGTGGAGGAGAGTTCAAAAGAAATAAAAACTGTGCTGTCATATCACCTTTTCATGGGTATCTTAAGCTTTGATCTGTAGTGGTAGCCTCTTTCTATAAATTTGATTCGAGAAGATGTCAAAAGCCAATCATTTGATGTGAATAATGCTAGATATTCCAGGTGGGCCACTCTAGGTTTGAGAAAGTGGATCCTTGTCAAAGCATACACTATGTTCGCAAGGGAAAACAGGACACACAACAATAGGGATGTATCTTTTGTTGCATTACTGAGGACTAGGGAGAGTGTAATTGCAAATTAAAGACAGCATATAGCTTAGTCAGTGGCAGGCACTAAAATCAGTCAGCCTCAATTAGGGGGCTTCATGTCTCTGATTTCCTGATAACAGTAGCACGCCAATATCTGGTTCTTTTAGTGACAAGATGCCGTCAACTTATGTGCAGTGGAGCAGAAAGAGCCGGCCTCTACATGCAGAAGGATTGGGGCAAGTGCTTGGATGGTTGAATGAGATCAAGAGCCAACAAGCTTACTTTCAAGATGAGGCAGGTCTTATATCTTGTCAATTCTGCCCCTTTTTTATATTGAGTCTATGGCTATGCTTTTAATTTTTAGTGTCTATTTTGATTTTCATACCATCTATTTGTAAAGTAACAGGCGTATTGCTGCTGTCCTCTTGTTGGAGACATTATACTATGCTGTCACATTTGGAAGATCGTGAATTATCTAGACGTTGTGGGGAACTAATTGATCAGTATTTGTCTGGAATTCAGGTTTGTTTATGTTCACTTTCTTTTTCTTGTGGGTCTACAACTATATAGCTAGATGTTCAAAAAATAAGAAACTTGTCAAAGATTTTCTATTACTTTGTAGGAGCCTGGTAAGAGTAGAAGTGCTTATAAAATGGAGTCACCCTACCATGAATCTCCTCTTATCAGATTTTTACAGTTTCGTTGAATTGTTGGAAAACGGCCTTCTTTGCTTGTCTTTAGAATACAACATCATCCCATGAGATGCATAGCTGCATTTTATGTGCTGTTTCAATGTTCTGGAGAAACGGCTATTATTTAACATCATGTTTGCATGTTACGATGCCTGTCTAACCAACAAGCTTCATACAATTGGTTCAGCTAATGTAAATTGACCAACTTGTATGTTATGAATGACAACTCCGACATATGAGTTATGCTTATTCTTGGATTCCACAGATCTTCATAATTACTACAGACTGTACTGTGGACTATTCTTGTTGGAAGATGAATCTTGCCCCAGCGATCTTGTGAAAAAAAAAAAAAAAAAACAAGAAGAAAGAAAGAAATCTTCTCTCAAAGTTGTGCCAAGTAACTGTACAAGGCATTTTACCTTACCATACCTTGAATTGAATTGATTGTGTGAAACATTTCCCATGATTGAGTTTCGGATGTAGAGACAACGCCTGCATTCTTGCACTTGTGTACTTAACTGTAAAAGTTAAAAAAATTTATGACTTAAATGTAGTTTATCCCTGAAGATGGTTCGACCTTTTGTAAATTCTTCCCACATTCTTGCTTTGGGTTTCTTCCTGTAGTTTGTTGCACATCATTATTTTGTCACTTGCTGGTAATTATATGCAGTTCTATACAGAGGATAGAATCAAGAAGCCAACTGAGAACGGAGATAGCAATTCCAAAACCAGGATGTTCTTTCTAAATTGTCTGGCCCTTCTATTGGGCCGTCTGGATCGCAAAAAATTAGAAAGTGTGATGTCAGAGTATGGTTTACAGATGTCAACCATTCTCTTATCACAGGTAAGCATTCTTCTAACCTTGGTAATTGTGCTATATTAAACCTGCAAGCTGCTACTACAGTGTTGTTTTCTCCCTCACTTTGGGTAGATCATGCGTCTTTAATAATTCATAGCAAATACATGGAGGAAAACTAGGATAACAATGTGATACATACAAGAAGTTACTGTGCAAGCTTGCTGTGCACTATAAAATTTATGTTTTTTCTTGATATAATGTGAGGTAGATTGTATAGAATTAGTCAAGTAATTAGAAGGAAAGTCGACATGTAAATACCCTTATTAGTTGTATATAAGGGTATCCCTTCGCTGCAAGGAACACACTATCATTGTGCTTGCTTCCATGCAACGTGGACTTCTAAAGAGACTGCTCCATATCTTACACAATATTGTCTTGAAGGTTCATGCTGCAGATGAAGATGTCATCGATGGGGCAATTTGCATATTTAAATCTGCTATCCTTAGAAGCAGTATTAGTAATATGAAAGAGATGGGGACATTGTTACCGTCGTTACTGCACCTACTGGATGAGCGAGATGGTGCTGCCAGAGCTGCTGTCGTTCTGGTTGCTGAGTACTGCTCAATGTATGTCTTTAATTTATGTCACCTTTCGTCCTTCACAGCATCACATTATGTTTCACTGCTAATGCTGACTTTTCAGTTGACTTGCTCTTAAAATGAATTGCCAGAACCACAGATTATTGGTGTCTTGAAGAAGTTCTTAAGCGCTTTGCTTCTGGTAATGTACCGCAGAGGAGAAATGCTGCTGATGTCATATCAGAACTCATCCGTATATCTTCGGATTCAACTAAACCAGATTCTGGTTTATTCTGGTGTGCTAATTTTGTCTTGCTTTCACATTTTTGTTTTTCAATCGAATTTTTTTCTGCTTTGCAATTGGGTATAATTCGATAATAATTTCAGGCAGGATATAGCGAATCATTTGTTGGAGGGTCTTGGAGACGATGAGAGCTCGATCCGCACTGAGGCTACCAATTTGCTTCCGTCAATAGGTTAGATTTCGAGTTTTTATAAGTCCTCGTATCTACATTCTCGTTCATTTTGAGTGGTTGTATATTATCGGAACTGTTGAAACCTTTAGAGTGCTTTGGGCCAAATTTCCTATGCTTTGCTAAATTTGAAGGCTGCAGTGTTTTGTTTTTATCTAGTTCCATATTTACTGTGTACGTTGTAGCTTAAATATTTTCTACTCTTTTCTCGTATGATGAATCTGTTTTTGGGTGGAGAATGACGTGGAATCAGAGCTACATTACATTTGAACCTCTAGAGGTGCCTATTGCTCAATTTCTATCCATAGTTCATAACTCAGCAATGTACGCGGGACAAATTCATGGATATTTACTTTTGAGTTAGTGAATTGTATAACTAAGGAAGCAATGCAATTTGTGGCATCTACTCATGAAAAGTCATGTTCGTAACTTGTTCTGTTCATAAATTTTTTATATTTCTGTTTTGCTCCTGTCTGTATTGATTACTCTTCATTGTTTGGCACACTAAATGCGATCTTAGTCAATTAAGCAGTGTTTAGAATTATTTGTATAGTGAGGCAAAAATTCTTCTCTAAAATATGATCCATGAATTGTCAATGCATCCAATGGATTAGTTTGAGGGTGTAAGACAAGAGGTCCTATGTTGAAATTCCAACCCTGCTTATCTAAAGAAAAGAAAAAAGATAATTGAACCAATGCGGTACTCGACCTATCTTGCATCACAAAAGGAAACCTCAGCTGCAATTTGTATGAGCTTGTTTTCGTTGACTGGCCTGAACCATGGAAAATGTGAAGAGGCTTTTATCAGTCGATATCTCCGTTCTCATTTGTCAGTTGCTCTTCATCCTTTTTATTAACATAACACAAATCTCTTTGTGTTTTCTCACAGATCCATCTTTAGTATTACCCACATTAGTTCGCTTCATATGCTCAGTGAACAAAAGTGAAAGTAAAAGATCAGCAGCCAGTAGTGCACTTCTTGGAGTTCTCAGGAATCATAACCAAAACTTCGAAGTTATCAGGATGTTACTGGACTGTGTCAGGTAATTTAAACTTAGTGGATCTTTACGTGAAAAGCTTTCATTCACGAGCTTTGATCAGTTTCAATTGCTTTTTCCTTTTCTATTGTAGCTATGATATAAGCTCAAATCATTTGACGTACATTGTGTTTTATACTTTGTGCAGCAATCTGTGCCAAAGTCAAAGTCATCCACAGGGCTCAGAAGGTATTGATATATTGTTTTTGTTGTTTCAGTTCTGCATTGTTTGTTACGAGTAGTTATCCGTTTAATTAAATTAAATGGTGTTTTCAAAACTTTGAGTCACCTTGATCAAGGGGACAACTGTGGTTGGCCACTCCACCCTTCCCCTTCTTGCTTGCTGCACATCCTCTTCTTTGGTTCATATCGACCAGAGCCCAAATTGTCTGGCCTACTGTGTTTGCTGTAAGATGTTGGATTTCAGTCTTTGAGCTGTTGAAGAAGTGAATTGAATGACCCTCGCTCCGAGAATACTGAGCAGACTTGGACTCCTCCCCACGATCAAGTTTTTTGCCTCCCTTCGCTCCCGTAGCCTTGATTGTCAGATGGAAGTACCGGAATATTGCCAGAGGAAAGAAAGCTCAATCGAACTGAATAGTGCATAATTATGACGTGTATATTAATGAGCATGTTGATTTAATGGCGCTCTAAGATATTGCATATGGGAGTTGGGCTCAGATGTCAGGTTATGGATTTATTTATTGGAGAGGCTTTTGTTTTTGTAAGGATCTTCCCCATATTTAGTCTCACTTTGATGGCGTGGCTTTTGGTGCAACAGCATCTTTCACACTTTTCAATAGAAGAAAGGAAAGGAAACATAAACGTTGCTAATTAGGTGCTATGAAATGCTGTCTAGACTTCTAGTGGCCTCGATAAGACTAGAAGATAATGTGTACAACTCGTCCATGGTTGGTTGTCTTCTGGCCTCCAAGTCCAGCCAGTTTTCTTCTCAATATGCATTCGGCAGTAGCATTCCATATTACAGTTCTGCTTATTCTATTTGTTATTTTTTTATTTTTGTATCCTACCACCATTTGACAACAATTTTTTTTTGTCCTATTGTTCTGAAGTTCTTTTTTGTTATTTACTTCATCCCTGCTGCTTATAAATTTTAATGTCCTTTATGGCATTTGGTTTACTGTGTCATTTCCGATCAGTTTATGTTATTTTTGGCTATTCTATGCAAGCATTGCCGTTACTTTCTTTAGATGTGCTTTCTGTTTCTTATCAAATTAGACTACAACAACAATAATAAACCCAGTGCCTCAAAGCTGCTCCTGTCAAGCCAGGATCTGGGAGAGAGAGATGGACGCAGCCTTACCGCTGTCCCATAGGGAAACTGTTTTAGAAGGGCCCCAACCCTAAAGAGTTGGATCCTGTTCCTTATCAAATTAAACTATGCTTCCTTTTTCCCTTTGGCATTTCACACTTCTGTTTACCTTGCAGGTTCACAGAAGTTAGCTCCTGAACGAGTACTCAGGTTGATCCCTAAGTGGTCGGAAAGTGTAAGATCCGCTATCTTAAATTTGAAACACACCTTTATGCTCCCTATTAGTTGCTTTCACTATGCTCTCTGTAATTTTTAATTTACTCTTTACTTACACTGGGTAGCTTAGATAAGGGACAACTCACGATAAAGACATGTGGTTTTTTTAAATTATATCAAAGAGATACGGGAAGAATTAGTTTACCACATAATTGACTAAATGGAGAGATGCAAATCTAGATTAGACTTGAAATGTGCATAGCATAGGCTACTGGTAATGATTCCTGATATGTTATTCTCGCATCTGCAGTCAATAGATATCAGTGCATGAGATCCGTTTTTAGTTTACTAATGACCTAGCATTAGAAATAACATTTGCATTCTTCTCTGTTGCTTTCTATATTTAATTTTGTATATTATTCTTAACTTTTCAGGTTATTCTTAGCTCAGAAGGATTTTCTGACATGTAACTGCGATTCGGAGACATTTTAAAATTAACTGATGTAGTTTGTAAATTTTGTAGGCTCAAGATTGGAACTTGCTGATAGCGCCACTTGTAGACAAGATGTTTTCTGAGCCATCTAATGCTACTATCATCAGTTTCCTGAGTAACATAAGTGAACAGTTAGCAGATTCTGCAGATATCGTTCTCGGCCGTGTCCTTTCACGAGCAAAAGAACAGGAGTGAGCACACAATTCTACTTAATCGCATCCTATCCTAATTTTAGAAGTACGCATCAAGTTCCAGCACTTGCCTTTTGGTTATTAAGGCTCCATTTGGTAGGGGAAAGTCCTCTTTTTTGGGGAAAACATTTCCCTTTGAAAAAGGTTTTCTAAGGAAAAACAATTTCCACTTGAGGTTTTCCGCTATTTGTTTCAGTGGAAACATGCTCCCACCTTATGATATTCCCTTGTGTGTCTTAAAAGAAAGTGTTCTCTACGAATTATCCTATACCTTGTTATAGGACAATATAAGTAATGATACAAATTTAGGGTAATCAAATCGAACCATATAATTCAATTAGAGACGAACATGACTGATCATTCTCCGTCCAATCCTTGTCTCACATTATTATCTTTAGCGATCAAGATCCTCTTCAGCTCATTATGGTCCGATCCATACTCGGACTGACGTATACCTCGAAACTTTTTAGGCCACTTGGAGATGACTTTCCTCTTTTACAAGGGAAGTCATTTTGCGCCCATTAGTAGAAAAGCTTTTTCTTTGGAGAACTTTTTCCATCAGAATGTGTGCCGAACAACGGAAAAGAAGAAAACCAATTTCTAGAATCCAATTTTCCCTAAACAAACGGCCTAAATTAGAGACAAGACAAATATTTTCTATACAGACATATTGTAGGGTCAGCTCTTATCCCCTTTAAAACCATGTGTAACATACATGCATCCTCGAGGTCAGGGCCGGTCTTGATATTTCTGGGGGCCAAAGAAATTTTTGATTCACAGTCATTAGTTTGGTAACTAAGGTATCCAGGCTTGGTTAACAACATCTCTAATAATTTGCTTTATATTTTAATTGCAACTAATATGTGGACCATTTACATTATGTACATAAATATGCTATCTATAATGTACCATACATACATTGTTGTTGCTTCAGTTATGAGTGGTGATTTGTAGCAAAAACAAATCAATAATATAACTAATTTTCAAGAGGGGCCCTTAATAAATTGGGGATTCTAAGTGACTACTTCCGTTGCTTGGGATCATGACCGCCCTGCCCAAGGTGGATGCAACTGACTCACGTTGGTGTTTCAAGATGGAGTGAGGAGCTATCTTTGTTTTTTGACGCATAATCATTTGTTAAATAGATGTTGAACCCAGAGACAATTTTGGAAATGGATTAGAATTTGAGATTGCTGCATACTGATGTTTGAAATTGTAGCTCCTTCTATGAAAAAATTATCTATCACAAAATATTTTCAATTAGAAGATCTTTTTCTTAAAAAATTATTGTTCTAGCTAAAGAAAATAGTTTGGCTCTATTAGCTTTATGCTTGGCCAAGTGGAGGTTAAAGTAAAACATATAACGTGAGATAATGATGGAATACGTTTTCCTCAGGGAGGAAAATGTTTGCACCTTTCTTTGTGGGAAGTTGATTTTCCTTCAATGTAGGACAACATGTTCTTTATTTGTAGTTGTTGCTATGAAGTTACGTAAAGAAACAATAGTAGTGCGAAGGAATGTTTTCCCGTCAAAACAAACGAAACCCATATATTAAGGCTTTGCATTATTGACAGATATTGACTAGTACTTTGCACTATTTGTTTAACAGGATTGATGAAACCGTCTTAACCAGACGGGAAGTTGAGACGCGAAGGAATGATGACTCAGTTAGCCGACAACACGTGTTGTTTGATCACCTGTGTCCACTGCTCATCATCAAGATACTTCCATTGAGAGTTTTTGATGATCTGAATTCTGTTACTATGTATGGTCAATTTCTTAGCCAAGGCATCACCAACGGTATGTTGTCTTACTGTTCTATATGACTTATTATTCCTGTTCCCCTGAACTTCTTTCTTACACTGTTCTCATCCTTCTATGCTGGCCTTTGAAAGAATGAAAAAGTAATAAGCTCTATTTGTTTAAACAGAAAACATTTCTCATCTCAAATTAATTGTTTCTTTGTATATCTTAAATAATAACAAGTACATAAAATGTTTTCCCTCATTGAGGGGAAATTGACTTCCCCTCAAAGAAAGGGGAAAACTTTTCATGGAGGAGAATTCGCTTTCTGTCGTAATCCCACGTTATATGCTTAACCTCAACATTAACTTGGCCAAACGTGCACCTCGTACAATTTTATAGAATAAAACTATTTTCTTTAGATAGTATTGATAGAAATTAAGTACCCCTGTGCCCAATTGAGAGGGTTCCTGGGCATCCATGTGCTTAAGAGGACAGTTGAATAGCCTTTTGTCCAACCAACTAAGTATCCATGTAAGCAGCCTTGTGCTTCAGAAAGAGAAATAAACTAAATTTATTCAAATAACCTAATAATCTCCTTTTAGCTCTAATTACACTAGTATTTATAGAGAATAAATCAGAATCCTAATAGAAAAGACTCCTAAATTGATCGAATATAGTAATAACAAACAAGGCTACCAAAAGTCAAATTTTATTCCTAAACCGATTCTAACTATTGATATATCCTAATAGATAAAATTTTCAATAATTCAAATTATCAGTAAATATCTTGAATTTAAATCTTGATTCTTTTTGCTTGATTTCTATCAAGTATATTTTTAATTGCAAATATTTTGTAAAGAAAATTTTTTTTGTAAGGAAAGTATTTTCCATTGAACCAAAAGGAGCCTCAGTGACATTGACGGCAGGAAGTATGAATAATTCATGTGTTGTGACTTCCCATTTCACATGGGAGGAGAATGATTAACCTTCATATAAGTAATACTTTGTACCAAAGTGCCATGTGGAGAAGGATCAGTATGCTGAAACTTATGAAGTAAACAATCGTTACTGAATAAAATGGGGGAAAAAAAGGGGGGGTTGATAAGCAACGGTAGCAGCATTGATGAGAAGTAGTTGCTGTGGTGGTGATTATTCTCAGAATGGATTGAAAGAAGGGAAAACATTTTCATCTATTCTTCAGGGTTGTATATGAATCGAGTTGAGCCGAGCCCAAATTGTCAAGATCGAGTTTGAATAGATAAACATCCTAACTTCTAGGCTTTGACTTCAAAGCTGGGCCAAATATTTGGAATTTTGCACAGGAGATTGGCGTTGAGCCAAATTTAGCTCAAATGAAATGTTGACTTCCTTTACAAAGCAAGTCACAATATTTCGAGTGGCGGAAAACATTTTCCTCATGAGTTACTTCCAGCTAACTACGTTTTTTCACATAAAGGATAAGGGGAAAATGACTTCTTCTAATCATGTTTAGCAAGGCCTAGGACATGCTATTTTGTTTGTGGTGAAAAGAAAAGGTAGTTGTCGTCTTTTGCAACCATGTTCTTTATTTTATTTTTCTAACAATGACTAAAAAGCACTTCTTTAAAATACAGGAAATTATCATTTTGACGTCAGCAACTACGAATGTGTTGCTGCGCTCTTGCTTAATAGGTCAGTGGAAAGCATAAATCTGGAGCCTGCGTCAGCTATATTCTGAAAAAAGTTGCTGATATTTTTTTTCTCTTTTTTGTTTCATTATCAGAGCATTTTGCCAGTTTGAGTTTGAAGATGTTAGAAAGCTTGCTGCTGAGCTCTGTGGGCGCCTTCATCCCCAAGTATGTAATTTTATCACTTTTCTCTGTATAGGTTCTGTTTGTAGGCTGGAATTCGGTGTATGAGCTGAACCAAACCTAAACCCGGTGGGCTTGAGGATCAGCTCGATTGAGCCTGAACCTAGCTCGGAAGCTCCAAGATAAATTCACCTAATTAGGCTCATTCAAGTTTGATCTAGGCTTGTTTGGACTCGAGCTTGGTTTACTTAGGCTCAAACTTGGCTTGATTAGGCATATTTAACCTAGTAATTGGATCTAGGCTCAGAGCCTTTCAAGTTTTGTGATGACTCGTGAGCTAGCTCAATTCATTACACCCCTAGGTTTGATATAGTAGCGAGTTGTCACTGTACTACCCCAAACAAAAAGGTGTAGTACCTTATATTAAACATCTGAGAAGGAAGACTACTTATAGTTGGAAACCTAATTTTTTCATGAATGTTTATTATGTGTAACCTTATCATTTACTACGTGTTCATTCTGTTACCGCTATTATGCCTAACACTATCTTTTGTTTTTATGGGTCAACGAACTTTTAATTGAAATTTTTATGTATAAAACTGAATAAAGTGCATACATGTTAGATCCCGTTTAATTCCTATACCCTGTTTTACTAACAGGGCCATAGACTAATAAAATGATTGGTGTATTAAATTTATCCTGTCTAGGTGCTTTTCCCAGTTACGCTCTCCCAGTTGGAACATGCAGCAGAAATTAAGGACATACTGAAATTGAAAGCTTGTCTCTTTTCTATTTGTACTTCTCTCGCGGTATTTTTTTTTTTTTTTTTTTTTCCCCCCACCCCTCCCAATCACTATATTGTCATCTTCGCATTCTTACCATTTATAACATCTTGCTTCCTCTACTTGTTTGTAGGGTTGTTTGGCCAAGACATGTAAAACTATTTTTCACAGGAGTACTCGTTTGCCTAAGCACTTTGTAATAGGTGCTTCAAATAGGGGCATTTTTGTCTGGAAAATTTTTAGTTTTTGCTTCTGCTTTTGCTTTAAAGAAGCGCTATTTTCCTGTTTATGCTTAAAAGCAGAAAGACAAATTTCTCATCTATTTACAAGCACTTCTGTTTCTAGGCCAAACAACTTTTAAGTTATGAAAAAAAAAGAAGCTTGGCCAAACATGCCTTGCATCCCTTTTTATGTGGGCTCTAATGAATGCATCCTTTGATTTGATAGATTAGGGGAGGGGACTCTGTGTTGCATCCTGCTGTAATAAAAATTAGAGAAATGCTTGAATCTGTTCTGCTATGGCCTTCAGTTGATGGAGTCGAAGGTAAAAAATCAGTGTGGATTAATGCTCATTGCACTTCTATTTGTTTTGACCCTAGAGGGGTAAGGTTGCGTACATCTCACCCCTTCTAGACCCTTGCATTAGCGGCAGCCTTTGAGGCACTGGGTTTGTTGTTGTTGTTGCTGTTGTTGTACACTTCAATTTATTCTGATAGAAAACATTTTCCATTTCATTCTATTATGTCTTTGCATAACTTCGTAGCTACAAGTATAAATACGAAAAATAATTTCTTCTATTAAGGGGAAATGGAAATCAACTTCTCCTCAACAAGAGGGGAAAGCATTTTCCTTTATGGAGGGGGAAATGTTTTTCGCGGTAATATCACGTCATATCTACTCATTGAGACTGTTTTAACAAACAACATCTTCTTTGTCAATTCTATTATTTCCTTAAATAACTCATAACAACATATACAAATAAGGGAAAAAAAAAATTTCATTGTGGGAAATTGACTTCTTCTCAATCAAGGTGGAAAACATTTTCCTTCATGGAGGAGAGAATGTTTTCTATGGCAATCTCACGTCTTACATCTCACTTTGACCTCAACTTAGTCAATCACGAACCTCATACAAACTTATAGAATGAAACTATTTTCCTTAGCTAGAAAAACAATTGTTCAAGAAAAAAAGATTTTTTTAATTGAAAAAAATTTGTGAAAAGAAAGTTTCCATAAAGAAAATGTTCTCCCATAAACCAAACGGAGGCTAAATATGTGTCGAGATAATATTTCTCTCTCTCTTGCAGTTTCTAAAGCGCAGCATGGATGCATTGACTGCCTAGCACTGATGATATGTGCTGAACTACAAGCTTCAAAGTCTTCACGGGGTTCTACCATAGACAAATCTACTGAGAACGGTAATGAACATAATTTAGCATCTGAATATGAAGAAATTTTAAAGGAACAACGAAATTTTGTACGAGGATGTGAAATATTAATACACGTGATCAAAAATGTACATGCATGTATCTCTTCTTAGTTGTCTTCTTTAACCGCCTCTAAATTTAAGTTTACTATGGCAGAGCCTCGGTGCCTGGTTGGTACAGGTTTCAGTTTATAGTTTCTGGTTTTTGATAAACTTAAAACTATGTTCTAGAAATGATGTTTTGTATTTTTGGTTTGTTGTTTTTAGTTATTTTTCCGTAGTTTGGGTAAAACCGAAATTAAAAAAAAGCCAAAAATAAGAAAAAATCGTTTTGGAAAACTGGTTTTTAGTAAAATTCATTTTACAAAATCACATTCATGTGGTAAGTTTCCTAGTAAAAAATTAAGTGATATCCAAGTAGGCGTGCCCACGGATTCAAATAGAGACTCTTACATAATTTGTTTTGAATTAAAATTAGTTACGTAATTGGTTGACTGTATGTTATATGCTGTAGTATATTTACAAGTATCTTTATATGTTAAAATCTACCAAAAGGGTCTATGAGCATTCATTCAAATTTTGTGCAAACTAACACGATTGTCGTGAACTAAACCTGCAATTTCTAGAGCGATTTTTGTTAATGTCAAAGCAATTGTACTTTAAGTATTCATGTCATTGCTCTGACATTAACAAAAATTGCTTTGGAAATAACACCATCAGATGTTTTATGGTATTTTCATATTATTTTTTTTCACGTTTTGAGCTAAACGTACAATGCCACACCAATTTTGCAGGAGTTCCCTCTTCAAGGAGACCTCTCCTTGCTTTTGTACTTGATCATTTGGTAGGCAATGGAAGTGAAACTGATCTCACCTCTAGAGCAGTCGATACCAGTTCATCTAAAATAAAAGTCCCTCTCACGTTTCGTCTATGCATGGCGAATGTCCTCATTAGTGCCTGCCAAAAGATACCAGAATCTTGCAAGAAAAGGTTTGCTAAGAAAGCTATTCCTCTTCTCGTCCGGTCCATGAAGGTGAGCTTGTTGGTTGTTTAATATTTACGTGCCCTTTAGAGCCTGCTTGACCGAGATATGAGAAATTGGTTTTTCTCTTCCCTTTTTTTTTTTTTTTTTTTTTTTTAAGAAACACTTCTGTATAGAGTGCTATTAATAAGGGTATTTTAGTCTTAAAAATTTGTAATTTTGTTTCTGCGCTTTTGCTTTACAGGAGAATCCCATTTTCTTGCTTCTATTTCTATTGAAAGCACTTTTTTCCTCGATGAAATACCCTATAAATAAGCAATCTCAAGGACCATAGTGCAAGGAAAATATGATTTTTTTTGGGGAATGTGCTAAAAGCTTTGGGAGCTTCCCACACATACCACAGGCAGATCCGCAAAGAGATTAGAGGGTTTTGCATTATTAGTTTTTGTTATATGATGGCTAAGGGCATCTTATTCTTACTCCTTTATGTATATTTTCTCTCTTGATATTTCTTTTTTGGGTCATAAAAGAACCCTAGAAATCTGATAAAATGTTTTTTTAACAAAAAAGTTTTTTTTTTTTTTTTTTTTTAAATTTTAGAAAATAAGCTTAGCCTAACAAACCTTTAGCTCAAGTTGGAATGATAATAGTCGTAGCTTATCTTATCTTATCAGCATTTCCTTATGCGCTATTTTGAAAACACAGGGAACCATGAAAGCGGAGATCAAAGCAGCTTGCATCCAAGTTTTCTTCTCCGCCGTTTATCATCTGAGGTCTGCGATTCAACCGTATGCAGATGATCTTCTAGAAGTTTCTATCGAGTCTCTTAGAATCGGATCCAAAGAGGTGACGAGCACATTGTTATTCAGACCTAGTTTTATTTTCTATCCTGCTATTTCTTTGCATAACTTCGTGGTAACAACTATAAATACGGAAAATGTTCTCCTCCCTTTACGGAAATTGACTTACCCTCAACGAGAGAGGAAAACATTTTCCTTTGCTGAAGGGAAAACATGTTCCTATCTCTTACTTCGACCTGAACTTGGCCAAGCGTGAACCCCTTACAAATTTACCGGATGAAACTATTTTCTTTAGCTAAAAAGACAAATTTTGAAGAAAAAAATATTTTTGGTTGAAATAGTTTGTTTTTCCATAGGTACAGTTGTTTGAGAGTCAAGCTGGCTTGCAAGCTGCCTCGTAAAAACGAGTTGAGCCCGAGCCTAACAAAGCTCGAGCTCCTAACGAGCCTCAATGAGCCTTATTTTAATGTAATTTATTAGCTTAAATATGCCTAATCTAGCCCAATTTGAGCCTAAATGAGCCGAGCCTGAGATGAAACGAGCCTAGATTGAGCTTGAATGAGTCAAAAAATTAAATGTTTCATTTGAAGCTCATCGGGCTGGGTTCGAGCTCAACCGAGCCGATCCTTGAGCTTGACGACCTCGGGCTCGGATCAAATACCTGTATCCATAGGAAGAATGTTTTCCTTTGAACAGAACAGACCCCAAGAGCTTGGGATTAAACTCAAAGCTTGTAGGTGTAAGAGGTTCTAGATGCCATGTAAAAGAACCAACTATCCCCAAAAACTATATACTTTAGAACCTACTTACACATAGTTGGTTTTTTTTATTGTGTTGTGTCTTAAATTTATGTCTTGATTCAAACCTTTTATGCTGCCTCCCATTCAGAGAGATCGAGGTTCAACCTTGGCTTGTACATATGTTGTTTTGTGCAACACCCAACTGTATCTTCTCCTTTAGATTATTAGTGGCTTGTTTTCCCTCAATTTGAGGGTTTTTCACATAAATATGTTTGTTATTATTTTTCTCTCCCTCTATTCTCTTCTCAGTTTCTTTCAAATTTGTTCTTTCGCATCTAAATGAAACCCAATTTTTGCTCAGGAAAGAATGGGAGGTGCAAAGCTGATGGCCGCTCTAATGGCTAGTGATGATACAGTAGTTGAGAGCATTTCGGGGAGACTGATGGAGGGAAGATCCGTATTGATGAATGTATTATCGGAATCTGATTTTCCACCGGAGTTGTCACAAATATGCAACAAGTTGCTTTTTTGCTTGACTCCTCAGTAATTTGATTGCACTTGTAAGTTTCTTCGTAATTATTGCTTAAAATAAAATAATGACCTTAATTTTTCATTGCATTAATTATTACATTAGCGAGACTGGCTATGTCATCGGTGTTGGTGTTGGCTGCTTAAACGGCACGACACCGAAATTTGAAAGTAGTGGAGATGAGAATGTTGCGGTGGATGTGTGGACATACCAGGGAGGATTTCATTAGAAACGACGTTATGAGAAACAATTAGGCATGGCTCTCCTTGAGGATATGTTGAGGGAATAATGTCTGCAATGGTTTGGACGTGTTAGGGGGAGACAAAAGTACCGCTTCTGGTAGGAAATGTGAACAACTATATAATGCACACTGGAAGAAAGGTGGAAGCAGATCATGAAAAAGCTAGATGGAAACAATTAGACATGATCCTATCCACCTAAATCTTATTGAGAAGATAGCCTTAGATAAAGCTGAGTGCCAGTTAAAATTATACATGGTTGACACAGCTGTTAGGAGAAAGATATATAGTCTGTGATTTGCTTCTTTATCGTTACTTATATGTTTAATATTGCTTTATTTGACTTAAATTTTATAAATATTCTTTCTTCTTTCTTTTTAGGGTTGGAAGTCCTTTAGAAATAGCATCTTCACAGGGTAGCACCTTGTAGAGGTAAAGTTACATACATTTTACTCTTCCTATTCCCTGTTTGAGGCACTGGGCTGTTATTGTTGTTGTATATATACCTTGAACTATCTGGACACGATTCTGGTCTTGGCGGGTTAAAAGAGTTAACGTAATTGCAGCATCGGTCTATTAGAACAAATTTATAGTTGAGTGGGGTGTCTGATGACAATTAAAGCTAAAGGGGTCATTTTGATTTGAAGCAGGGTTTGGGGATGTGTTTTGAGCCTGCTAGTAAAATATGGTACGAGAATTAAACCTGATATAATATATATGTATATTATTTAGCTTTATATATAAAAATTTTGGACATAAGTTCATTGACTTGTATTAGTAAATGATCGTTTTAACTACAGGTAGTAAAAGCATAACATATAGTAAATAATATGTTATGATCAAGAACTTGACAGTTGGAGTAATAAATTTAACAAAATATAGAATATGATTTTTACATTCTAGAGCCTCTTAAGCACTAGGATGTCGTATAGAATATGAATTCTTAATTAGGGTGCATGCATTGGTTATTTTTAATTATGACATTTTTTCGGTGTAAAAATTGTGGATACATGTAATACATATATTTTACGAATAGCATTAATAAATAGTATAGGGTTCATTGTCAGACACTAATATAATTGGATCCTATTAGAACTTCAAAGTTAAGTGTGCTTGGGTAGTAGTACCAAGATGGGTGACTTTCTGAAAAGTCCTCATATTGCCAGTCCTATAAGGTTGGGTGTCCTCTGAAACAGTCTCTTAACAGGGTTACCGCCTGAAAAGATAAGGCTACGTACATTTACCCCTCCTAGACCCCCTTATGCGAAGCTCTTGAGGCACTAAATTTATTATTGTTATATCAATAAATAGTATATTTTATCGTATTATTGTTAATTAATACATAAGAAGTATAAAGTACTTTCTAGAAGAGTCTTAATTGATATTTTTGATTTTTTAGCAAATTATTCACAAATTTAAAAAAATATTAGCAAAATATCATATTTTTGAAAATATTTATCAAACTATCATAGTTTATTGTAGCACAGTTGTTGCACAGTATACGGGACGTGCAGCTGTTGCACAACGTCCTGCACGTCTTGCAACAATGCTCAGTTTTTTTTTTTTTTTTTTTTTTTGTTTTACATCTTTAAAATTAAAAAAAAATTAATAAAATTTCTTATTAATTTAAATTTTTTTAATTTTTAATTTTATAATTTAAATCACTAAATATATATACATTTTAAATTAAAAGGTATATGTATATTATTATTTGAACTATTAATAAGGAAGATATAAATGAGGTATACATTTAAATGAAGAGATAGTGATATGCATATTATTATTTAAACTATCTCATATAGAAATTATGGTATTATAATACTATTAATAAGGAGGATGTAAATGAGGGACAAATTTAAATGAAGAGACGATGTTTTCAACAAAAAATTACGAGTTTATGTATTTGTATATTATTATTTGAATTATTTTATTAGATGTATGTAACTCAAAAATTAATATATATAAATTTTTAAAATATATTTTATAAATTATATGAAATAATTTTTTAGTTAATTTTGTAAACTAATAAGGAGGATATAGAAAATACGTAACTAGAAAAGTCTTAATTGATATTTTTCTGGAGCTTCTGCCACCCTTCGTACGAAAATATCTCAGGTAAATTTATTGTGTGGGAATGTCTCTCCTAATTTGCTTCCCCCACTTCAATTTGATGACGTGTCAACACTACATATATATATATATATATATATATAATTGATAAAATATTGGGTAAATTATATATTAGTATTCTAAAATTTGGTGTATTAATTTTTTTAATTCATGAATTTTTTAAAATAATTTTTTAGTCCCAAAATTTTGCGCATTTAATAATTGTCGAAATTGTAGTTTTTAAGAGTATAAAATAGGTATGTCATCAAACTTTTCTTCATTAGAATTGTCATAGTATTACGATTCGTTATGGGATGAGGAGAATAGTGATACAATCCAAAAATATATAGGTTAAGTAAGGAGCAGTTTAGATATTAAATAAATAAATTTAGTCCTTAATTATAATTATACTTTCCCCTAATTTTATATATAAAGGCTAAGTGTTAGAGAAAAGGTAAGATAAATGAGTTTGAAATTTGAATCTCTAGCTCTCGCTAGTTTCTCCCTTCCCTTTTCTATCTAAATCTATGTTTCTTCCCTCTTCATCTATGTAATCCTCCCCTTTTTTATTATAATATAATATAATCTTTACGTTTTTATACTCGAATACATTGATCGATTTTGGATCGCAACAAATAGGTGAAGTTAACAACAAATAACAACATGATTTGCACCCTTTCACACTGCTATTTGGACTATTTTATTCATTGCGTGCTAGGGGTGTATTTGAGTCGAGCTGATATCCGAGTTGGTATAAACAAGGCGAGGGGAAGTGCGGAAGGAGTGGGTGAGAAGGATGCAGCTAGGGGCGTATTTAAGTCGAGCTGAGCTTGAGCTCATTAGGCTCGAGGCTTGGCTCGTTTGCATTTTGCATAGCTCAGGCACTGCTCGATGCTCGTTGAACTCAGTGTAGGAGTATAAAACTATTCTCGGGTCTTCACTCATCAGCTAAAGCTCTTAGAATATTTGGATTTTTTGATATAGTATCGGAGCCTTGATGTCCAAGAGGTCATGAGCTTGATTCTTAATAGTCTTTACTTTTAATATTAATATAATTTAACCACAAAAGGTATGAGGTAGGCCTGTGCAATATCCCGCTTCAAGTCCAATGGTCATTTGCATAAGGGGTGTATTAGAGTATAAAATCAATCCTCGATTTTCACCCATCAACTTAAGCTTTTGAATGGTTGGTTTCTTAACACTCGGAGACCTTATCTCCGCTTGTCAAAGATCGAACTCAGCACTATTGAGCTTGAACCTAACTCAACATTCTCTAAACTAAGCTTGTGATATATTATTTAGGCATGTTTGGGGTTGTTTAAATTGTGACATTGAAAAATTAGAAAATCTTGGTGACTTTTTGAACTGTACCTAAAATTTAGGTAATTTGTAATAAAAAAAATTCCTATATAATATATATATACACATAAAGACTATTACAACAAGAACAACAATAACAGACCCAGTGCCTCAAAGGCTCCGGCCTAAGCGGGGTCTGGGGAGAGTGAATGTATGCAGCCTTACCCCTTCAGGGTGTAACCTTGCCGAGAGGCTGTTTCCGAGGACCTCCAACCTTATGGGGTTGGCAACACCAAAACTTCTTAGGAGGTCACCCATCGTGGTACTACTCTCGCCCAAGCACACTTAATTTCAGAGTTCTAATATGATCGAGTATATTGATACTTGGTAAATGAACTCTATATACGTAAAGACTATTAATTATAGAAAAGAAAATAGAGGGTCCAAAACAACAAGTATAAGGAAAGCACGACGAAAAAGTAGTGGAATAATTCACAGGTATATTTCCTTATCACCATAACGACCTTTTCACATATATTGAAAGTTTCTTTGTAAATTAAAGTAGCTTCTTTTTTGGGTCACTTACGCCAAGAGTCCTTGTATTTTATTAATTATGTTAATTTAATTATTGTATAATTTATATTGTGTCAATTTGGTCCCTAGAGCAAAATTTATGTTATGTTTTTAATGATTCGGCCATTCATTGGGTTAAATTGACACAATGCGTGGATTTGTGGTAGATTCCTTGCATATGACGTGATTGTCCTTATAAAATTACGTTAGCAATTTAATTTAAATTTGATCGAATGACTAAATTAACACATTATAAATTGTAGAGGGACTAAATTGACATAACTAAAAATATAATAACTAAATTGACATAATAAGAAAAGTACAGGAACTATTGATGTAAATAACTCTTTTTTTTACCCGCTAGGGCCATGTCTTAATGGTAGGAGTAAGCGAGGGGATAGAGTGTTGCTTTAGGCCAAAAAGTATGGAGTTCGAACCTAAGGAATCTGTGACCTAACTGGTTCATGTGATGTGTGGGTCGCTACATGTGTCGGGGTTTGCCAGGTAATTGGGTTCCTCGTAAAAAAAAAAAAACAGTAGCTTTTTTTTTTTTTAAATATATATAACTTCTAAACTAACATTTAACAAAATTTAGAAGATTAAAGATATAGTAAATCCAACGTCGTGTATTAAGGGTAAGGATTCGGTGCATATTTTGCTCTATTAGGTAACTTTTAAACTACTTGTATGTTCATCAATTTAAGGGTTATTTACTAGGCATTAAGGCACCAGATCCAATTAGAACTCTAAAGTTAAACGTGTTTGGACGAGAGTAGTACCAGGATGGGCGACCTCTTGAGAAGTTCTCGTGTTGCCAACCGTATAAGGTTGGGGGTCCTTGGAAATAGCCTCTCGACAGGGTTACACCCTGAAGGGGTAAGCGTGCTTACATCTAACCCTCCCAGATCCCGCTTATGTAGGAGCTTTTGAGGCACTGGGTCTATTGTTGTTGTATATTCATCATTTTATATATATGTACAAAGTTATTTAACATAATAAAATACATAATATATTTTTTAAACAAATGTATCGAATCCTTACCTATATTAGGTGGGAATGTATACTATTCATACTTTAAACCCAATAGACATTTGCGTGGGGCACATGCAAGGCCAGATATAATATAATCCCAAACGAAATTTTAGGGGCCTCGAGATTTTTAGGTTGTAGTTTTTAAAATACCAACTGTTAATATTAATAAATTTTGTGATTAAAGCTTTTACAATTTGTTGTATATGAAAGTTTCAGTTAAAGTTTTTGCTTAGAATCCCGAAAATGTCAGGATCGGCCTTAGGGGGCGTGTTAGCATCCTTACCCAAGGGTGTAAATGAATCGAGCGTTCAATGAACTACTCACATTTAAAATCGATTAGACCTCATTAATGTTCATTATGAGGGCTCGTTAGCTTATCGAGTCGAGTTCGAGCAGTCTCGATAAGCTTAACTCGTTAAAAGTTTGTTAAGGGTTCGTTAACAGTTGGTATTGGTTCGAAAATGGTTTGATAATAACTTGAAAAACCCGGCTCGGTAGCGAGTTCGGCTCGATAGCAAGCTCGATTCAACTCGGTAAGCCTAATGAGCCAAGCCGAGCCGAGTATCGAACACACTAAAATCTTATCGGACTGAGTTCGAACAAGGGTTTGAAATGTTCGTAAGATCTCAACTCAAACTCGGGCTCGATAAGCCTTATCGAACTCAAGTTTGAATAAGAGTTTGCTCAACTTGACTCGTTTCTAACCCTATACCTATTCGATAAGTGTGTAATTTAGATTTTTTCTGCAAAAAGGAAGAGAAATGGAAGGCGTTCGTGTCTCACAACTTCACCCCCCTATAAATAAAAATTCAACCGCCCCGGAACTTCAGTTTCGAAAAGCTAAACCCTAATTCTCTCTCTCTCTCTCTCTCTCATCGAAGATCATCTCCCCTGTGCTCTCTCTTCGAATCGCAAATCGCGAAAGAGATCGATCCCTCGATCGATCAATTGATCAAATGCTGCAGATATTCTTCGCAATAGCCTTCTCGGCGGTGCCGTTGACTCTCTACGTTCCGCCGCTCCGTAGCCTCTGCCTGTTCGTCGACACCGTCGAAGAAGCCTATCGTCATACCGCGATCTACGCGTTTCGTGCTTATCCTCGTTTGCGTTTCGCTTTTTCGCGTTTCTTCTCTCGTGTTCTTCATCTTCGACGGTAGATCAGATCGATTTGCTTTGATCGTGCATAAAATTGTGTTTTCTTTTGGATTTTCAGTAAGTTTAGGCGATCTTGAGAAATTGACTTGAATTTTGAGGTTTTGTGTGGATTATTTGGATGGTTTGACGTTGAGATATGAGGTTCAAAGTGCCTCTCTTGTATATGTATATGACTGTATCATCCTTCTCCTTCTCCTTCGGAATGAATGAAAGATCCGATTTTTGGTTGAGATTTCAATTTTTATTGTGGCTTTTTCTAATCCTTAGTATTTTTGTGAAATTCTATAGATTTTCGTTGAAAATATTAAAATGAAATATGATTTTGATAATAGATTAGTTTCTTTGTTATATTTTGATGATTTATTTGCTAAAAATGCTAATATTCGATAATATTTAGGTAATTTATATCATTATTTAGTGATTTTTAAATTAAAATTTGCTAATTTTTTTATGAAAATATTGGTATGTGTTATATACTAGATAAGCAATTTTTGTATAAAACTAATTAGATTTTTACAAAAATTTATCAAATTTTGAAATCACCTAGAAAATTACCTAAGTTTATGTTAACATTTTGTTAAAATAATACGAAATTGTCAAATTATCCTCAATAAAATTTGTTTTTTATCAATAAATTATAAACAATTTTACACATAAAAAATACTTCTAAATTTTTTTTTGTGACAAAAGACTGTAGTTGCGCATCAAACCTGGAACAATTTTATAAATTCAGAGGTGAAGGGTAATGTCATTTATAAAATAAATTACTTAAAATAATTAAATTAAATTAAGTTAAACTTGGTGTTACAATGCATTTATAACGCAATATTTTATTTGACGGAAAGTTAGCTGTGTCAGCAGTGATATTAAAATTTTTTTGAAAAGTTTAAGTGTGATTTTATTTTCAAAATTTAGGTAATTTTTTAAAACTGCATCTAAAATACAGATGATTTGCAAATGATTTGTTTGTCTTTTTTTGGAGATCCGTTCATATTTTTATTTGTTGGTTATAGTTCTTGAGTTTATTTACATGGTTAATCCCTAATGCTTTTAAATTTGTTTGAATTGGTATGTTCTTCTGTTATCTTATTTAAAATACTCCCTAATATTTTTAAGTTTATTCAAATTAATTTTTATCTTTTATTTTATTCAAAATGGTCAATAATATTCTATTTTATGTCAAAACTAGTCCTCGTACTTTTATTTTTATCCAATTTGAGTCATTAAATGAGAAACTAATTTTGTTATAAAACAAAACGTTATGAATTATTTTGAACAAAAGAAATAATCAGGAACCAATTTGAATAAATATATTAGGTGCCAATTTAAACAAATTTAAAAACATCGGGACCAATGGCACTTATAACTAGGGTCCGCTGTAACGCATCAATCTTTACCATAAATCCTACATTTGGGCTAGGTCGAGAAATCGAATCTGCTTCACAACCTAGTCAATTACTGAATTACCCTTTTTAAAGCAATAGTTGAAATTGGCTACTATCTCATCGTAAACAATCCTTCGTACATATCGGATGATGTTCTGGAGTTACCAACGGCGAGCTTCCTTTAGTTCGCTATAGTATTTGTGACTTATTTAGTTCGTAGTTACTAATATTTATAAATTTGTTCATTTTTTTCGATAAATTGCGATAAAATCGCAGTATAAGCAGACCACTCGTTAGGCGGGACCTGAGTCCAACCGTAACAAGACGGGGACCAAAAACAATCAACACAAATCAAAGAAAGAGGACAACAGGAACAAAATGCTCGCCTCAAAACACGACACAGCAGACACCAAGCACAAGTCTAGACAAGACCAGGGGAACAGGACAAACCAGCGCCCTTATAACAAAAGTCAGATAGGGATCCCAGATGAAGATGAACTAGAAGACCAAACTTATAAATTTGTTCATATTGACGTAATTTATAATCCTCGGAAACATCCTCCTTTCCACTCGGAAGGGGTAAGGCTGCGTACATCCACCCCTCCCAGACCCTGCTTTTTGCGGGAGCTACGAGGCACTGGGACTGTTGTTGTTGTTGTTGTTGTTGTTGTTGTTGACGTAATTTATAAGTTTATTCATATTAGTTCCTCATATTTTTCTTTTATTCAAGTAAGATAAAATCTCCAAAGAAAAGCATATAAAAAAAGGGTTATTTACGCCAATGGTTTATGTACTTTGTCTATTATGTCAATTTGGTTCTTGTACTTTTAATTGTGTCAATTTAGTCTCTGAACAATTCAAAATGTGTCAATTTAGTCCTTTGGTCCAATTTAAGTTATGTTAATGACGTAATTTTGAACGGTAAAATTATGTTAGATGTAAGTAACTTATTATAAATTTATCTGTTTACTCAATTTAACCCAATTCGTGGTCCAACCATTAAAATTTTTATTAAAAACTTAACATAAATTTTTTCTAAGGACTAAATTGACATATTTTGAATTGTATGGGGACTAAATTGATACAACTAAAAGTATAAGGACTAAATTGACATAATGTACGAAGTACATAAATTTTTGGCATAAATAACCCAAAAAAAGTAGTCTACTATGTTTTATTTCATAAAAAAATTATGGGACTATATTTTAAGCGAACAAAAATTTCAACGAACTTACAAATATTAAAAATTATTCTAAAAAAGGTTAAATTTGAACAAATTTACAAATACGATGATATTGGCATATTTATCCTTATGCACCTATTTGTTCTTACAAGAAGTTTCTGAGAAGATCTCTATCAGGTTTGGGTTGTTGACTTGACCATTCTAACGAGGTACAAGCGTGAAAGTTCATGTTTGGCCACTCAATCAAGTCGGTGTATAAATAAGCAGAGTCGAGTTAGGAGTTCCCTTGTTCAAATTTGAGTTCGATAAGCCTTATCAAGCTAAGTTCAAGCCAGGCTTTTATAAAGCTTTTAAATATTTGTTTGAGCTCGGTTTGATAAGATTTTAATGTGTTCGGTATTTGGTTCATTAGCCCAATCAAACAAATTCAAGCTTGTTAAGTGAATGTTACAAACGTTAATGAGTTGAGCACCCCATTTTGAACTCGACTTAGCTTACTGAGTATGGTCGAATTCTGCTCGATAAGCTTTCAAGCTCCCCTAATGAACATGAATGAGTCGTAATTGATTTCAAACATGAGTAGTTTTTCGAACGTTCGGTTCGTATGTACCCTTATTTATGCCGTACGTTAGTACAACAAGACCAATCACCACTCTACTTCCGTGGTTAATAGAGCACCCACCAGTGTAGTATACTCTAAAATGAAGGACTATAATACGCCCTAATTTACTCACTAATCGAATTGAACCGAAAAGTTTGAATATTAAGGAGACGAGAGCAAAGCATAGATCAGAGGGGTATTGTGATTTTTTGCGCTTTATGTGAATGACGAACCATTAAATTTGTAGAAAAAACTAGAAACCAGTCATTTCTTTACACTCCATTCACTCGGAATGCTTGCTATCCACTCCACTTACAGTACTCGTGCCCCACTCAAAGCAATCAAAAAATTGAATTATTTCTAATCAAACACGGCTTCTTATGTTTAAGAATTTTCTAGCATCTATGGTGATGTTCAGTATCTTCCAAGAAATTTGATGATCACCTTTGTATCCTAATTCAGCTGGCTCTTTCCGTAAAGAAGTTACAATTTTCATAAACAAAGACAAAAAAATTTGGGAAACGAGATCTATAAGTTTCGATCTTGGACCGTAGTCGAAAAAGGGCAACGAGGTGTCCCTTAGGGACATAGCCGAGTGGTCGTGATCGCCGAGTGCCAACGAGGTGACCCGGGATCGAATCCCACAAAGCTCAAAGTGGTGTCCTCTTTAATGAGGACTTTAAGGGGTTTATCCCCTTCCCCCTCCCCATGGCTTTACCATCAATAAAAAAAAAAAAAAAAAACCAAAAAAGTTTGACACGTTATTCTATGTTGCTATAATATTTTGTTAAAAATTTCAATAGTAACTTAACATCAACTTAATACTTCTTGACCATGTTGTGAAAAAACCGTTTTTTTGGGGAATTTTTTTTTTTGTAAAAACACTTTTATAAAAAAGACTTTCGATAAGGATTTTTCTCTAAATAATTGTAGTTTTTGCTTCTGTAATTATTTTAAAGAATAAATATTATATTTCTTTTTTTTGTTTAAAAATAGAAAAATAATTTTTATTTATATTTAAAAAAATTTTCCTTAAGAAGAAACAACCTTAAATTTTGTAAAAAGTGTTTTTTTTTCTTTTCTGAGAAACTAATTTTCCAACAAAGAAACTTAACACTTAATAATGCAATAATTTAAATCGTGTATGACTTAAATTAATATTACTAAAACTATAAAAAGAAAAAAACTAAAATAGTATACAAAATACGAGATCCAAAACCCATAAAAATAAAAATAAAAATAGCAAACGTTGATTTAAGGCCTTGTTTGGGTGCCACGTAAATTAAATTCCTACAGCAAGTTGTATTTTTCAAGAATTTAATTTTTGTCTCAATTTTTCAGAATGGCGAAGTTGACGAGGATATCAATAATCGGATTAAAGTAGGCTAGCAGAAATGGAAGATAGCTTCCGCGGTACTTTGCGATAGAAAGTTCCCGCTAAAGCTAAAGGGAAAATACTATAAGACGATAGTGAGACCGACTATGACGTATGGGGCGAAGTGTCGGCCAACAAAACAACATCATGCGTAGAAGTTGAAGGTGGTGGAGATGAGGATGCTGCGGTGAATGTGCGGACACACAAGAAAGGATAGGATTGGGAACGACGTCATAAGAGGCAAATGGGGCATAGCCTCGATCGAGGATAAATTAAGAGAGCACCGTTTGAGGTGGTTTGGACATGTTAGGAGGAGACTGACCACTCCTCCAATCAGGGGATGTAAACAGCTCCATACTACGCTAGGAAGGAGAGGGAGAGCCAGGCCAAAGAAGAGATGGCTAGAGACGATTCGACAAGACCTCACTCACTTAAACCTACGGGAGGAGATGGCTTTAGATAGAGCTCGCTAGAGGGTTAGCATAGGGGTAACCGATATAGCGGCTTAGAGTAGCACTGCGTATTATAGCTAACACTAGTATGACTATGCGTTTTTGACCTCCTATGGCACACTTACTTGCTTATCTGTTTACTTGCCTTTTATTCACTTGTAGCTACCTTCTAATGAATTTTTGAATTTGGCTTCGTGGCGCTTACTTTATGCTATTTCTTGCTCTTATGCTTTGTTGCTCCATGCTTGCAGACTGACTTGTTTCTATGACGACACGCTTCACAAGTTGGGAGTCCTCGGAAACAGTCTCTCTTCAGGGTAGCACCCTGAAAGGAGAATGCTATATATATCTACCCCCTAGACCCTACTTATGCGGGAGCCCTTGAGGCACTGAGACTGTTATTGATGTTGTTGTTGTCGTCTCAATTTTTCAGAAAGTATGTGAAATATGTTTGATTGTTAGAATGAAAAGTAGAATTTTCTTCCGGAGACTAGTTAAGAACAAAAGAATTATAACTTATCTAGAGAATATGTAAGTTACTTTATGCATTTTTAAAGAATTGAAAGTTGTTTAGAAATCTCCAACTTGCAGCATTTTGCCTACATCATGTTAACCAAACAAGAGTTAAACTCCATACTTCTCATAAATTTCTACTTTTTGTGTTTATTTCTTACATATCAAAAAAGACCTAAATGTACATGAATTCCGGTTTCCTAAGCTTAGATCCCAGTAAGCAAAACAAGGTCTAATTTAGGACGTTGATCTAATTGCTAACACCAGATGTCGGGTTGGTCCTGCTATTTTCGAGATTCCAAGTAAAAATTTTAAAATAAAGCCCCTTTCTATATAACAAATTATATAAATTATAATTAAAAACTTATTAATATTAACAATTAAGACTTTAAAAGCTATAATCTAAATATTTGAAAGCCTCTAAAATTTAGAGGTTCCAAACGATTGGTTGAAATTATGTCCGGCCCTGTCCACACAGCCAACTACCATGCAATCCTCGCATCTCACAATCAGCAACCACTCAAGAGAGCGATTCCAGAGAGTGCGACGGCGTAAACAAACCGCCACCTGCCGCCGCAGCCGCCGCCGCAGAATTCCGGCAAGGTACACTATCGAATCTCTTCTTATACCAAATGCATTTGCTGCGCTGAGGACCATTGTTGTTTAGAAATTAACTCATAATCTCGTTGTTTATGCTGCATAGATGATCGCGCATCTTCTTTCAATGTTCAATTTAGCTTTTCTAATCCTCTAGGTTAATCTAGGGTTAGGGTTAGGGATTTTTCTTTCCAATGTTAAGCTTTTGTGATCGATTGACGAGTAATGTTTTATTCTAAAACCAATTAGCATTAATCGAAGTACTCCACTAGGTTTACATGTTAATCTCTTTCTACCTTACTACTCAAATGTGAGATTTCTTACTAGACTTACATGTGGAGTCTTTGGCTGGATGTGTGTGATCTTATGTTGTAAACTTAGGGTTCACAATGTATTTTTTTCCATTTATGAGGTGTTTCTTATTCATGATTGACAATATTTGATGAAATTTGTGAATCCCTTGATGAAACAGAAGTAGCAGATCGGATTCCTTTTGGAAAAGGTTCAATTTGGGGTATTTTTGAAATATGATCTGATGGACACTGAGGGCTCTGTTGCTGCACTTGCATGGGTTTGGGTCATTGAAGCCCTAGCAAGATCTGATGATGTGGATGCAGCTCTTTTATGTGGTAAGTGATGCAGCATAAAAGAAGAGATTTAATGATTGTCGAAGATGTGGTATTTTATTAGATTTTCTTGGACTATTCGATATGATTGGAATAGAATACATCTTGGACTATTCTAAAATTATTATATTGACTAAAAAAAGATAGTTTGGGCATGTTACTAGAAGGCCAACAACTGCCCTTATTAGGAGATGTGAGCTACTCCATATTACGCAAGGGAGGAGAGGTAGATGTTGGCCAAAGAAAAGCCGCATGAAGACGATTAGACATGACCTCACTCTCCTAAACCTAGATGAGGAGATGGCCATAGATAGAGCTAAGTGGTGGATTAAAATATGTATAAATGACATAGTGGTTTAGGATAAAGAAGCACAATGAAGCTAGGTCGTAGGGCCCCTAGGCTTACATATTTGCTAATGCTTCCACCTTATTTTTGCTTGTTGCTTGCATGCTTTGTTGTTTCATTTTGGTTTTTTAGGTTGCGGACACAGCCTCTCTTAGGGTAACACCCCGAAGGTGCTTTGGCGGGAGCTCTTGTGGCACTGGATTTGTTGTTGTTGTTGTAGTTGTATTATCCAATAATGATGAGCTTTTTCCCTGCAAATGTAGCATTATAATTCATTATATCTAAGTTTTTTGGTGGGAAGTTATGGTACATCAGTAAGTACCAGTTCAGTTGGCCATTTAGAACATTTCTTATGACAAATTTGGAGGGATTTTTGTCAAGTTTGAGTTCATTTGACAAATTGAAGGCGGATGAAATCAGTTTTCTAATAAAGTAATCGTTTTTTATTAATTCAATCTAATGAATCAATAGTTTAGGGCCTGTGTAGTATGGTTTTCACTTGTAGTTTTTGGTCTTCCAAAAAATGAAAACCAAGGTTTAGAATCCATCTTTTCTATTCCGATTTTTCGTTTCAATTTCTTTCCTATTTTGTGTAAAAACTGAAAACAGAAAATCAAAAGCAGGAAAAAATCATTTTGAAAACTTGCTTTTTAGTTTATCAAAACCAAACAAGCTCTTAAGTAATCAAGTTTCGTCAATCAACTTATCTAGTATTTCAAGCGATTAAAGTTCCTGAATATGGCATTTTGCTTCCTTTTAGATTTGGTTTCGAGGATTCCACAATTAGCTGGTGATCTGGGAAAAGAAGCCAGAGAAGCGGTTGCTCTAAGAAGTTTGCAGAGTTTGTTTTCTTCTGGTAATGGTGACAAAGTTGATGAGTTTTCTTCGGGCGGGTCGAGAATCAGGTTAGATCCAGCAGAAGATTGTGAAAGTGTTCTCCGACACATTTCGCATGAGGTAATATGAAGCCACATGGCTTCTTTTCTTATTACAAAATATGGAAATTTAACTTCTACATAAGGATAATCTTCGGGCCTATTTGGTATCGTTTTCTGTTTATAGTTTTTGGTTTTGAAAAACTAAAAATCGGGTTTTGAAAACTATTTTTCTGATTTTTGGTCTTTTATTTCCAGTTTATTCCTAGTTTGAGTGAGAACTGAAAAATCATCTCGTATGGTGGTATTCGTCTTACACTATAAATAAAGGCTCAATAAGCCTTTGTGCTCTACAAGAAAATCAAAGAACTTTTTATTAGTTTGTTTGATGAACTTATGGATATTGTAGAAAGGCTTGCTCAAGCTGGAGAGGAAACCAAAAACTAGAAACAACCGTTTTCAAAACCCGATTTTTAGTTTCTTTAAAATCAAAAGCTAGAAACAAAAAACATAAAAGGCCCTTCTTTTGCAGATTTAAAAATTAGCACCTGTAACATTCACTAAATATCGTCTGTCAGAAGTCGGCTCCTAACCCGAGAAAGGCAGTGTCAGGCTCATTCAAGTGGGATCTTCTCCTTGTCTCGTTTATAGAACGTAAAAAAGCAAACTTGCATAGCTGTGCTCTCCAACAGGTAACTATATGCCTTTCCTATTTTATTTAGCTGGATTGAGGAGTATTCTTAGAAGTTTCTTCGAGGTTTTCTTATGTTTGTTAATTTGTTTGGCATCTGTCGAATGCATAGCTGAAGGATACAATTCTACGAGGTACCCACCCTCTAGCTCGATCCTTGAAGGAAATAAGCGGACTTATAGTTCGTAATCATTAACCGAGAATATTTCTTCAGGTTTTCAAACTTGCTTCCTTGGCTCTGATAATCACGTAAGCGTTAATTATTACTTTCTCGCTGACATGGACGATGGTGATCGCCCAGGAAAAAGGTGTAAATTGGATAGTAATAGCAGGATTCATTCTATAAACGAGCAGCGAGCATCTCTTGATGGAAGCCAAGTTTCTAGAGAGGCACCGGAAAGAAATGGAACACGTATTGACTGTGAGGCACCAGAACTGTCAAATGAAGCTCAAATTGGGATTCCAGCTGATGATAATAAGAACGGGTTTGCTAACTTTACAAGGCACGGTCAGGTTGGTTGCAGCAACTTTACTGGTCAATTTCATGTTCCTTCGGAAGATGGCAAATTGCATCAAGTGTCGGTGGATGAACTCCATGAAGGTAACCGCACCAACAAATCAAAAGATAATAATGATGGCTGTGCTCCTTCCGGTGACATCCACAACAATATTTTCATTCAAGGCGAAGAAAACCTTCAGTCAATGAAATTGAATCGAATAAGTGACGGGAGATCATATGGGACTAATGTTGCTGTTGAGGCCGAAAATGATGCAACAGATCAGAATTTCTGCGATAGTGATGGCTATGATGATGAACAGACTGATATCAATATGAAAAAGTGCGGTTTCTTGAGCTCGCAGTGTGCAACAAGTGAAGATTCCCTGATAATGACCGAGACAGAGCCAAATTTATGTATGAAGTGTAAAAGAGATGGTCAGTTGTTGACTTGTACAGCTAATAGCTGCCTGATATCGGTCCACGAGAGCTGTTTGTGTTGCTCAGTGAATTTTGATGACCGGGGGAAGTTTTACTGCCCTTTTTGCGCGTATTCTCGTGCTATTTCCGAGTATTTTATGGCTAAGAAAAGGGTATCCGAGGCCAGAAAAGAACTGTCAGTCTTCATCGGTGGAAGGACCGACTATGAGGGACGGAATAAGTCGAAGACTTTATCCATGGACGACAATAGCCTGCGAGGGTCATAAGAATATTGTAAACGACGTTGTGGCTCCAGATGGAGCTGTAGAAGACACTGTTGGAGAAGTGGCAGCAATTAAGAATCAAATGCAACCACCGAACGACAAATGGGAAGGATCTTACAAATGTTGATACGGCACCACGGAGAAATGCCACTGTCGTAAGAGATGATTTCTCTGCCGCTCAGGTGCACAAAGCAATTCTATCAATTTAACTTGTGTTTGATAGTGTGACGATACTTGTAGCAAGAAATATAAAACATAGTAAATGAAGGGTATTATCATTAATTTGAGTGTTGAAGTGACAAGTTTAGTAAAATATATATAAGTATGATTAATTTGAGTGAGTTATTGAATCTTAACAACCCTAGTAAGTAGTAACACTAACAGCCGCCACCTTTTTCTATTTTAATTCATTGAGAAAATCAAACAAATTGGCGGGACAACATCACGTGAGGGCCCCCTTGCTACTCCACACATTGTCCGGTTATCACCTGCCTGTTTACCCCGTTGCCAAACAGGGGTAAATGAACCCTTCAGCTTTGATTCTCCACCCCTACCACCCAATCTGCTTCAATGGCACCACCTTCTTCCACAAGGCCGATAAGGCCGCTTGTCTCTCTCGCCCTCTAGATTCTTCTAGAAGGTTCCAGAAGGCTTTGGCAGCCACCGCGACGGTGGAATGTTCTGTGAGTGGGGATAGAGTGAGCCGGGTCGAGGGGCTGAGTCAGGTAGAGGAGTGTTAGGGTGTCAATGGGGGAATGAAGGGAAAGGGAAGCTCGTTCATGTCTTGGGTCGTCACTTTGATATTGTTGCTCGTTGCCAGGTTCATTTTGTTCTTCAATTTAGCTGGGTTTTACTTTTCTGTTGCTTTAGAGTTTGGTTAATATGTGTTTTATGATCTTCCTTCATCTAGTAAGGCGACGAGGAATTTTGGTTTTCTTTTGTACTTCTTGTTGCCCCTCGTAAACAGCTTTTCTTCAGGGTAACGCTCAGTAGAGGGTAAGGTTACATACATCTTACCCTCCAGACCCTGCTGTAGCAGGAGCCTTTACGCAACATTGGGTCATCATCGTTTTTGTTATTCTCGTCTCACATTTTTCACTTGTTTTGGATGGAAAATGGAAAATAAGTTCAATCCTTTTACTGTTTCATTAGGAATAAGCTACAAAGTGCCAAATTAACCTTTTGGATGGATGTCATTTTGCTTTCAAACTTTTGGCATTGTCTGCCTCTTTAATGTTAGGGGGGAGCTAACGCAGGTCACACCATATACAACTCAGAAGGGCAAGAGTTCGCTCTTCATCTAATTCCATCCGGTATCCTCAATGACGAAACTTTGTGTGTTATTGGAAATGGCGTTGTTGTTCATGTCCCGGGATTCCTCAACAAGATCGATAGCCTCGAATCTAACGGGGTATCTTGCGGAGATCGAATCTTGGTATCAGATCGAGCTTACTTATTATTCGATTTCCATCAAGTAGTTGATGGGCTTAGAGAAACCGAGCTTGCAAAATCCTTCATTGGCACCACAAAATGAGGCATTGGACCGTGTTACTCGAACAAGGTAATGTTGGATACTATTGTTGCCTAAAATTGGATATTGACAAGATTTGAGTGATATTTGGCTAGGATATAATTTGTTAATATTTTGGTGTGATTTAATTATCTAATCAGGTAAGATGTGATTTACAATTTCTTTGAGATTAGGGTAGGATAATTAAATTATATAGAGGGCTTAGGTTTGATGGTTGGTAGAACAAAAGGAGAGGAAAAATGTGAGGTGTTTGTGGGATTTGTAAGGGGATGCCCCCGGGTAGGGTAGAGTGTGAGTCATGTTGGTGGATGCTTTTGATTCTTGAGAGAGTTTGTACCTTCTTCTGACTAAAGCTGTACTGAAGAGAGTTGGTAGCTTATCGTGCAATAGTTATATCAAGGACGGTTGATGGCTTACCACGTAGTAGTCACATTTTAGGTTGAGAGATGTAAGTTGGGGTTTAGAGTTTGAATTAGAGATTATAATCCTAAATTTCATAGTGGACGAGGTACTCGTTTGAGTCTCGTGGGTTTTTCCTCTAGTTGAGAGAGGGTTTGCACCTAAATCTTTGTTTTCATGTTATTGTCGTTTTTCACTTGTGCTTGACTATGTGATTTTTCCCAACAGGTGATTCCAAACGGAATAAGAGTCAGTGATCTAAGGCACATGGATACGTTCCCGCAGAAGCTTGAGCTCTTGTTCTTAGATGCTGCCGCTAGATTCAAAGATGTTTAAGTAATTGCCCGGAAATGCTTAGAGCAGAAGTTGAAAAGTATAAGAGATTTGTGCAGAGATTGGAGCCCTTTATTATGAACGAATAAATTGCAAAGAAAAATAAGATTTTGGTTGAAGGGGTCAAGCAACGATGTTGGACATCGATTTCGGGACATACCCGTTTGTGACATCATCAAGTCCATCAACCGGTGGGATCTGCACCGGGCTTGGTATCAGTCCTCGAGTTGTCGGTGATCTTATTCGAGTTGTAAGTTGATCTTTTTGTCATTGTGATATTAACGCTCTTTTCATCGTAATGGAAACGTCTCCTTTTGAGCTCAATAAGGGCTTTGTTTGTTTGACCTATATTTTGTGCTCTTGAGAGAGTAGGAGAACATGTATATGGGTGTAAATGAGCCAAGCCGGCTCGTCATAAAGCCCGAAAGACTCGATTCGTCTTGAGCTCCAGTCGAGCCGATCCGTCTTGTTTAGTGAGTCAAGCCCAGTCCTGAGCCTAGGGAAGCTTGACCTTGTAGGCTCGCAAGCTTAAACGAGCCTAAATGGGCGTATCTTAGTACAATTATTAGTTTAAATATGCTCAATGAGCCAGGTTTGAGCCTAAATTATCCAAGATCGAGCCCAAACAAGTCCAGACTGAGCTTTAAGTGAGCCTGAACAAAGCAAGTTCAGTTTGGAGCTCACTGAGTTGGTTTTGAGCTCAACCTTGCTAAGCCAAGCTCAATCCAATGATGACCCAAGCTCTAGCTTGAAGTTTCCAAGCACAACGAGTTTTGAATCAAGCGTGAGCCGAGCTAATGTGGGCTTGTCGGCTCGCTTATTTCTGTTTAATCACGTACTCTCACTTCCCAAGTATTTATAACATTCAATAATTTTTCTGCTTCTTATGTCATGTATGGTTTTTCATAGAACATGGGTAACATCAACGTAGCGTATCTAAACCGAATTTTCAAGAGTAGTTTCGATACCGGACAATGACATACACTCTCCGTTTTTCAGGTAAAAGCATATACTAAAAGAGTAGGCTCAGGTCCCTTCCCAGCCGAGATACTTGATCAAGGAGGGGATCTTCTAAGGTTTGCCGGGCAAGAACTCGGAACAACGACAGGGCATCCACGTCATTGTGGCTGGCTCGATGTTGTTGCGCTAAAATAGAGCTGTTGGATTAACGGCTTCTCGTCTCTGAATCTCACCAAGCTCGATGTGCTATCTGATCTTCCCGAAATCCAATTGGGTGTAGCCTACAGAGACGTGGACAGTACTCCAATCAGATGGTTCCCTGGAGATCTTCGTCTCCTTAAAACGGTTGAAGGTAAGTGAATCTTATATTGAACTTCCGTCGAGACTCCACACAACCCATGCAGTTGTTCAGGGCTCCAATTTATTAAGGGCTCTTACGAGTGTTTTTACTGCATATTATCATTCATAATTGGAAAAATAACAACTTTTATAGAATACTTTATAAACATACATTATGAGTGATTCTAACTAACACTCGCTAGATTCGACATAGTTCACCTTGGTGATAAAATCTTCAAACCTTAGGGTACCTCATTATATATGTTAAAATGTGAAGGCGTCTTATGTAATATTTGATCTATCTACTTACCAAAAAAAATAATAATTGATGTATCTTCCTGTCGCTTTCGTTAAGGTGGAAATATGAAGTTCTAACTGGGTGGAAACGCGACATCTCTTCCGTCAGAGACTACGCAGATCTTCCTCCAACCACTCGATATTATGTCGAAAGGATAGAAGAGCTCATCGGGGTTCCCATCCATTACATCAGTGTCGGTCCTGGTCGCGACCCCCTGATCTACAGATAGCACTCCTGAACTGCCGTTGGAGACGATACGTAGACAAGGTACATCGTCGAGCCTTATGATTCATGACTATCTGAGTGAAAGGAAAACTTAAATCCCGTTGTTGAGGTCTATCTAGCATTGTTTTTTGTTTGCAATTTTCGGTTTTTTTAGAAACTGAAAATTGAGTTTTGATGCCGATTTTTTTGTTTTTCATTTCTTGCTTGGAAGGAATTTCAAACCAAAAAAAAAGAAAAGAAGAAAAACTCGTTTCCAAGATAGTTTTTACGTTCGAAGAAACCAAATCAGAAACAGAAAATGACGTCAAACAAGCCCTTAGTTAGCAAAACCAATGTTTACTTTACCCAGCACTTTTTTAGGAAAGGGCCTAAAAACTATAATATGTAATAAGAACACTGATGCAGCATGCAAGATGAGATTTAATGATTGTAGAAGATGTGTTAATTTTATTTGTATTTTAGGGTTATTGTGTCAATTTAATTCCTGTACTTTTAATTGTGTCAATTTAGTCTCTATACAATTTATGTTGTGTCAATTTGATCCCTAGAGTAAAACTTACGGTAAGTTGCTAATGAAATTTTTAATGATTTAGTCACAGGTTTAGTTAAATTGAGTAAAGGGTGGATTTGTAGTGAACTGCTTACATATAACGTGATTTTGCCATTAAAAATTATGTTAATAACGTAACTTGAATTCGACAAAAGGACTAAATTGATATAATTTTTAATGCTTTCTTGCTGTCAGGTCACATGCTCTAAGTTGCGGACCAGCTTCTCAGGTTAGGAATCCTCGGAAATAGCCTCTCTTCAGGGTAGCCCCCTGGAGGGGGAAGGCTGCGTATATCTACCCCCCCCAGACCCTGCTTTTGCGGGATCCCTTGTAGGCACTGGTTTGTTGTTGTTGTTGTTGTTGTAGAGGAATTAAATTGACACGATTAAGTATAAATAACCCTATATTATATAATATTTTGTTGGAAAGTTAAAAGATTAGGATGTAGCAAAGTGATTCCTTCGTAGTTAAGTTCTTAATTGTAGGGATTTGTTTCATACTTGATTTAGTTCTAATTCGGTATTTAGGGTTATTTACATCAACGGTCCCTGTACCTTTTTTGTTTATATTAATTTAGCCCTTGTACTTTTAATCAATAGTCCTTGTTTTTTTAATTGTGTAAATTTAGTCCATCTTCAAGTAATTCTCAAAAAATCTATTTCTTGACTTAATTTAACCTAACCTATGACCGAATTATTAAAAATTTTATTAAAAACATAACATAAATTTTAATCTAGGGACCAAATTGGCGTAATATCAATTGTAGAGGGATTAAATTGACACAATTAAAAGTACAAGGGCTATTGGTGTAAATAACCCTAGTATTTATATTTTTGCATTATATTTGTGATTAATCAAAGGGTAACTTATTTTATAAGGAAATTATTACTTATGTACTATGAGGTTTGATCATTTATTAATTAGGTATTCTAACATTTTAATATTTACAATAAGCCAACTTAAGGTTTCAAAATTTTATAATTTAAGTACCTTATGTCATAATTTGGTGAATTTTTATGAGAAATTTGTACATTTTTTACGGTAAAAAGTTGATGCAATATATAATTACAATAATATGTATGAGTTATATCAACTCTTGGGGAAAATCCAATAGATTATGAAAAAAAGTAATTGAATTATAACGAAAGACATCTGTATAATAATAAAATAATATGTTATGTTTGCATTTTAACATAAAGAATTATAATAGTATGATATATTACCATAATTATGTCCTATGTTACCAATTTGTAATACAAATCTATATCTAATTTTTAAAAATGGTCCGTAATTGATAAAGTTTTTAAACTTTTAAGTATCTGAGTGATAAGATTTTTAAATCCTAAAGTACCTCACTATATATATATTAAAATATTAGGATTTTTAAAGTGATAAATTTTTAAACCTTAAAGTACCTAAATGATAAGTTTCTTATTTTATTTTATATATTAAAATGTCGAGATATATAGGTGATAAATATTGAAACATCTGGTACTTAAGAGATAAAGGCTATTTATTTGATTACTGGTTAATCTGGTTTGTGATGCTTTTATAATTTTTACGTGTTAATTTTAGTGTTTTTTGGTAGCATTGGATAATTGGATTCCAAAACCCTGGAATTTAAAAATTGCAGTAAAAGAGATATGCAAATGTATTTTTACTTCAATATATACGATAGAAGATAGATAGATTAGCAAATCAATCGGGTTTGAATATATTTACTATTTATAATGAAAATACCAAATTGATCCCTCGTCTCTTTTTGTTCAAAGCAATTGCTGACATCTTATTCGAAGCAAAATTAGTCTTTCATTTGGCGGCAAAATGGGCAAATAAATAGATAGAGATCAATATTGTTATAAAATTAAGGCCAAATTATGAAAAGACCCTCTAAATTTTACAGTTAGACATAACACATTCCTACATTTTCAATTTTATAGAACAACCCCCTGAACTTTATAATTAAACACAATATCACCTCTTACACTTTCAGTTTAGCCTTTGAACTTTGTTACTACGCAAAACTCACTTCCTAAACTTTGTTACTAAATATAATACACCTCTTATATAATAATAAATTTAAAGGTAAAAAAATGAAATTAAAAATTTTGAAACAAAATATGAAAAAATAATTTTTTGAAAAAAGTTTGAAAAAATATAATAATATCGTTAACTTTGATTTTTTAATATTTTAAATAATTATTTTTAGAATTTATTTTTAAATTTTAAATTTATTAATCTAAATTTTAAATTATATTTTAAAAAATTATTATATTTTTTTAATAATATTTTTATTAAAAAAATTTTAAAATATTTTATATATTTTGTTACAAAAGTTATTTTATGTAAAATTTATTATCTTAAAAATACAAAACTCCTATCTTTCACATAAAAATAAAAAATCCAAATATTTTATACAAAAGTAAAAAAATTATAATTATAATTTTATACTTTTTTTAAATTTAAATTTATTAATCTAATTGTTTTCCAAGTTCAAAAATATTATTATAGTTTTTGAAACTTTCTCCAAATTTTTTTCTTTATTTGTTTTAAATTATTTTAATTTCAAATTTATTAATATACAATGGGTGAATTGCGTTTATGTACAAAGGTTGAGGGATTAGTTGTGTATATTTACAAAGTTCAAAGGCTATTTTTTAAAATTAAAAGTATACGGAGTATATTGTGTTTAATTGCAAAGTTTAGAAGGCGTGTTATGTATAATAACAAAATTCAGGGGTTTATTTTATGAAATTAAAAGTATAGAGAGTGTGTTGTATTTCTTAAAAAGTCCAAGTGCCTGTTTTATGAAATTGAAAGTTCAGAAACTGTGTTGTGTTTAATTGTAATCTTCAGCATGTCTTTCCACAATTTGGCCTAAAATTAAGTGTAAGTAACTATTTTAAACATGAAGAAAAATGAGAGAGACCGATCCAATATAAAGAAATTTATAAATAGAGAATTGTTATTATCATAATAAAATTTGTTATTATTATAGTAATAATATAACTTACAAATAATCTAAGTTATAAAATCACATTGATAATAATTTTACCCTAATAATAATAATATTACCTTTTAAATATTATAAATAATAAACAAAAAAAATACAATAAAAAAATTAGTTTGAATAAACTTATAAATATAATGGATCAATAGAGTTAATAACATGCAGTAACAAAATAAAAATATATAAAAAATGGACCATTTATCGATACTCATCAATCATGTATAAAATAACAAATAAATACCAAAGAATCAAAAGACCCGTCTCCAACGTGATGACTGTCATTTTTTGTCAACATGGCAAATGCATTTTTATAAATGATACAGTAAAATGATAAAAATATCATTTAGTAATAATACTTTTAAACAAATTAAGCAAAAATATATAGTTTATACTTAATAAAAATCTCAACTTTTGTACTTATAGAGTAACAATAAGAGTATTAAAGGTATTTTTATCTTTTTACTGTAGCATTACTAAAAAATAGTTATCACATGGCTCTATCAACAAGAAATGATGTCGACATACTTGGAGAAAAGCCTTTTTTATTAATATAATAAAAACATAAAATCATTTTTATTATTTAAAAAATATCGGATACTAAAATATAAATAACCTAACAAAAATCCCAAATATAATGAGAATCCAACCTATATCAAAAAAAAAAAATGATCTCGAATCATAAATTTAATTCCTCAAGAGAGAAATTAGAGAGAAGAGGAGAGAGAATCCCACAACCGCACTGGAAATCTGCATCCCGAGCCCTCCTCCGGTAGCCACTCCCGGCCCCGGTGCCGGAGCCGGCGACATCTCGGTCTCCTGAGCATTGACTGCGGCAGCCACCGCGAGGACCACCAATACAAGGCGGAGCATTGCAGCTGTAGATTTTCCGGCGGCCATTGACTTGAATTCCAGAGCTATAAAGAGAAATATGGCCAGAGAGCGCGAGAGATAGAAAGTGAGAGAGACGAAGGATGGTAGGGGTTATTTATAGAGGTGATGGGGTTAGGGGGACGGAGTGATGGATGGTTAGGATTGAGCCACGTGGATGAATACTATTGGGAGAGGTGGATACGTGGGCGCCGTATAAGATCTTGCCACGCTGTATATAATTGTGGGTTGGCCAGTTTGGCCGTAATTAGATGTCGGCAATGGCCCGGTATAATTGAAAATTATCATTTTTTTTTTTAATATTAAAATTATCATTTAAATATTTTAAATTTTAAATATTTTAATATATATTATTGGATTATGGTCCCATAAAATTTAATATTCACTATAGAATGTAACTAAGTTAAGTAGGTTCATCAGTAATAATAGGTTGGAGCGTCTTGACAAAATAAAAGGGTAAAATTGACGGAGAATTTCAATTCGGAAAATTAGGATGTCATTTGCCGATTTTAGCCACCCGTCTTATTTAGGCTCTTTGGAGGCAAACTTAGATGATTATATCCTAATTTGGGGAATAGAAATTATAGACAATTTTATTGATTTAAACTTGGGTATTTGTATTAAATGGATTAAAAATTTTGAAAATATATTGTATTTTCTTTTTGGGTAAAAATAATATCTGGTTTGTTATTATTATCCATTGGGTATTACCCGACCCAGTTTCCTGTGCCCAGCCAGATGTACCCATATCGTCATATCGTGCCGCGTGTCGTGATCTCTACCGTTGGATCAACCGTGAGCACTGTAGCAATATATAAACCCCCTCTCTTAGGGTTTCATGGGGTTACTTTACAAATTTTATATTGAAGAGCATTTTGCAGAGAAAAAATAGTGAGACCCATGATGGGGTCTATGGAGAAACGAAACGCAGAGAGAGAGAAAGGAGAAAACATGGAAGAGAAAGAGGGCTTTCTAGTAAGAGAAAGTTCAGAGGTGAAAGAGAGCTTGTAGACCGGAGTTGGAGGTTGAAGACGAAGAAGATGGTGGTGAACCTTTGGAGCTCGGGATGCTCAGTTCAAGGAGATGCGTCGTCCCAGATGAGGTCTTCTTCAACGATACAGCTAGGGTTTGGGGCTGTAGGCTGTTCTTCGCTCGTGTCGCTCAGTTATGGCTTTTCTCTTGTTCTTTCTCGTTTTATTGCTTTAATCTCTATTATGGTTTTTGTTTTAGACTTGATGCTCGGTCTGTATTTGTAACCCTAAATTACTGCTGGTGAATTTGACTCCTCTGAAAATGGAGGCCCGTGGAGTAGGACCTCGCTGAGGTGCCGAACCACGTATATCGTGTTCTTCGTAGTTCTTGGTCATTTTTTGGTGTTTCTGGTTTATTTCCTATTTAGTTTCATTTATGGTTGTTCGTTGCTTAGTGCTGGGACAATATCTTGTTTTCGAGTTGAGTTCGAGTCTGATTTAGGGGCCCGAATTCACAACATATATATATATATAATGACATATTTTAATATTTAAATATTTTATTATAGAGGTGCTTGTATTAGAATTTGATAAACTTAATCTTATATATACAGTAATAAATACACAATCATGTCAATATTTTTAGTAAAATTCAATAAATTTACAATAAAAATTTCACCAAATTTTGATGTAAATAATCATTTGTCATGTTAACACTTTTTGGCAAAAAAACATAAAATTTTAACGAAGATAATTATAAATTATAGGAATTATGTTTAGTTTAGCATTTTTCAATAAAAATAGATAGAATGATATCTGATTGATAAAATTTTAAAATTTTAGAATATTTAAGTGACAAGATTTATAAACATACCCCATTATATATATTAAAATATCATAATAATATATAGATAATAAATAGTCCAATTTAAAATATCTAAATTGTCTAACTTTCATTGGAGTCTTCCCGTGCTATATTTTTTATCATTAAAAACAATTATATTTTTGTATATATTTACGATTAACCAAAAGGTAACTTACTTTATATATATTGAAATGCCAAAATACGGAGGTGATAAATAATAACATATCAAGATACCCAAGTGATAAATTATGTTTTTTAATTATTGAATAATCTGGTTTGTGATACTTTAATGATCTTTATGTGTTAATATTAGTTTTGAATTATAAAATTGGATAGTTGGACTGCAAATCCATTTGTGATCTGAAAGAGGGACGATATATGAGAAGGGTAATTTTGCTTTAATATGTAAGATAGATAGATAGATAGATTAGCTGTCTTGACTGATGAGCTCGTGAAACAATATAAATGATTCGACTCTATTTATATTGAAAATACCAAATTTTATTTTAATGTTTCAGAGTTGAAGGCTAGGTTTCAAGAGATGAAAAATTAAAAAAAAAAAAAAATGTATTATGCATTATAACTTTTGAATTTAGTGTTTCCGATAGACGACGCAAAAAGTTCTTAATATTCAGCTTGGCTCGCTTTTTGAGCTTTTAAACTTCAAACTTGAGTTCAACTTGTCATAGACTCATGGATGGGTTCGACTCGGCTTGGTTGAGTTCGAACCCAACGCGACGAGCATCAAGCTAATCTCACCCTAGTTAGCTGTGTCTAAGCTTCATCAAAGGCTTATTTGAGTGTGTTTTCGGCTTGAGCTTGGCTCATTTAGGATCAAAATTGGTATGATTAGGTATATTTAGGATAGTAATTGTAGGATTATTTGTCAATAGTTTTTATATTTTATTTATTATGTCAATTTAGGTTTTTACTGGTGTCAATTTAGTTACTATACAATTGAAATATTTCAGTAAAGGCAAATGTTGAAATTAACGCAATTTTTCCGGCTGAAATTGGAATACATGTCTGTAAAGTTTCATTCTAAACACATCATTGACGTGGAACGCACTTGTAAGTGCTAATTAATATTACAACTTTCTTGGAAATTGACCGTAATTTCAATATTGGTTTGACTGAAATAATTTTAGCTATATAAGAATTAAACTGATACAATTAAAAAAATTAAGAACTAGAGTAATGAAGTAAATAAACACACTAAGCAAAATACAAATAAAGTAAATAACCCTAAATTGTATCAACTTGGGCTCAAGAGTCAACGAGCTTAAGCTTTATTGTTACATATCAAGAAGGTTTCATTCTCAAAATTAATTGACAATACGTGAAGTAGTTTCTTAGGTATATAAATTGGTATTATCTCTTTTAGTCCTCCAATGTGGATTCAATTTTTTTACTGTTTTTTGACTTGTATCTTTACCAGGCTCACAACCTAAGAAGGTATCAACACGCAAGCACCGAATCCCATTAGAACTCCGAGATTAAGCGCGTTTGGGTGAGAGTGATACCAAGATGGGTGACCTCTTAGGAAGTCCTCGTGTTGCACCCCTCAGGTTGGGGGTTCTCGGAAACAGCCTCCCTTTAGGGTAGCACCTGAAAGAAAAAGGCTAAGTACATCCACCTCCAGACCTACTTAAGCGGGAGCCCTTGAGACACTGGGAATGTTGCTTTTATCATTACCAGGCTCGAGCTTAGCTAATTTAGCTAACAAGTTAACTTGGCTCGACTAAACCTGAAAGCAAATTAAGCCTTTTGAACTTTGCGGTAAGGCTCAAAAGTCTTGCTCGGCTCATTTATACCGCTGCATATATGAAAAATGGAAAAGAAAAACATCATTTTTTTGCAATAACAATGTCGAAATATTTAAAAAAACAAATCGAATATTTATTTATACTCAATCAATCAGATAATAGAATAACAAATAGATACCAAAGAATCAAAATCAACCCTCACAAACAAACCCTAAAATCCCAAAAATAATGAGATTCCAACTACATTTCCAAAACAAACCCACAAATTCATTTCCTCAAGAGAGAAATTAGAGAGAAGAGGAGAGAGAATCCCACAACCGCACTTGAAATCTGCACCGAAAACCCTCCTCCGGTCGCCAATCCGGGCGCCGGCGCAGCAGACGGCGACATCTCAGTCTCCTGAGCGTTAACAGCGGAAGCCACCACGAGAACCGCCAATACAAGGCGGAGCATTGCAGAGGTAGATTTTCCGGTGGCCATTGATTTGAATTTTGGATTGTTAGAGAAAGAGAGAGAGAGAGATTGCTGCGGAGTAGAATGAGAGGGAAGATGGATGGTTGGGGGTATTTATACAGGAGATGGGGTTGTGGGAGCAGGGATGAACGGTCAGGATTGAGCCACGTGGAGGGATCCTATTGGGTGAGACTTTTGTTGGTTGGATACAGGTGGAATACGTGGACGGCGCCGTATAAGATCGTGCCACGTTGTAATTGTCGGCTGGTAGATTTATTTTATTTTTTTAAATTGTGGGGCTGGCAATTCGGCCGTAATCAGATGTCGGCCATTGGCTTTAGAGCCGGTAAAATTTGATAAGGCAGGATAATACAGCATGAATATGGCATAAAGATAGTAAATTTGAGTCAGAAATTTTAAAGTAGGGTTAACCTGTTTAACCCGTTTAAGAAATTGGGTAGAATTTAGGTTTGACCCGTGTAATCCGTTTTGACACGATTGACCCGTTTATATAGTCATATTAGGTATTTAAGTAATACATTATTATTATTATTATTATTTAAGTTAAAATAAGTGAACTATATTTAATAATATTAATTATATAATTTATTTTAATAGTTATAAATATAACAAGTATTTATTAGGAGGAGATGGTTCGGACACGTTAGGAGGAGACTGAGCACCACTCCAGTCAGGAGATGGGAGCAGCCTCATACTACGCTAGGCAGGAGAGGGAGAGGCATGCCAAATAAGAGATGTTTGGAGACGATCAGACAAGATCTCACCCACCTAAATCTTCGGGAGGAGATGGCCTTAGATAGAACCCAATGGAGGGCTAGCATAGGAGTAGCGGAGGTAGCAGAGTCGAGTAGAGTAGGGTAGTCCAGCTTTTGTGCTATCTCTAGTGTTCTAGGCCTGTAGGGTAGTCCAGAATTAGCGCGCTTATGTGCGATCCAAGCTCTTGATTGACTAGTTGTTCATTGGCATATTTGTGATCTGCTATGTCTTTGCCTTTATTTGATTATCTTTGCCCTGCTTTATGCTTATATACTTATTGACTCTCGTGCTGCCAGGTTGCCAGACTATATTGCTGCGGATAAGCGGATAAGCTTTTCAGGTTGAGAGTTCTGGAAAACAGCCCCCCTTCTGGGCAACCCACAGAAGGGAGAAGGCTACGTACATCTACCCTCCCCAGACTCCGCTTTTGTGGGAGCCCTTGAGGCACTGGGTTGTTGTTATATCAACTATAAGGTGTATTATTAACATGTCATAAGTTGAAAACCTAGTGCATTATTAGGAGTATTTGTAATTTAATAGTTTGAGGGCCAGGGGTGGCCGGAGGCGGAAGTCGGTGGCCGGTGGTGGGGGGACGACGGCGGGTGGCAGCTGCAGGGGAAGAGGAGAGAGAGAGAGGAGGAAGGTGGAGGAGGGTTGGAGGGAGAATGAGGAGAGAGTGGGGGAAGGATATTATGAGTATTTTTTATTTTTTAAGGGGTTACATTAAGATCGTTTAATCTTACCCGTCTATTGTGACGAACGGTCAAAATTTAATTCTCTCACTCTCTTATAAGAATCGTGCTATATATATATATATATATATATATATAATTTAAATACCTTAATATTTTAGCATATGTTTGGCTTTAGCAGTTACTTATTAGCTGATGGGTAATGTATTTGGTGGATTAAGATAAAAAGAAGCGATAAAATAATAAATAAAATTTGATTACATGCCCTGTGAAAAGCTGCTTTTCAAAAGTTAAAAGCTATGAAAAACGCTAACAACAAAATTTTTACCAAACAATGCTACCGGCTGTTTGACTAGTCAAACGTTAAACGCTGCTGTGAAAAGCTGTTTGCTAAACATAGTCTTAGTGTTTGCTATCTGATTATATATATATATATAATACACAAAATTTTCAATTGTTCGACCATGAATTGGGTTAAATTGAGTAAACAGATGTATAAGTTACTTGCATCTAACATAATTTTACCGTTCAAAATTACATCGTTAATATAACTTAAATTCGACCAAAGGACTAACTTGATATATTTGGAAGTGTTCAGGGACTAAATTGACATAATTAAAAATATAAGGACTAAATTAATATAATGAATAAAGTATAGGGACATTTTACGTAAATAATCCTAAAAAATATTTTAGTAATAAGCGCTAAAGTTGCTCTCTGTGGTGGGCCCTTGGTAATGGGCTTTAATGGGCTGTTTCTTAGGGCCCACCAACTGCCCGTTGAGAGAGGTACGGCAAAACTAGCCGTTACTTTGGCCATAGATTTTTGAATATTTGAATGTGAACCTTTTAAAAAGGAAACATCACGATAGACCTGTCTCCTGGGTCATTTTCATCATAAACATCATGCTATGTTTGTCTTAACTTTTTTTTCTCTTTCATTCTATACCACATTATGTGAGTCGATGCCGACTCGGTTTTGTAATTTTGTCGGGAAAATTAACACGAGCATAATGAAACCGAAGATCAAAACAAAACAATACATGAAAATTATTATAGGAAACAATCGTGTAAAACTCTCACTGTAAATTTTAAATATCCAGCTTCTTCATATATTATTGCAAAATCCCCTCTTCTCTCAATCACCTTCAAACCCCAATTTCAAGCATTCTAGGTTATAACGTTCTTATAACAGATTCACCCTTAATGTCTAAATGAAAGGAAAAAAGAAGTAATAAAACCAATATCCATAGTATTTTTAATTTAGAGTATCAAATAATAAGTGTTCATTTACCAGACACTAAGATACCGGATCCCATTAGAACTCTGATTTGGGCGAGAGTAGTACTAGGATGGGAGAGTCCTCGTGTTACCAACCCTATAAGGTTGGGGGGTCTTCGAAAGCAGCCTCTCTCGACAGGGTTACACCCCCAAGGGGTAAAGCTGCGTACATCCACCCCTCCCAAACCCCCTTTATGCGGGAGCCCTTGAAGCACTAAATTTGTTGTTGTTGTTGTTGAGTATCAAATAACATATTTTAAAAATAGAAAATTTATCATTCAAATACTCTAAATACTAACACTTCCTTGAACATGTGCCTAGAAGGTTTTGAGAATTCAAAGAATGTTTTAATAAGAAATTAGAAGTTAGAAGTGATAATTTAAGTTTAAACAACGACATACATCGATGTAACAGTTTTTTTTTCAAATTGTAATCACCTTTGTACATCGTACTGGATAACACTAATAATAATTGGGCAAATTACATAATGACCTCCTGAACTTTACAATTAAACACAAGACACCCCCTGCACTTTTAATTTCATAAAATAACCTCATGAATTTTACAATTAAATACAATACACACTCTACACTTTCAATTTTATAATACACCCCCTTGAACTTTACAATTGAACACAATACACCCCTTGAACTTTATTATTACATGTAACTTACCCCTGATCTTTATTGCTATTCATAATATACCCCTTAGACATCAATAAATTTGAAATTAAAAATTTTTAAACAAATTATGAAAATATAATTTTTTGAAAAAGTTTGAAAAATAAAGTAATATTTTTTAACTTTTTAAAACAAATTTAGAATTTATTTTTAAATTTTTAATTTTGTACTATTTTTTAATCTTAAATTTATTAATATAATTTTAAAAATTATATTTTAAAAAAAATTATTATATTTAATTTTATAGTAATTTTTATAAAAATTTTAAAAAATATTTTTGTTATCTTGTCAATTTATAATGTTATTATTATAGTTAATTAAAATATTGTTTTGTGTAAATATAAAAAAATCTTTTTGTGTTTTGCTTAAAAATATAAAACTCCTACCTTTTTCCAAAAAATATAAAATCCCGATCTTTTGTATAAAAGTAAAAAATTCCGGATTTTTAATTTGATATTTTTAAGATTTAAATTTATTAATCTAATTTTTTCAAAGTTTTTAAATTTTTTTTTTATAATTTAATTTAAATTTCAAATTTATTAATGTCCAAGAGGTAAGTTGCATTTAATAACAAAGTCCACGGGGTGAGCGGTGCGTAATAACAAAGTTTAAGGGCTATTTTTTAAAATTCAAAGTGTAGGAGTGTATTGAGTTTAATAACAAAGTTAAAGAAGTGTATTGCGTATAATAACAAAGTTTAGGAGACTATTTTATGACCGAATTATTAAAAATTTTATTAAAAACATAACATAAATTTTAATCTAGGGACCAAATTGGCGTAATATCAATTGTAGAGGGATTAAATTGACACAATTAAAAGTACAAGGCTATTGGTGTAAATAACCCTAGTATTTATATTTTTGCATTATATTTGTGATTAATCAAAGGGTAACTTATTTTATAAGAAAATTATTACTTATGTACTATGAGGTTTGATCATTTATTAGTTAGGTATTATAACATTTTAATATTTACAACAAGCCAACTTAAGGTTTCAAAATTTTTTAATTTAAGTACCTTATGTCATAATTTGGTGAATTTTTATGAGAAATTTGTACATTTTTTACGGTAAAAAGTTGATGCAATATATAATTACAATAATATGTATGAGTTATATCAACTCTTGGGGAAAATCCAATAGATTATGAAAAAAAGTAATTGAATTATAACGAAAGACATCTGTATAATAATAAAATAATATGTTATGTTTGTATTTTAACATAAAGAATTATAATAGTATGATATATTACCATAATTATGTCCTATGTTACCAATTTGTAATATAAATCTATATCTAATTTTTAAAAATGGCCCGTAATTGATAAAGTTTTTAAACTTTTAAGTATCTGAGTGATAAGATTTTTAAATCCTAAAGTACCTCACTATATATATATTAAAATATTATGATTTTTAAAGTGATAAATTTTTAAACCTTAAAGTACCTAAATGATAAGTTACTTATTTTATTTTATATATTAAAATGTCGAGATATATAGGTGATAAATATTGAAACATCTGGTACTTAAGAGATAAAGGATATTTATTTGATTACTGGTTAATCTGGTTTGTGATGCTTTTATAATTTTTACGTGTTAATTTTAGTGTTTTTTGGTAGCATTGGATAATTGGATTCCAAAACCCTGGAATTTAAAAATTGCAGTAAAAGAGATATGCAAATGTATTTTTACTTCAATATATACGATAGAAGATAGATAGATTAGCAAATCAATCGGGTTTGAATATATTTACTATTTATAATGAAAATACCAAATTGATCCCTCGTCTCTTTTTGTTCAAAGCAATTGCTGACATCTTATTCGAAGCAAAATTAGTCTTTCATTTGGCGACAAAATGGGCAAATAAATAGATAGAGATCAATATTGTTATAAAATTAAGGCCAAATTATGAAAAGACCCTCTAAATTTTACAGTTAGACATAACACATCCCTACATTTTCAATTTTATAGAACAACCCCCTGAACTTTATAATTAAACACAATATCACCTCTTACACTTTCAGTTTAGCCTTTGAACTTTGTTACTACGCAAAACTCACTTCCTAAACTTTGTTACTAAATATAATACACCTCTTATATAATAATAAATTTAAAGGTAAAAAAATGAAATTAAAAATTTTGAAACAAAATATGAAAAAATAATTTTTTGAAAAAAGTTTGAAAAAATATAATAATATCGTTAACTTTGATTTTTTAATATTTTAAATAATTATTTTTAGAATTTATTTTTAAATTTCAAATTTATTAATCTAATTTTTAAATTATATTTTAAAAAATTATTATATTTTTTTAATAATATTTTTATTAAAAAAATTTTAAAATATTTTATATATTTTGTTACAAAAGTTATTTTATGTAAAATTTATTATCTTAAAAATACAAAACTCCTATCTTTCACATAAAAATAAAAAATCCAAATATTTTATACAAAAGTAAAAAAATTATAATTATAATTTTATACGTTTTTTAAATTTAAATTTATTAATCTAATTGTTTTCCAAGTTCAAAAATATTATTATAGTTTTTCAAACTTTCTCCAAATTTTTTTCTTTATTTGTTTTAAATTATTTTAATTTCAAATTTATTAATATACAATGGGTGAATTGCGTTTATGTACAAAGGTTGAGGGATTAGTTGTGTATATTTACAAAGTTCAAAGGCTATTTTTTAAAATTAAAAGTATACGGAGTATATTGTGTTTAATTGCAAAGTTTAGAAGGCGTGTTATGTATAATAACAAAATTCAGGGATTTATTTTATGAAATTAAAAGTATAGAGAGTGTGTTGTATTTCTTAAAAAGTCCAAGTGCCTGTTTTATGAAATTGAAAGTTCAGAAACTGTGTTGTGTTTAATTGTAATCTTCAGCATGTCTTTCCACAATTTGGCCTAAAATTAAGTGTAAGTAACTATTTTAAACATGAAGAAAAATGAGAGAGACCGATCCAATATAAAGAAATTTATAAATAGAGAATTGTTATTATCATAATAAAATTTGTTATTATTATAGTAATAATATAACTTACAAATAATCTAAGTTATAAAATCACATTGATAATAATTTTACCATAATAATAATAATATTACCTTTTAAATATTATAAATAATAAACAAAAAAAATACAATAAAAAAATTAGTTTGAATAAACTTATAAATATAATGGATCAATAGAGTTAATAACATGCAGTAACAAAATAAAAATATATAAAAAATGGACCATTTATCGATACTCATCAATCATGTATAAAATAACAAATAAATACCAAAGAATCAAAAGACCCGTCTCCAACATGATGACTGTCATTTTTTGTCAACATGGCAAATGCGTTTTTATAAATGATACAGTAAAATGATAAAAATATCATTTAGTAACAATACTTTTAAACAAATTAAGCAAAAATAGATAGTTTATACTTAATAAAAATCTCAACTTTTGTACTTATAGAGTAACAATAAGAGTATTAAAGATATTTTTATCTTTTTACTGTAGCATTACTAAAAAATAGTTATCACATGGCTCTATCAACAAGAAATGATGTCTACATACTTGGAGAAAAGCCTTTTTCATTAATATAACAAAAACATAAAATCATTTTTATTATTTAAAAAATATCGGATACTAAAATATAAATAACCTAACAAAAATCCCAAATATAATGAGAATCCAACCTATATCAAAAAAAAAAAAATGATCTCGAATCATAAATTTAATTCCTCAAGAGAGAAATTAGAGAGAAGAGGAGAGAGAATCCCACAACCGCACTGGAAATCTGCATCCGGAGCCCTCCTCCGGTAGCCACTCCCGGCCCCGGTGCCGGAGCCGGCGACATCTCGGTCTCCTGAGCATTGACTGCGGCAGCCACCGCAAGGACCACCAATACAAGGCGGAGCATTGCAGCTGTAGATTTTCCGGCGGCCATTGACTTGAATTCCAGAGCTATAAAGAGAAATATGGCCAGAGAGCGCGAGAGATAGAAAGTGAGAGAGAAGAAGGATGGTAGGGGGTATTTATAGAGGTGATGGGGTTAGGGGGACGGAGTGATGGATGGTTAGGATTGAGCCACGTGGATGAATACTATTGGGAGAGGTGGATACGTGGGCGGCGCCGTATAAGATCTTGCCACGCTGTATATAATTGTGGGCTGGCCAGTTTGGCCGTAATTAGATGTCGGCAATGGCCCGGTATAATTGAAAATTATCATTTTTTTTTAATATTAAAATTATCATTTAAATATTTTAAATTTTAAATATTTTAATATATATTATTGGATTATGGTCCCATAAAATTTAATATTCACTATAGAATGTAACTGAGTTAAGTAGGTTCATCAGTAATAATAGGTTGGAGCGTCTTGACAAAATAAAAGGGTAAAATTGACGGAGAATTTCAATTCGGAAAATTAGGATGTCGTTTGCCGATTTTAGCCACCCGTCTTATTTAGGCTCTTTGGAGGCAAACTTAGATGATTATATCCTAATTTGGGGAATAGAAATTACAGACAATTTTATTGATTTAAACTTGGGTATTTATATTAAATGGGTCAAAGATTTTGAAAATATATTGTATTTTCTTTTTGGGTAAAAATAATATCTGGTTTGTTATTATTATCCATTGGGTATTACCCGACCCAGTTTCCTGTGCCCAGCCAGATGTACCCATATCGTCATATCGTGCCGCGTGTCGTGATCTCTACCGTTGGATCAACCGTGAGCACTGTAGCAATATATAAACCCCCTCTCTTAGGGTTTCATGGGGTTACTTTACAAATTTTATATTGAAGAGCATTTTACAGAGAAAAAATAGTGAGACCCATGATGGGGTCCATGGAGAAACGAAACGCAGACAGAGAGAAAGGAGAAAACATGGAGGAGAAAAAGGGCTTTCTAGTGAGAGAAAGTTCAGAGGTGAAAGAGAGCTTGTAGACCGGAGTTGGAGGTTAAAGACGAAGAAGATGGTGGTGAACCTTTGGAGCTCGGGATGCTCGGTTCAAGGAGATGCGTCGTCCCAGATGAGGTCTTCTTCAACGATACAGCTAGGGTTTGGGGCTCGAGGCTGTTCTTCGCTCGTGTCGCTCAGTTATGGCTTTTCTCTTGTTCTTTCTCGTTTTATTGCTTTAATCTCTATTAGGTCTTCTTTCTCGCTGAGGTGCCGAACCACGTATATCGTGTCCTTCGTAGTTCTTGGTCATTTTTTTGGTGTTTCTGGTTTATTTCCTATTTAGTTTCATTTATGGTTGTTCGTTGCTTAGTGCTGGGACAATATCTTGTTTTCGAGTTGAGTTCGAGTCTGATTTAGGGGCCCGAATTCACAACATATATATATATATATATAATGACATATTTTAATATTTAAATATTTTATTATAGAGGTGCTTGTATTAGAATTTGATAAACTTAATCTTATATATACAGTAATAAATACACAATCATGTCAATATTTTTAGTAAAATTCAATAAATTTACAATAAAAATTTCACCAAATTTTGATGTAAATAATCATTTGTCATGTTAACACTTTTTGGCAAAAAAACATAAAATTTTAACGAAGATAATTATAAATTATAGGAATTATGTTTAGTTTAGCATTTTTCAATAAAAATAGATAGAATGATATCTGATTGATAAAATTTTAAAATTTTAAAATATTTAAGTGACAAGATTTATAAACATACCCCATTATATATATTAAAATATCATAATAATATATAGATAATAAATAGTCCAATTTAAAATATCTAAATTGTCTAACTTTCATTGGAGTCTTCCCGTGCCATATTTTTTATCATTAAAAACAATTATATTTTTGTATATATTTACGATTAACCAAAAGGTAACTTACTTTATATATATTGAAATGCCAAAATACGGAGGTGATAAATAATAACATATCAAGATACCCAAGTGATAAATTATGTTTTTTAATTATTGAATAATCTGATTTGTGATACTTTAATGATTTTTATGTGTTAATATTAGTTTTGAATTATAAAATTGGATAGTTGGACTGCAAATCCATTTGTGATCTGAAAGAGGGACGATATATGAGAAGGGTAATTTTGCTTTAATATGTAACATAGATAGATAGATAGATTAGCTGTCTTGACTGATGAGCTCGTGAAACAATATAAATGATTCGACTCTATTTATATTGAAAATGCCAAATTTTATTTTAATGTTTCAGAGTTGAAGGCTAGGTTTCAAGAGATGAAAAATACAAAAATTAAAAAAAAAAATGTATTATGCATTATAACTTTTGAATTTAGTGTTTCCGATAGGCGACGCAAAAAGTTCTTAATATTCAGCTTGGCTCGCTTTTTGAGCTTTTAAACTTCAAACTTGAGTTCAACTTGTCATAGACTCATGGATGGGTTCGACTCGGCTTGGTTGAGTTCGAACCCAACTCGACGAGCATCAAGCTAATCTCACCTTAGTTAGCTGTGTCTAAGCTTCATCAAAGGCTTATTTGAGTGTGTTTTCGGCTTGAGCTTGGCTCATTTAGGATCAAAATTGGTATGATTAGGTATATTTAGGATAGTAATTGTAGGATTATTTGTCAATAGTTTTTATATTTTATTTATTGTGTCAATTTAGGTTTTTACTGGTGTCAATTTAGTTACTATACAATTGAAATATTTCAGTAAAGGCAAATGTTGAAATTAACGCAATTTTTCCGGCTGAAATTGGAATACATGTCTGTAAAGTTTCATTCTAAACACATCATTGACGTGGAACGCACTTGTAAGTGCTAATTAATATTACAACTTTCTTGGAAATTGACCGTAATTTCAATATTGGTTTGACTGAAATAATTTTAGCTATATAAGAATTAAACTGATACAATTAAAAAAATTAAGAACTAGAGTAATGAAGTAAATAAACACACTAAGCAAAATACAAATAAAGTAAATAACCCTAAATTGTATCAACTTGGGCTCAAGAGTCAACGAGCTTAAGCTTTATTGTTACATATCAAGAAGGTTTCATTCTCAAAATTAATTGACAATACGTGAAGTAGTTTCTTAGGTATATAAATTGGTATTATCTCTTTTAGTCCTCCAATGTGGATTCAATTTTTTTACTGTTTTTTGACTTGTATCTTTACCAGGCTCACAACCTAAGAAGGTATCAACACGCAAGCACCGAATCCCATTAGAACTCCGAGATTAAGCGCGTTTGGGTGAGAGTGATACCAAGATGGGTGACCTCTTAGGAAGTCCTCGTGTTGCACCCCTCAGGTTGGGGGTTCTCGGAAACAGCCTCCCTTTAGGGTAGCACCTGAAAGAAAAAGGCTAAGTACATCCACCTCCAGACCTACTTAAGCGGGAGCCCTTGAGACACTGGGAATGTTGCTTTTATCATTACCAGGCTCGAGCTTAGCTAATTTAGCTAACAAGTTAACTTGGCTCGACTAAACCTGAAAGCAAATTAAGCCTTTTGAACTTTGCGGTAAGGCTCAAAAGTCTTGCTCGGCTCATTTATACCGCTGCATATATGAAAAATGGAAAAGAAAAACATCATTTTTTTGCAATAACAATGTCGAAATATTTAAAAAAACAAATCGAATATTTATTTATACTCAATCAATCAGATAATAGAATAACAAATAGATACCAAAGAATCAAAATCAACCCTCACAAACAAACCCTAAAATCCCAAAAATAATGAGATTCCAACTACATTTCCAAAACAAACCCACAAATTCATTTCCTCAAGAGAGAAATTAGAGAGAAGAGGAGAGAGAATCCCACAACCGCACTTGAAATCTGCACCGAAAACCCTCCTCCGGTCGCCAATCCGGGCGCCGGCGCAGCAGACGGCGACATCTCAGTCTCCTGAGCGTTAACAGCGGAAGCCACCACGAGAACCGCCAATACAAGGCGGAGCATTGCAGAGGTAGATTTTCCGGTGGCCATTGATTTGAATTTTGGATTGTTAGAGAAAGAGAGAGAGAGAGATTGCTGCGGAGTAGAATGAGAGGGAAGATGGATGGTTGGGGGTATTTATACAGGAGATGGGGTTGTGGGAGCAGGGATGAACGGTCAGGATTGAGCCACGTGGAGGGATCCTATTGGGTGAGACTTTTGTTGGTTGGATACAGGTGGAATACGTGGACGGCGCCGTATAAGATCGTGCCACGTTGTAATTGTCGGCTGGTAGATTTATTTTATTTTTTTAAATTGTGGGGCTGGCAATTCGGCCGTAATCAGATGTCGGCCATTGGCTTTAGAGCCGGTAAAATTTGATAAGGCAGGATAATACAGCATGAATATGGCATAAAGATAGTAAATTTGAGTCAGAAATTTTAAAGTAGGGTTAACCTGTTTAACCCGTTTAAGAAATTGGGTAGAATTTAGGTTTGACCCGTGTAATCCGTTTTGACACGATTGACCCGTTTATATAGTCATATTAGGTATTTAAGTAATACATTATTATTATTATTATTATTTAAGTTAAAATAAGTGAACTATATTTAATAATATTAATTATATAATTTATTTTAATAGTTATAAATATAACAAGTATTTATTAGGAGGAGATGGTTCGGACACGTTAGGAGGAGACTGAGCACCACTCCAGTCAGGAGATGGGAGCAGCCTCATACTACGCTAGGCAGGAGAGGGAGAGGCATGCCAAATAAGAGATGTTTGGAGACGATCAGACAAGATCTCACCCACCTAAATCTTCGGGAGGAGATGGCCTTAGATAGAACCCAATGGAGGGCTAGCATAGGAGTAGCGGAGGTAGCAGAGTCGAGTAGAGTAGGGTAGTCCAGCTTTTGTGCTATCTCTAGTGTTCTAGGCCTGTAGGGTAGTCCAGAATTAGCGCGCTTATGTGCGATCCAAGCTCTTGATTGACTAGTTGTTCATTGGCATATTTGTGATCTGCTATGTCTTTGCCTTTATTTGATTATCTTTGCCCTGCTTTATGCTTATATACTTATTGACTCTCGTGCTGCCAGGTTGCCAGACTATATTGCTGCGGATAAGCGGATAAGCTTTTCAGGTTGAGAGTTCTGGAAAACAGCCCCCCTTCTGGGCAACCCACAGAAGGGAGAAGGCTACGTACATCTACCCTCCCCAGACTCCGCTTTTGTGGGAGCCCTTGAGGCACTGGGTTGTTGTTATATCAACTATAAAGTGTATTATTAACATGTCATAAGTTGAAAACCTAGTGCATTATTAGGAGTATTTGTAATTTAATAGTTTGAGGGCCAGGGGTGGCCGGAGGCGGAAGTCGGTGGCCGGTGGTGGGGGGACGACGGCGGGTGGCAGCTGCAGGGGAAGAGGAGAGAGAGAGAGGAGGAAGGTGGAGGAGGGTTGGAGGGAGAATGAGGAGAGAGTGGGGGAAGGATATTATGAGTATTTTTTATTTTTTAAGGGGTTACATTAAGATCGTTTAATCTTACCCGTCTATTGTGACGAACGGTCAAAATTTAATTCTCTCACTCTCTTATAAGAATCGTGCTATATATATATATATATATATATATAATTTAAATACCTTAATATTTTAGCATATGTTTGGCTTTAGCAGTTACTTATTAGCTGATGGGTAATGTATTTGGTGGATTAAGATAAAAAGAAGCGATAAAATAATAAATAAAATTTGATTACATGCCCTGTGAAAAGCTGCTTTTCAAAAGTTAAAAGCTATGAAAAACGCTAACAACAAAATTTTTACCAAACAATGCTACCGGCTGTTTGACTAGTCAAACGTTAAACGCTGCTGTGAAAAGCTGTTTGCTAAACATAGTCTTAGTGTTTGCTATCTGATTATATATATATATATAATACACAAAATTTTCAATTGTTCGACCATGAATTGGGTTAAATTGAGTAAACAGATGTATAAGTTACTTGCATCTAACATAATTTTACCGTTCAAAATTACATCGTTAATATAACTTAAATTCGACCAAAGGACTAACTTGATATATTTGGAAGTGTTCAGGGACTAAATTGACATAATTAAAAATATAAGGACTAAATTAATATAATGAATAAAGTATAGGGACATTTTACGTAAATAATCCTAAAAAATATTTTAGTAATAAGCGCTAAAGTTGCTCTCTTTGGTGGGCCCTTGGTAATGGGCTTTAATGGGCTGTTTCTTAGGGCCCACCAACTGCCCGTTGAGAGAGGTACGGCAAAACTAGCCGTTACTTTGGCCATAGATTTTTGAATATTTGAATGTGAACCTTTTAAAAAGGAAACATCACGATAGACCTGTCTCCTGGGTCATTTTCATCATAAACATCATGCTATGTTTGTCTTAACTTTTTTTTCTCTTTCATTCTATACCACATTATGTGAGTCGATGCCGACTCGGTTTTGTAATTTTGTCGGGAAAATTAACACGAGCATAATGAAACCGAAGATCAAAACAAAACAATACATGAAAATTATTATAGGAAACAATCGTGTAAAACTCTCACGGTAAATTTTAAATATCCAGCTTCTTCATATATTATTGCAAAATCCCCTCTTCTCTCAATCACCTTCAAACCCCAATTTCAAGCATTCTAGGTTATAACGTTCTTATAACAGATTCACCCTTAATGTCTAAATGAAAGGAAAAAAGAAGTAATAAAACCAATATCCATAGTATTTTTAATTTAGAGTATCAAATAATAAGTGTTCATTTACCAGACACTAAGATACCGGATCCCATTAGAACTCTGATTTGGGCGAGAGTAGTACTAGGATGGGTGAGTCCTCGTGTTACCAACCCTATAAGGTTGGGGGGTCTTCGAAAGCAGCCTCTCTCGACAGGGTTACACCCCCAAGGGGTAAAGCTGCGTACATCCACCCCTCCCAAACCCCCTTTATGCGGGAGCCCTTGAAGCACTAAATTTGTTGTTGTTGTTGTTGAGTATCAAATAACATATTTTAAAAATAGAAAATTTATCATTCAAATACTCTAAATACTAACACTTCCTTGAACATGTGCCTAGAAGGTTTTGAGAATTCAAAGAATGTTTTAATAAGAAATTAGAAGTTAGAAGTGATAATTTAAGTTTAAACAACGACATACATCGATGTAACAGTTTTTTTTTCAAATTGTAATCACCTTTGTACATCGTACTGGATAACACTAATAATAATTGGGCAAATTACATAATGACCTCCTGAACTTTACAATTAAACACAAGACACCCCCTGCACTTTTAATTTCATAAAATAACCTCATGAATTTTACAATTAAATATAATACACACTCTACACTTTCAATTTTATAATACACCCCCTTGAACTTTACAATTGAACACAATACACCCCTTGAACTTTATTATTACATGTAACTTACCCCTGATCTTTATTGCTATTCATAATATACCCCTTAGACATCAATAAATTTGAAATTAAAAATTTTTAAACAAATTATGAAAATATAATTTTTTGAAAAAGTTTGAAAAATAAAGTAATACTTTTTAACTTTTTAAAACAAATTTAGAATTTATTTTTAAATTTTTAATTTTGTACTATTTTTTAATCTTAAATTTATTAATATAATTTTAAAAATTATATTTTAAAAAAAATTATTATATTTAATTTTATAGTAATTTTTATAAAAATTTTAAAAAATATTTTTGTTATCTTGTAAATTTATAATGTTATTATTATAGTTAATTAAAATATTGTTTTGTGTAAATATTAAAAAATCTTTTTGTGTTTTGCTTAAAAATATAAAACTCCTACCTTTTTCCAAAAAATATAAAATCCTGATCTTTTGTATAAAAGTAAAAAATTCCGGATTTTTAATTTGATATTTTTAAGATTTAAATTTATTAATCTAATTTTTTCAAAGTTTTTAAATTTTTTTTTTATAATTTAATTTAAATTTCAAATTTATTAATGTCCAAGAGGTAAGTTGCATTTAATAACAAAGTCCACGGGGTGAGCGGTGCGTAATAACAAAGTTTAAGGGCTATTTTTTAAAATTCAAAGTGTAGGAGTGTATTGAGTTTAATAACAAAGTTAAAGAAGTGTATTGCGTATAATAACAAAGTTTAGGAGACTATTTTATGAAATTAAATGTGCAAGGGGTGTGTTGTGTTTAATTATAAAGTTTAGGAGGCTATTTTATGAAATTAAAAGCTCATGGGATATATTATATTTAATTATAAAGTTCAAAAGGCCTCTTCATATTTTGTCCATAATAATTATGATTTATAGGTTTCTACTCACCCAAACAAAAGGACAGCCATTGAAGACACCAACCCCCCCCCCCCCCTCTTTTGATTTCATATCAAATGTGGGGGGTCAACAAGTCATGCCGAGCTGAGCACCCCCTTATTCAAACTCGAGTTTAATAAAGTCTATCGAGCTCGAGTTTGAACCGAGCTCTTATTGAGCATTTCTAACCCTTGTTCGAATTCAGTACGATAAGATTTTAGTGTATTCGATACTTGGGTCGGCTCGTGAGGCTTCTCGAGCCAAGTCGAGCTCATTATCTAGCCAAATCGAGTCTAAAACCAAGCCAAGCTCGCAATTGAGTTGAGCTTATTAACGAGCCGAGCTTTTTATCGAGCCATTATTGAACCATTTTTAAACCAATACCAACTGTTATCAAGCTCATAACGAGCTTACATCGAGCCCCTTAACGAGCCCTTATCAAATTGTTCGTAAACATTACCGAATCGAGCACTCCCTTGTTCGAACTCGACTCATTAAGCTTATCGAGCCTGCTCGAACTCGACTCGATGAGCTACCAAGCCCTCATAATGAACATAAACGAGCCCTAATCTATTTCGATCACAAGTAGTTCATCGAACGTTCGGTTTGTTTACACCCCTAATCAAATGATCGGGTGCAACAAGACCCACAAAAATTCCTTTTTTATTTTATTTTATATTGTTCAGACTCATTAATTAAGACTAAAAAAAAATAAAATGAATACTCGCGAGCAATGGCGGATTTAGAATTTTAGGCAAGAGTGGACTACACCATATGTTCGTGTACTTTGTCAATTGTATTATGCTTTTAGTTGTATTAGTTTAATATATATAGAATTTATATTGTATTAATTTAGTCTTAGAGAATTAATAATGTTAAATAGGCGACTTATTTCTAACAGCTGGGTGATGCATGTGTTTAAATTAGGTCAATGGGTAGATATGTGAGTCGGTTCCCAAAATAATACTGAAAAATAAAAAAATAAAAAAAAATAATGCCAAAAAATAAATAATTACCAATCTACTGTTGAACCGCGTTTAGAAAATGCGGTTCGCTCCAAAAATAACCGAATTAATGGAAAAATAATTTTTCCAGTTATAAAACGCGTCTTAAAGATGCGTTTCATGTGAACCTAAACCGCGTTCGCGGTTCATTTGAAGATAAACCGCGTCTTTAAGACGCGGTTCATACAGCACTAAAACGCGTCTTAAAGACGCGGTTCATATAATTGTAAAGCCCAATTCTTAAAGTCAAGGACGCCCACGCTCGAAACGAATTCAAAATGAAATGGATGAAATGACTATAAACAAAGGGTCACACGTGGGTTCTGTAAGAGAAAATGTCATAATGTATTGACATGCAAGATGAAAAGGGAGCACGAGGCTCGGTTAGCAGCTAGTAGCAGTGAAATATATGACGGTAATATTTATTTATGTTTCATTTTTTTGAACATTTATTTATGTTTTATTTATATTATTTTTTATATAGTAGTTCGTTATTTATATATATCTATTAATTTATTATTTATATTATTTTAATCGTAAAGCACTATAACCACGTTTACTAAACGCGGTTCATATGATACTAAACCGCGTTTTCTAAACGCGGTTTATGCTGTATATAATTATTTGTTCTTGATGCGGGTATTTTTACATATAACCGCGTTTTTTGAACGCTGTTTAATATAACCGCGTTTATAAAACGCGGTTCAACAGTAGATTGGTAAATATTTATTTTTTAGCATTATTTTTTTTATTTTTTTATTTTTCAGCATTATTTTGGAAACCGACTCTAGATATTTATCAGGTCACTTGCACGTGACATGACCGGACCATTAAAAAGTATATTATTAACTTAAACTTTAATTTCGCTATAAAAGTAAATTGATACAATATAAATGTATAAAAATTAAACCAACATAATAGATAAATTACAAAGACAGCTACACAAACAAACAATTCCTTTTGTTCAATTTTCTAATATTTTATTTTATAATAAATTTGTTCCTCGTCTTTTTATATATCGTGTTGTCCTAAGACTTCAACCTCGGTCATGTTTTAGGATTAGAGCTTGATTCGTCTCAGGAATTGAATTTACTCGTATAGCGGTACTTAACATCCAACCAGAATTATTCGGGATTAAGCTTTCAGCACAAGAAGTTAAAGGATCACTTTAGATTATCTAGACTATGTTTATTTTGACAAAAAAGTTTTTTCCGTCACATTCCTATGATTTTATCGCACGGTTGAGTTGTAATTCTTCAAGGAAAATCAGTTTTCTTCTAAGGGAGGTCGCTTGGGCCAAGAAAAAGCAAAGAGCGGAAAACATTTTCCACTATATTCTCACGTCATATTTTTTAGGGCAACACGACATTAATGTGCTTCCTCTGATAAGTGACCTCAAATTAACGAGGATGGCGCTTAGCAGTTTAAGTCGCACTTTGTAATTATGTTAAAACGTATAAGAGTAATTCTGTAAACTAAAATTCACGACGCTATTTGAAACTGTCAAATGCTGCTTTTTCCTCGAAATGTTATTACGAAATGCTCCTCTAAGACGACCACCAAATACCCAAAAAGTAGAGGGTAACATTAAAACGCTAGTGATGGGGAAAAGATTAGGGCTGAATTTTGACGGCTATGACCTGCGTATGATTGAGCACCTTACTTCAATAGATTACGAGCGTAATTGTCCTCTATTCCTGTCTTTTGGTTTGCCCTGTTTCCGAATCCTCCCTAGCGATATTTGAGGATCTTAATGTATGCCTGTTTGTACTTTGTTTTGCTCCCCATCCTAATACGGGTTGACTAAAGGTTCGTTTGTTCGAGTTGTCTGGTTTATATCACGACTCTGTCATTAATTATCAGAATAAAAACATTAAAACGCTAAAGCCGCCCAAACATTGGCTTCAGATCATGCAATATGAATGGTTTTACAACAATTACTAGCTGTAATATTAGGGGTAAGCGTTTGTTCGGCCAAACTGTAAAAAAATATTTTTTTTAAAAGCACTTCCGTAAAAAATTACATTCAATAGGGGTATTTTAGTACAAATTTTTAGTTTTTACTTCTACTTTTATTTTAAAAAAAAAACACAATTGTTTTACTTCTATTTCAATTTAAAAACATTCTTCTTTTCATGCCAAACACACTCAAATCCTGAAAAAAGTAATTTTTTCCTTAAAAAAAAAAAAAAAACTTTTCTCCCAACGACAAAAAGCGTCGGAAACAGGCCATAAGTCACCTCACAAGTAAAGTTAATCTAGGTATCATTGTTTCTCTTTCTCTCTCCCCTCTTCTCGTTTTAAGTTCAAATTTGTTATATATTTAAATCAAAACATGATCTTCAGGCATTTCGCCTTACAAACGTTATCGGGGATAAATTGATAAAGTTCCTTCTCTCCACAAACAAAACTCGGTCTAAATGGGATAAAACTTCAAAGCTGAAAAGATCAAACATGCAGCGACAACAAACTCAATGCCTGAAAGGCTCTCCAAGGCAGGGTTTGGAAAGGTGAAACACATGCAATCTCACCATTACAGGGTCCTACTCTGAAGGGAGGTTGTTTCCTCCAAAGATCAACAGGCTAAGATGCAAAATAATTGACGGAATTCAATTGAGCAGTTCCATTATGCAAAATTCGGACACAACCTCCCTTTCGGGTGGCATCCTCAAGGGGTAAGGCTGCGTGCATCCCACCCTCCAAACACTGCATATGTGAGAGCCCTTGAGACACTGAGTTTGTTGTTGTTGTAGTTCCATTCTACAAAATGAGCTAACTTTAAATTTAAAAAGGGGAAAAGAAGATTAGACTTACAGCAAGAAGAAATCATACAACGGAAACATTAGCGGATCTAAAACACCCAGAATCCACTGACGACTTCGTCTTCGTCAGCCAATGAATTATATAGAGCTATGACGAGCCTGCATACAACAAATCATTCTCGACAGTGACACGTTAATCGTAAAACAGATCGACTCAGATAACGACACCTTACAAATTCTGAGAAGCAAAAGTTTGATCCTTGATTGAAAAGTTTGAATCTTGAATTTGCGTTAATTAGCAGCGACACAACGGTACATGCTTGATATATCAGACAACTTTACATGTGTCATTTTTGTATTTTTCGCCACAAAATAATCAAATTCTAATAAAGATACTAATATATTGTCGAAATCGTGTTCAATTTTTGCATTTTCCAACGAAAATCTATTGAATTTTGACAAAAAAGGTATCTGATTAATAAAATTTTAAAATTTCAGAGTACCTAAGTAATAAAATGTTTAAAATTCACCGTATCCCATTGTAATGTCAAGATATTTAAGCGCTAAATACTCAAAGCTCAAGATACCTAAGTAATGCTTTCCCCCCCTTTTTTGGGACTGATCTTCGTTATGGAATTACAATTTTAACATCTGATTAATTTGATTATCCAAACAATGTAATTCTAATTCCATCATAGAGAATTGGAGTCAAAATTCCATGGTCCAATTCCAAATCCAAATGCCAAATAGAGCCTAAAAAATATCTGCTATCATTATTCGAAATACCAAGAAAAAAAATCACGTCGAAATCACACTCTTATTGGGAAATTGAAGAAACAAAATTGATGTAAAACAAGATCTTGGAAGGCATGTTCGGTATTATTTTTTATTTGTAGTTTTTGGTTTTTGAATAACCAAAAACTATATTTCATAAACGATTTTCCTTGTTTCAGGTTGTTTATTTTCAATTTTTCCCTAGTTTAAGCCCAAATAGAAAATAAAAAAACCAAAAACAAAAAATTCAGCTTTCAAAACTGGGATTTTGCTTCTCAAAAACAAAAACTGCAAACAGAAAATAGTATCAAATATGCCCTAACCAAATGATGAAAGAACTATACTAGAATTCAAGCACGGATACGCGAAAGTCTAAATCTCCAGGCTTCGAAGCGAAGATCGACAAATGGGAAAATGAACCGGCAGGAAATCTACGACCAAAGAGCGACAAAAGCCCTCAGAAAAAAATTATAAGTGAATAAAATATCAAAATAGAACTAATAAGAGCGAAATAGTGGTTACCTGACTATGATCAAGAAGAAGAAGAGCAAGTAAAAGCCGAGTTTGATCAGGCGGTGCTTTTTCTCAGCTTTAAGCGCTCGAAATATTTCGGTGACATCAACAAGGTGCTCCTTCTTAAGAAACCTTGCATATCAAGGAAGAAAACACCATATAACAATGTTCGATGATCAAAACAACAGACTACAACATGAATATAAGTGTTGGCTTAATTCTTAAGCTTTGCTAGACAAATCGAGCGAAGCACCCCACTTGTTTGAACTCGCGATTGATAGGCCTTATTGAGCAATAGTTTGAGAACAAGCTTGTAACGAGCTTTGGAATTATGTTCAGTAAGGTAACAATGTGTTCAACTCTCGACTCAACTCAGCTTGTTAGACTCGAGCCAAAGCTCATTATTGAGCCGAGTCTGCTACAGTGTTGAGCTCACTAGTGAGCTGAGCTATTCAAGTTATTACCGAACTATTTTGAGCTAATATCGACTGTTAGCAAGCCCTTATTGCACCCTTAACAAGCCCCTGTCAAATAGTCCGGGATCGTTAACGAGCCCAGCACCTGTTATACGAGAGCTTGCTCAAACTTGGCTCGATAAGCTACCAATCCCCAAAAAGAACATGAACAAGCTGTAATCAATTTCGATGACAAGTAATTCATTGAAAGTTTGGTTTCTTATACCCCTACCGAGCATTTATGAAGACAAGTCACTGGATGCATTTCAACCTATTCATATCAGAACCAGAACATGACAAGATATAGATCAGTATGTCACCCAACTAGTCCAGCTCACTACGCTCTTTTCACCACCAGACAATCCGGACTGAAACTGCTACGGATTCTATTAGAGGCAAAACAGCTGGAAACGAACCCCCAAAAAAAAAATTAAAAAAAAAAAAAAATCAAAGCTACAAAAACAACAAATCCAATGCCTGAAAAGCTCTCGCCAAGGCAAGGTCTAGGGAGGGTGACCCTGAAGGGAGATTATTTCCAAATCAAAGCTACAACGAAAAGAAAAGGCTGTTATTTTTTTTCTCCTTCTTTAGGTAAATGTAAATGAGGGATTTGAAACTCCGACCATTTGACATAGGGCCTTAAAATTTGTCGTATTTTACCACTAGAGCAAAGCATCATTGGCGGAAAACCATGATGAAAAAATACAACCAGGGATGCACCATGTAAACAATTACAAAGAGCTAGTAGTAACTAATACTGATGCCAGACGAGTAGTTGCGGAGTTTAGGGAGCAATTGGACCGTTGGGAGCCCAAATGGTCAAGCTGGAAGCGTTAAGCTGCAATTGCTAATTAGAAAAGGCATAAATTTTGATTTGGGAGGAATATAGAGCCCTTAATATACTAAAATGAATCTCTCAATTCGAACTATGCAAAAAAGCCAACTATTTTGTCACTGGCCCCATCAATTTTGCCCAAGGATGGCCTCTAAGACATGTTTTGGATCCTTTTTATATTTTCACAGTAGTTTCATAATTTCGTCATTTTAGAGTTTTGCACGTAGCTATTAATACTTTGCTTGTTTTTTTGTTCATTATTCTGGATTTCAGTCAACGAAAGCCCAGAAAATTGGTCTCTATTTCAGTGGATTCTGCCCCTCATGCAAATTCAACGTGTTGATTTCGTGCTTTCTACCACTGTGCCGCACTGAATATTAACGAGTAGCGCTGGAATCCAGTTTGCGTACAAAGACACTGACAACAACAACAGATGTGTTGAGGGTGGTACTTACGATCTACAATGGTAGCAAGCAACCGGAAGAGTGATGAGGAACATGAACCAATGCCCGGTGAGGAGGAAAAGCGCGCAAAAAGCTCCTTGTAACACAAACTCGGGTAATATTACAGCATTAATGTTGGACGACGATTCGTAAGGATTCATATAGTCAGCCTCCAAGTCAGACAAGCATATAATCTAGCACCATGCAAATACCAGTTGCATAAGTGATTTTGATTCAACATTCAGAAAGCAATTATTGATTGAAAATCAATGATCAAACATATAATATGGCAAAATACGCTATGCTCCACAATTCCACGAGCAAGTATTTATCACACAAGGCAGAAGAACATAAAGATTCATGCAATTGGCCTCCAAGTCAGGTAAAATTTTTCCGGGCCCTAGGTTTAACCTATGGAGTTGGCATATAAGAGATTTATATATAAGCCCAAGTGAGATTTCATCCTAAAACTAACTGGTATTAGGTGGAGTACCTCACTATACTAATCTGTTGATATCTTCTCTCTCATAACTCCCATTTGAGACAATTTAGCTACACTCGCATGTGACATTCTAAACACTATCAGACGATAATAGACCTAATTCCACATTGAAAACTGGGTTGCCATCAGAGAGATGGCCGCACCATATAAGTTGAACCATGTTAGCATTCGTCGATAATGTGGGATTATAATAACCCCCTCCTCACGAACAGAACTCCAACATTTGGAGACTCAAATATCAACCAAGCTAAGCTGTGATACCATAACAAACGATATTGGTGACCTAACTTCACTCACAGTCACCTAGGGAACATATGCTCACATCATATAAGTTGAACCATACCGACAATCTCAAGGAATGTAATATTTTGAGTTATTACTCCTTTGGTCACCAATGTTTACAATTGTGCTTTGTTTTATTGTTTGAAATAGTCCTCGTGTTTTATTTAATAATAAAATTGGCCCTCATCTTCAAATTTTTACCTAGTGACGGTCAATGGATAGGGGACCGATTTGGTCATAAAATAAAACATGACAGACTATTTAGAACAGAAATAGATGAGGGACAGACGGACCAATATGAACAAATTTATAAACATTTGGAGACTAACAGAGTAAGTAGCTCTATAATATTCTAACAAGCACTACAGACATTCGACTTCCATAATTCATTGTGTTCAGTCAAAGAACCAACTATACCAGAAGCTTAAGCTAATAGGTGAAAACCCATGATTAATTTTATACTTTAACATGCGCCCCACGCGAATGTCCATTGGGCTTGAAGTATGCACAATGCATAATACAACCTCAACATTATGCTGAAATTATATTAATATTAAAAGTGAGAGTTTTGAAATTCAAACTTACAGCCTCTAGATCAACAAAACTCTAATACATACTAATGAACCAAAAAAGCTTAACTTGATGAGTGAAGGGGTGTATTTGAGCCGAGTCAAGCCCTTGTCAAGCTCAAGGCTCAACTCGTTTACACCAAACTCAACTCAACTCAGCCCAGCTCAGCTCAACTCATTTACAATAAGCTCGGATCGGCTCAGCTTGGGCCCGGCTTGGCTCGGCAAGCTCCGAACTAAACTTGCAATACTTAGGCTTATTTAAACTCAATATAGGCTCCGGCTAGTTTAAGCTCGAGCTCAACTCGGTTGGGTGTATTTTAAGCTAACATAGAGCTCAAGCACCACTACGCTCGAATAAGCTAAACAAGCCCGCTCATCTCGGTTCCAGCTCAAAACAAGCTGAGCCTTTCAAGCTTTATGACCGTCGTGAGCCAGCTCGGCTCATTTACACCTCTCAGTAAAGGTACATGAATGATTTTGTAAACCAACATATGCTCGGACATTCAGAGAGAAACTGGACATCAAACAAGACAGAAAATCACTACAGCTGAAAGGGGGGCTAGGGTTTTACCTGGTAAATCAAGAGAACGAGGAGAGCAATGTTAGTGAGAATTGCAATTATCCAAAAAATTAAGTCCCACGCCATTTGATTTTGTTTATGTTGTCGAAGATTAATTGCTTAATTCATGCTTTTGAGTTGAAGGATTTGAGCAGATCATCAGAAGAAGAACAGAGAGGAACGTGTTCTTGAGGGGGGAGAGAGAGAGAGAGAGAGAGAGAGCTGCCGCGGGGGACAAAATGGCACATTCCACCCCAAAATCAAGGCTTTATCTGGTATAGGACGACACCAGCAACGGTCCCAGTGTCATAGGGGCTCCCGCACGAAGCAGGGTCTGAGGGTTGAATGTACCAGCCTTCCCCCTTCCGAATGGAAGAGAGACTGTTTCCGATAAACCCCGTCCTGAAGATCGAGTCGTCATAAGAATATTGTAACCTGGAGACCAAGGAAGCCACAAAGCATCAATTTAGGACACCGCGTTAAACTAGCAGTATACAATATACCCTACAAAAGGTAACTACAAGGCACATAGTAAAGCAAATAGTACATGACAAATAATAGGCGAATAAATCGGGAAGCAACTAAACAACAGATTAGTGCACTACCTGGGGTTATGACTGCCTAGAGATCTTATCAAGGCTTTATTTGGTATACAAAAAGTAAACGCGATAAGTAAAAGTTTATAGAAAGTACAAATTTGGGCTCTTATATCGTTGACAAAAAGTTGACAGAATGCGAAATAACTTACCCAGCATCCCTAGATAAGTTCTAATTCCTTCGTTTTTAACTATCTTCCTCAATAAAGTTCTATTTTTCATCTCGTTAACCAAATATCTTTTACCCGATTCCTAAAAAGTTAAAACAAGAATTGAATTTTTGAAAAATACAACTATCGATGGGAATTCAATTCCTTTAACAACCGAATAAGGTCTAAATTATGGGTTTTATTGGAGTTATTATTGATTCACAGTTTATTTAGATGGATCCTTTTTTTAAGATATTACCGCATATTTATAAAATTAATTTAAATTTCACCTCTTCTTTTTTTATGATAAAATTAGTATTTTATCTTTTTAATTTATAATTTTTTTTTAATTCTTCTCTTATGTTTTTTTTAATGTTAAAATTAGTCTTTTATCTTTTTAATTTTCATCTAATTTCAATCTTTTTATTAAAAATTGATTTTAACATGTCTCATTTTTATATGTTTAATGCCTCATTTATGTGATATTTTTGACTGTTACGTGTGTATTATGGCGTGATCTATGTTATTTAGGCTTTGAACGCACTGGACTAAGGACAACTTTAAAAGCAATAAAAAGGGCAAAACTGAACAAATTTGAATACCATGTGCCAAAAAAAAAAACCAAACGGGTAAAAATTAGGCCAAGAAAAGTCTCTCCCCAAGTGCACGGATCAATCGGCCAAGGATTTTGGCAACTAATGCCTCATTTTTATATTAAAAATCGATTTTATCGACATGTCTCATTTTTATATGTTTAATGCCTCATTTATGTGATATTTTTGACTGTTACGTGTGTATTATGGTGTGATCTATGTTATTTAGGCTTTGAACGCACTGGACTAAGGACAACTTTAAAAGCAATAAAAGGGGAAAAGCTGAACAAATTTGAATACCATGTGGCAAAAAAAAAAAACCAAACGGGTAAAAATTACGCCAAGAAAAGTCTCCCCCCAAGTGCACGGATCAATCGGCCAAACATTTTGGCAACTAATGGGGCTTAAAACGAGCAAATGGTTAAAAGAAGAATATCCATAACTTAATAATATCCAGTCCTGTTGATGAAAGATAAAAAAGATAAAATCATTTGAACAAATTTTCAAACATTAAGTATCTGATTACAAGAGAAAAATCATTGGATCCTACCATAAGCTGCTTTATATGATCAAAATTATATGTCATATTATCATTTTCCAGCCTAAAATATTAAATTCAAACAAGAAAAACATATAAATTATCGGGAATTATGTTCCATACCAATATTTTTCATAAAATGATATTGTTAACTATACTGAAACGTAAGAATACTTTGGTCCTTATACATCTGCTTGATTGGTCTTCGATCATGTCAAATCCAAGACCCTCAAACTAAAAAATTGGACTGAAGATTTGTCTACACTTATTTTGCATTAAATATGTTGGGTATATAATTTTAATGTATAATTATGTACTATATATATGAAAATATAATCAGTCTTACAAAATTAAATATTTTTTACTATTTAATTATTAGTATATTTATTGTATAAATATCCTTAAATTATACGAACTCTTTGAGAACATTTTTCTTGTAATTACACTTGTTAGCTAGAAAAATCGGTCTAGTGCAGCTTAACCGAGTTTCTAACCGGTTTGGAACCGAACCCACCTAGTTTTAATCAATCTGGTCCGTAGTCTTTTGCTTTTAGATAGTTTGGTCTTTTTTTGATATGGTACAATTCGACCGCTCCAACCTTAAACTAATGTGTACCCATCCATGCAGATCGGTTTATTTCAATAGGAGCTCGGAGTACAAGAGTGGTCTTGATTTTAGTAGTGGTAGAAGTTATGGTAGCACGAGATGGGATTGTCAAAAGCTTCTTGGCATTAATGTCCCCAAGGGTGAATTGAAGTTGTATTCAAGATCCGAAATATTTATATCCCTCTTTCGGCTGTGAGTATGTGAACTTTAAAAATCGTTATACAAAACCAACTTGATTGTTAATTAGGTAACCAAGTTGGGCTCAATTAACGCCCAAACCTAGTTCTAATGTTCCGGGCCCAAATGATGACTTCATCTACAGCCACTGCATAGCACCGCAAGCACACGCCCCAACATCAGTAGGATCAGGTCAGGACACCATGGGAACCACTACTTGTTGCCAAGGCTAAGAACTAAACTGGGCGAGAATATATCTTAACCATCGGGGTGGGCACGAACCAAGATGGGTGCTACCTTTGAGTTGATCGAAAAGCTAGGGGTGCTACCAAGAAACCAACAACAATAGGCCTAGTGCCTCAATGGCTCCCACATAAGCAGGGTCTATAAAGGGTAGGATGTACGTAGTCTTACTCCTTCAGGGTGATATCCTAATGAGCGGTTATTTTCGAGGGCCCTCAGCCTGAGAAGCACGAGATCATGGAAAGCATGGAGAGTATGAAAATCATTGAAGCTTCGAAACATGGAAGCGTAGAAGCAAGAACAAAAGGCATAAAGGAAACAAGCCTTTAGGGGAAAGAGCATACATAACGATACAATGCAAGCATACAGAGAGTATAAGTAGCGAGTAGTACTACCTCAACAAGACGACATACCATAAGAGCACTAAGCAACCAACATACGGCAAAACTGTGCATAAACAAAGAGAAAGGAAAAGGAAAGTCCTCACGAAAAATCTCGCCTTCTTTTTCGTTCTCTCACTTCTTTATTAATTATTCTATATTTGTTTACCTTTAAATTTATTCATAATATTGTTATTTTATACATATACTAACTCAAATATTGGAGGGATCTTAATGCGGAACAGAAACGTAAAATCGATCAAACACGTCGAATTGAAAGATAAAATCGAAATCCACTGTAAAGAAGAGAAACTAGTGTTTGTATTTCGTGGTGTTCGTCTGGTTTATCTCCAGTTGGGATCCATGTTTGAGCTTGTTTTGCGCGTCTTGTCTGGCCTGTTCGTGGTGTCTGTTGTGTTATGTTTGGATGTTTTACTTTTTGTGCCTGTTTGTTCCTTGTTTGTTCTGTTCTCTTTTTGTTCCCACTTCCATTTACGGGGTGGCTTAGGCCTCGTCTTTTCGAGTTGCCTGTTTGTACTTCGGCTATGCCGATAATTATCAAAAAAAAAAAAAAAACCCGCGAAGCCACTATTTATAAGCAAGCAAAGAGAAACCATAACATGCAAAATTACAAAAATACCCTAACATACGAAATTATGAAAATGTCCTTAAACAATACGGAAAACATAAAAATAGCTCGAAAACACGTTTAGAGGCCGAATTCAAGGGAAATATACAGGGCCAGAGGCAAAGCACCTGAGGCTGCATAATCCAGTCTAGTAGCTTCGTTTTTGATAAGCTACGGGCTCTCGTAACTCCTTATAGATCAAAAGTTATGACCGTGTAAAATTGGCCGCATAAGTTAATACTTCCGGCCCATTCATTTAAATTTCCGACGATTTAACTGCTTCGGAAACTACTTGTCTTCAAACTCTTTTTATATGTTTTCCAAAAATAATAGCTAATATAATTTCCACCCACAATAAAAAATAAAGTGACATATAATTGCAAGTGGAAAGTAAAAAGGGGAAACTCACATGCAAGTCCTTTGGGTGTTTTGCTTCATTATTTCCTCACACTAGGTGGCTACTGAACCGGGTTGGCCCGTGATCTAGTCTAGCCCGACTCGGGAAAGCTCAAGCCCAGTCCGGCAACACAAGTGGCCAGGCCACGAGCGCATTTTTTGGGTGTAGCCTGGGCTTGGCCCGGTCCGCCGGAGTTTGTGATATTTTTTATAAAAAATATATTTATAATTTTATAGGTCACTATTATAATTGTATCATATGTTATATGATTTAATAATAAAGTATTATTATTTTTTGATTAAAATAATTATTTTTATGTATATATATATATATATTTTTTTTAAGAAGTGTGTTGGCCTCGTCCCGGCCCATGGCCATGTCTACTCCTCATTGTGTCTCGTCATGTTGTGCCATATTTGTATTCGTGTTGAGTGAGAAATTTGAAAAATAGAGTCAACTAAATGCTGACCGGTTATAAAAGGGGTTAGGATTTCTTAACCCATGCCTAGCTCAATTATTAAATGGGTAATCCATTATACCACGTTTATTTTTTAAATGCTAATTTGTAAGCTTACAAATGTGTTAATAACGTACCTCCTGACTGATACCTGCAACAAATAATGACATATTTATAATTGTTAAAATAAATTGTCATTTTTTGGGCAACAATTAATTTAAAAGTAACATAACTATATGTCAATAGATCAAAAAGAACCCAACTCTATTTTATAATAAAAAAAACCCAGCTCTAACTTTTCTACCAAAAATAACCAAACTCTAAAAATAACCCAACTTTAAAATTTTGATTTAAAAAATACTAAATTGTGATGCTCCAATAGTATGTTTTCTTCTAGTTTGGCTTTTTTTTGTAGGTGGTCTCATTTAGTAAATGAGTTGAGCGAGCACAGATATGTGGCTCTATTATAAAAATGATACCAATATCGAGCTTGTCTCATTTAGCTAACGAGTCGAGCAAGCTGTGGTTCAACTCAGCTCATTTGCAGCCCTAGTTTTATGGTTGTATTCCTCGATTGTTTTGTTTGTTATTTGCTCTGGGATGTTGCCTTTTTGTAGGGTTATACTCAATTAGCCGAAAAACGTATTTTTAGTTTGATTAGGTAAGAAAAGAAATGAAGCCAAACAAAAAAAATAGATAAAAGAAAAATATACTATTGGAGCGTTATATCACACGCCATGCTTAGCATTAATTGAGTATTTTTTAAAATTAATTTTAGAGTTTGGTTATTTTTTGGTACAAAAGTTAGAGTTGGATTATTTTTTGTTAGAAAATAGAACTGTGTTATTTTTTGACATATTAACATGTAATTAGATTATTTTTAGATTAATTGTTGTATTTGGGGTCATGAATTATCAATCAAATTAATATTATTAAATAACAATCAAATTATCTGATATGGATTAAGTTACCAAGAATGCATATATAAGAACAACTTAATATAACAATCACGTACCTAACATAACTATATGGATCAACCCAAATTCAACCCAACTTCGAAAATCCCGACCAAACGCGCTATCTTCGTGTTTGCTGATGCTGGTGAATGGCTCAACGCACTATCTAATATGGTTATGTTGCTTCTTTTTTTTTTAACAATTTAAAATATATCAATTTGGTCATTAAAAACAAATTTATGTTAAGCTTTTTATAAAATTTTTAATGGTTTATCCGTAAGTTAGGTTAAATTGAGTAAATAGACAACCTAACCTAAATTTAACTAAAGGACTAAATTGACATATTTTAAATTATACAGGACCAAATTTAACATAATTAAAAATATAAGGATTAAATTAACATAATAAATAAAATAAAAAGTATTTTACAAAATAAATGGGCAAAGTAGTAAAACTAACAAGATTCAAATTTGAGAAGGCCACGTTCAATAAAAAGCAAAAACACCTCGAAATCAACACACACAAATTCAAATTCCTCATCTTCTCTCTCTCCTCTGCAACTCCTGGTTGCACCATCATCATCACCCATTTCAATCTCTCAAATCCGCCATTAAAGCTTTCTCTAAGCTCCATCAGAAGAAATTCACAAAACTGAACTCATTCTATCACAAGAAACCCACAAAAACGAGCTCATTCCTCCTCTAATCTGCCATTAAAGCTTACTTTAAGCTCTCCAAAGGAAAACCCACAAAAGTTGAACTCTTTGTAACAAAAGAAACCCCGAAAATGAGCTCATTTTACCTCCATTTCATAACAATTTTCGTTGCAAAATCTCTAATCCGCCATTAACACCCTCTTTAAGCTACCACAAAAATGAACTCATTTTGCCTCCATTTCATCACAATTCTCTTTGCAAAATTGCCAATCCGCCATTGAAGCTCACTTTAAGCCCCCAAAAGAAACCCACAAAAGTGAACTCATTCCCCTTCCATTTCATCCCATTTCCCATTGTAAAGTCTATAATCCGCCATTGAAGCTCACTTTAAGCTCCCCAAAAGAAACCCAGTAAAGTGAACTCTTTCTATCAAAAGAAACCCACAAAAATGAACTCACTTTACCTTCATTTCATCACAATTCTCTTTGGATTGCTGTCTCCGTTGTCTCTCTCTCTTAACTCCGATGGCCTTTCTCTCCTCGCCCTCAAATCGGCTATCTCAAGCGACCCCACCGGCGCGCTTCACTCTTGGTCTGACTCCTCTGCCACCCCGTGCCGCTGGTTCGGCGTGCGCTGCACCGATGACCACCGTGTCACCGCCATCTCTCTCTCTAACCTCAGCCTCACCGGGTACATCCCCTCGGTGCTCGGTGCCATTGTTTCTCTCTCCTCGCTCTCTCTCTCTCACAACAACTTCTCCAACACCATCCCTTTCTCTCTCTTCAACGCTACCTCTCTTCTCTCCCTCGATCTCTCACATAATTCTCTCTCCGGCGAGATTCCGACCCAAATCTCCTCACTTACAAACCTCACTTCCCTCGATTTATCTTCGAATTTCCTAAATGGGACTCTCCCTTCTGAGCTAGCCCAACTGACCCAACTCACCGGAACCCTAAATTTGTCCTATAATCGCTTCTCCGGCGAGGTTCCACAGGAATACGGCCATTTTCCGGTGATGTTAACCTTAGATCTCCGCCACAACAATCTCACCGGAAAAGTCCCTCCGGTGGGGTCGCTCTTAAACCAGGGCCCCACCGCATTCGCCGGAAACCCTAACTTATGCGGATTCCCTTTAAACACTCCATGCCCAGAAGCCCAAAACCCTAACATTCCGACGAATTCGCAGAACCCACAAAACCCTAACCCTAACCCTAATTTCCGAATCTCAGGCGATGACGCGGCGGAGAGAGAAAATCTCCACAATGGGTCGTTCTCTCTGCCGTTAATCTCCGGCGCCATCGCGGCGGTTTCCGGCGGTGCTCTACTTATATCCTTATGGGCGGCGAGGAAAAAACTGGGGATAACGGAGGGCAAAAAAGGAAGAAACAAAGAGGAGAGCAAAAAGGTAATTAATGAGGAAGAGGAGGGGCAAAATGGTAAATTCGTTGCACTAGATGAAGGGATAGGATTGGAATTAGAGGATTTGTTGAGGGCATCAGCGTACGTGGTGGGTAAAAGTAGGGGTGGGATAGTGTACAAGGTGGTTGTCACGGCGGCGCCGGCGGTGGCCCCGGTGGTGGTGGGGGTGAGAAGATTGAGTGAAGGAGATGATGCCACGTGGAGGTTGAAGGAGTTTGAGGCTGACGTGGAGGCAATCGGGAGGGTAAAACATGTAAATATAGTGAAGTTAAGGGCTTATTATTATTCTGAGAATGAGAAGTTGTTGGTTACTGATTACATTGGTAATGGGAGCCTATACGCTGCGTTGCATGGTAAAAATCTCTCTCTCTCCCTCGTTTCAAAGCTTTGTTAGCAAAATACGGGACGGAAATTAAACGGGATCTAATCTCTTCGTAAGTCTCAAAACGTACGGCCTGTTTTGCTTAAGCGAGCTGAGTTGGTTTGTTTAGCTTATTAAGGCATGCACGAGCCTAAAGAAGCTTGTGCTCGTAGGCTTGCGAGCTTATACGAGCAGAAGCGAGTCTATCTTATTATAATTTAGAGTTAACTACGCCAAAAGTCCTCGTACTTTGTTCATTGTGTTAATTTAGTCCTTATGCAATTCAAAATGTGTCAATTTGGTCCTTAGAAAAAAAATTATGTTAAGATTTTAACAAAATTTTTAATGGTTCGACCACGAATTGGGTTAAATTGAGTAAAGTCGGATGAATTTATAATGCATTACTTATATGTAACGTAATTTTACCGTTTAAAATTGCGATATTAACAACAACAAACAACAACAACATCAACATCAACAAACCCAGTGCCTGCAAGGGCTCCCGCAAAAGTAGGGTTTTGGAGGGGTAGATGTACGCAGCCTTTCCCCTTCAGGGAGCTACTCTGAACAGAGGTTGTTTCCAAGGACTCCCAGCCTGAGAGAATGGCTGCCGCAGAGAGCAAGAAACCTGGCAACAGAAGAGCGCAAAGCGATCAAGACAACAGACACAAAACACAAGACATAAAGCAAGCCACATTAACAAAAATCAGGCATAAATCAAAGGATAGGCTAGGTAGGTAGGCAGGTAAGCATGCGGGTAGTAGCTCATGGGAGCGAGTACCCAACCTAAATGCGCCAGAAGGGTAACACAACCTAGCACTACTAAGCTAGACTACCCTACTCCAACTAGAGTATCTATAACCCCTACACTAGCCCTCCATTGGGCCCTATCTAAGGCCATCTCCTTCCTAAGGTTTAGGTGGATGAGGTCCTGTCGAATTGCCTCCATCCATCTCTTCTTTGGCCTGTCTCTTCCTCTCCTACCTAGTGTAGTAAGGGGCTGTTCGCACCTCCTTATTGGAGTTGTCCGGTCTCCTTCTAACATGTTCGAACCACCTCAAACGTTGCTCTCTCAATTTATCTGCAATGGGAGCTACGCTCAATTTGCCTTTTATGACGTCGTTTCTGATCCTATCCTTCCTTGTGTGTCCGCACATCCACCTCAGCATTCGCATCTCCGTCACCTTCATTTTTTGTGTGTGCTGTTGTTTCGTCGCCCCGTGCTCCGCCCTATACGTTATGGCTGGCCTCACAACCGTCTTATAGTATCTTCCCTTTAGCTTCAAGGGAAACTTTCTATCACAAAGTACCGCGGAGGCCAACCTCCACTTATGCCATCCCGCTTTAATCCAGTTTTTGACATCCTCGTCAACTTCGCCGTTGTTCTGTACCATGGACCCCAAGTACCTGAAGCTCTCCTTCTTCGCTATTACGATATTAACTTAACTTAAATTTGACCAAAGGACTAAATTGGCACATTTTAAATTGTTCAGGAACTAAATTGACACAACTAAAAGTATAATGACTAAATTGACATACTGGGCAAAGTACAGGGACCTTTGGCGTAAATAACCGTATAATTTATTAGCTTAAGTATGTTTAACAAGTTAAGTTTGAGCCCATATAGGCCCAAATGAGTTTAAATTGAGTTTAAATGAGCTTATAATAGAAGTCAAGCCCAGCCAAGCTCGAGCATGAAGTTTTCGAGCTCGACGAGCTTCAAGCTGAGTTAAATGTAAATGAGTCGAGTCTTGAGCTTCAAGCCTGAGGAGCCACTAGTATATGTGATACAATCAAATAGAAGTCAAAATTCACAAAATTACGTTAATCTCCACTCTATAATTATTTGAGAAAAAGTTGTTATATGTTAGAGTATAAAACCAATCATGAACCTTCACCCATCAGCTTAAACTTTGGAGCAGTTGGTTCCTTGATATGGTATCGGAGCCTTGATGACCAAGAGGTCATGAGTTCGAATCTCAACAGCCCCCACTTTCAATATTAATATAATTTAAGCACAAGGTATGAAGTGGCTTGTGCAATATCTACTCTTCAAGGCCGATGGCATTTGCGTGAGGGGGCATATTAGAGTACAAAACCAATCCTGGACCTTGGTTCCTTAATATTATAAACATGATTGTAATCATATATAAATTTTTTTATAAATTAACAAACTTTTGACCTAATTTTTTATGTGATCGAGTGTAAACGAACCGAACGTTCAATGAACTACTCGTGTTCGAAATCGATTATGGCTTGTTCGTGTTCATAATTAGGGCTCGATAACTTATCGAGCCGAGTTCGAGTAGGCTCGATAAGCTTAACGAGCCGAGTTCGAACAAGGGGGTGCTCGGCTCGTTAATGTTCGTGAACAGTTCGATAAGAGCTCGTTAAGGGCTCGTTAAGAACTCGTTAAAAGCTCGTTAAAAAACTCGTTAAAGGCTCGTTAGCAGTTAATATTAACTCCAAAATAGTTTGATAATGGCTCGATAGTAACTCGAATAACTCAGCTCGATAGGGAGCTCGACTCGATAATAAGCTCGTATTTGTTATGAGCTCGATTTCATTCAATAACGAACTCGGCTCGGCTTGATAAGGAGCTCGAATTGGTTCGATTAGCTTAACGAGCCGAGCCGAGTTTCGAGCACAACAAAATCTTAACGAACCGAGCTCGTGCAAGGGGTTGAAAAGCTCGATAAGAGCTCGGCTCGAACTCGAGCTCGATAAATCTTAATGAACCGAGTTTGAACAAGGGGATGCTCGGCTCGGCTTGTCTCGTCTACACTGATATATTAAATTTTATTTAATTCCCGTGCCGTATTTTACTAACTGTGCTTGTGACTTTGTAATACCTGCAAAAAAAAATTGGGCGTTTCTGTCTGCACTTCTACAGTATTAACTCCTTTCTGTTGCAATTTTTGTCATGTTTCTCTTTGTTTCTTTCCTCCTTCAATGTTAGTGAACCGTATATAATAAAGTATCTTGATGTTTAAAAATTTTATGGTCTGGGTCGTCATGTAGGAATTCGTTGACTTTTTCTTAGAATCCTACCAATTTTCACCACGAAATGTTAATATTGTATGTGATTAGCAACATACCTGGTGCCCCAAGGACTCCTACCTAAGTAGGGTCTGGGGGCGGGACGTACGCAGCCTTCCCTCTTCAGGGTATTACCCCTGAAGAGAGGGTATTTTTGAATGCCCCCAACCTGAGGGTGAGGACTTCCCAAGAGGTCACCCATACTAGTATTGCTCTCGTCCAAGCACGCTTAACTTCGGAATTCTAATGGAATCTGGTGACGGCGTTTTGATACCGTCTTTGGTTGAAATCATGTGATTACGGTAGTATATATCGCTTAACAAAAAGTTAGTAGACTATGATAAAAATTCGTCGAACTTAGTGAAAGATACTTATATATTGTTGAAATTATGTGTTATATCAGTATTTTCAGGCCAAAAAAAAAAAATCAAAACTTGAAGAGCACCTCTATATTTGTTGGATTCGTATCCCACGTCAATGTTTTCTTAATTCTATTGAATTTCGGCAAAGAGAGTCTAATTGATAAAATTTTTAAAGTTAAGCACACACGAGTGAAAAAATTGATAGATTTTGTAGTATTTTAGATTGTATATATATTAAAATGTTATAATATCTAGAATATAAATACTAAAAATTTTAGGTAAGATAAATTTTCTTAATTTTTTTTTTATTATGGCTAATTTTATTTTCCGGTTTTTGGTTTTTAAGGCGGACAGTCCAACAACGCCCCTCCATTGTCATGGACATCAAGGTTGAAGATAGCTCAAGGTGTAGCAAAGGGTCTAACGCACATCCATGAGTGCAGCCCCCGGAAATACGTTCACGGGGCCCTCAAATCCTCGAAAATACTCCTTGACGAAGACCTCCACCCATATATTTCTGGGTTTGGTCTCGCCCGTCTTGGGCCGAGCTCTTCCAAACCGACACACAATATCCCATTGGGCTTGAACCGCTCAGGCCTTTCCCCTTACTTGGCGCCTGAGGCTCGGTCTGGGACTAAACCGAGCCAGAAATATGACGTGTACGCTTTTGGTATTGTGCTTTTGGAGATGCTGACTGGGCAAGTCCCGGATCCGGGACCAGAAAACGATGGGATGGGATTGGAGGGCTTGGTGAGGAAGGTTTTTAGGGAAGAGAGGCCATTGTCAGAGATTATCGATCCGGGGCTTTTACATGAGGCTCATGCGAAGAAACAAGTGTTGGCGGTGTTCCATATCGCGCTTGGGTGCACCGAGGCTGACCCAGAGGTCCGGCCGAGGATGAGGACTGTGTGTGAGCGGCTCGATGATGTCAAATTCATGTGAGATGACGTCGAAATGTGCTTCTTTTGGTGTGTAATCCGGTGTTAATACCTGTATCAAAACGATCTAGGGCGGAAGTGCTCTATTGCTTAGAGCATGTTTGATGTCGTTTTCTATTTGTAATTTTTTAGAGATTCAAAACTTAGTTTTGGAAATAATTTTTTTTGGTTTTTGATTTGTTTTGATTTTTTTCAGTTTTTTCTTAGTTTTGATGAAAACAGAAAATAAAAAATAAAAAAAAAATGATTTTATAGCTTGATTTGTATTTTCTTAAAACTAAAAATTATAGAAAATGATATCAAATAATCTCTTATAATTTTACCCCTTCAGGGTACTATCCTAAAGAGAGGCTATTTTTGATAATCTCTAACCTGAAAAGTACAAAAGCATAATAGTCTGAAAACATGAAGCATAAGAAAATAAGAGTATAAAAACAACGACCCAGAGCAAGTTTAAACAAGAAGCAGCAATAGGCAATAAAACAACTTTTAAACATGTCAAGTAAATCAAATAGGGAGACATATAAGCTTATAGGCACCAATGTTAGCGAAAATATGCTCCTCTATTTACCTATAATTAGATATATTTAAGGCATAGATATTTAAATAATAAAATCTTTAAATATCAAAATACTTATTATATTAAAGTATGAAAATATTTAAATAACAAATGCTTGAATCTCGTGACAATAGGCTAGCATTCTTACTAGAAGGTGAGAACGTGAGAGGAGTAAATCCTGGCCGTCAATTGTAATAAAAGACTAAGATTTGTTGGACATTAAAAAAAATAATACTTTACGGTCAAGATTTGTTAAGTATTAAAAAAAAAAAAAATTTTTCCTCCTTTATTCCTTCTTTCTACCACCCCATGAAGGGATACGGGTTATAAATTGTTATTTTTTTAATATTTAACAAAGCTTGACCGTTCATTTTGGGAGCTAGGATTCGCCCCTTTTTACGTTTTCACCCTCTCATAAAAACGCCACCCCATGATAATAAGTGATAAATAAATATCTTATTTTGAATAAAGTAAGAGAAACTATTTAAAATAAAATAAATAAGGAACCAATTTTAATAAAATTATAAAGATTAAGTATTATTATGACCTTGACCAAAAAATAAACTATGATGAATAGAAGAAAAAAGTTTGAATTAATTTGAACAAATTTATAAATATTAAAATAAATGAACAAATATTATTAGGGAAATATTATTTATCACAATATTTTATGATAAAAAGTGATTAAATTTTGATAATAATTCATCATGCTCTAGTATAGGGTACCTAAATAATAAAATTTTAAAATATCAAAGGACCTCATTGTTTATATTGAAATATATGGATTTAGCTGATAAATGGTCAAACCTTATATTCCTATAAGTAATAAATCACCTATATTTTCTATTATAAAATAATTTATTCACAACGAAAAGAAGCCTATATGAACTAATAATACATTGTTTCACTACTTATGTTGTTTTGCAACAAGGTCTAATAAGATTGATAGAAGATTATTTCTTTCATCACAAATAATTAATATTATGAGGCAGGAGCACGTTTTCTATCGAAATAAACAACGAAAATACTTAATCAGAATTTGATTTTCATTCGAAAATATTTTCCGACAAAGAGTACTGTCCTCGAAATAAACAGAGCCTCAGGTAGAGATGTTTATCTAAAATGTTATAAGTTTTGAATTTTGAATTTGTGTCTGTTTATTATGAATAGAGTGTGTTGGTGTGTAGTAGAAGAAGAGAGTGAAAAGAAAATATGAGGAAGCACGGGTTATGTAAAGAGGTGCCTAGGTGCCTTGGGAGGCACCCGAGCAGAGGGAGGATATAAGAGAAAAATGATTGTTGAGTGTTTTGATTGTGTGACTTTTGAGTTTCTTATGTTTTCTGTGAGAGTGAACCACCTGATTTTGAAAGAAGCCATACTCGAGTGCTTTGATTGAGTGTTGAGAAAGTTTTTGTAGCTTCTATCTAAAGTTACGTTGTAGAATGGTTGGTGGCTTGCCATGCAAAGCTACGTTGGAGGGTTGATGACTTACTGTAGAATGGTCACATTTGATGTCAAAGATTATAATATGAGTCTTGGGATTATGATTAGAGATTGTAGTTTCTTGAATTTCATAACGGATGAGACACCCATTTTGGTTGTATAGTTTTCCCTCTAGTTGAGAGAGGGTTTCCACGTAAATATTGTTGTGTTAAACTTTTTGTTGTTTTATTGATTTTCACTTCTGCTTGTGCTTGATGTATGATTTTTTTTTTTTTTTTTTTTGCTAACGAAGAACCCGGTTTCTTAGTAAAACTCGGCCTATGTAGCGACCCACACAAATGTTAGAATATTATTTGTCTCAAAATTAAAATTGATTTGATTTGATTTAGAGATATTTGATATGATTTAGTTATGTAATTTGATTGGGATTATGATTGGATAACTCAGCTATAAATATGGATTGAGGGTCATGTTGGAGGTGTGAAAAAAAAGAGAGGAAAAAAATGTGAGGCTTTTGAGATTTGTAAAGGGGTGCCTACGGGGGCGCCCCGGTAGGGGGAGAGGGAATGATATTGACTGTTTTGTGATTGAGAGACATTGATGAGAATTTGTAACTTCCTTTATTCAAAGCTATATTGTGAGAGGGTCGATGGTTCGCCTTGCGGCAACTACAATTAAAGAGGGTTAGTGGCTCGTTGTGCAACAATTACGTTGTGAGAGAATTGGTGGTTCATCGTGTAGCAGCTACACTTTGAGAGAGTTGGTGACTCGCTGTGCAATAGTCACATTGATGATGATGATTGTATGGGGTCGGGGGTTCATAATTAGATATTGTAATCATTAATTTCATAGTGAATTAAGGCACCCGTTGGGTCCTGTGGTTTTTCTTTCTAGTTGAGAAAGGGTTTTCACGTAAGTCTTGGTGTCAAGTTTTTTTTATTGATTTGTTGATTTTCGCTTCTGTTTATGCTTAATTGTGTGAATTTTTCTAGCATTAAGTCAGGGATTTTTTAGGGAGAGGGTTAAGGGAAGAATCAAACTCCAGACGTTTTGGCCTAAAGTAACACTCTATCTCTTCACTTGACTCGTACTACTGAGACAAGACCAATAATCTCTCTTATTAATTTTAAAAATATTGGGTACTAAAATATAAATAATTCGATTAATTAGTAATGATTTTCTCATATTATTATGATTTATGTATAAAGGGAACCGTTAAAAGGGGCTCCCCGGATTGGCCGTTGATCTCTCTCTCTCTCTCTCTCTCTGCGCATCACCATCTCCATACAACTCTGATTTCCCATCTCCAAACCCTAAACCTAACTTCCGAACTTCTACTCAATCGATTTCAATTCGCAAATCAGAAGCCGAAATTTAGATCGATTCATTTCGATAATCGCGGAAACGAATGATTGCGATCAGGTCTCTGAATCTCCGTTGTTGTATGGTGAAGTAATAGAGATCTGAGAGGGAAATTTTAAAGTTCTTTGATTGATTGACAATGTCGAATTTGTACGATTACAATCAGAAGATTGATTATGTGTTCAAGGTTGTGTTGATTGGGGATTCAGCCGTGGGAAAATCTCAGCTTTTAGCTCGATTTGCGAGGAATGAGTTTAGTGTGGATTCGAAAGCGACAATTGGAGTTGAATTTCAGACGAAAACGCTCGTGATTGATCAGAAGACTGTTAAGGCTCAGATTTGGGACACCGCTGGTCAAGAGAGGTTTGTGAAATTCTAGTTCATGATCTTTGTTATAGTAGATTTATGATCTGAATGATTTTATATTGATCTTGATCTATGGTTAAAACAAGAACAGTTAACTGAGGGAAGAAGTTGAGGTTTAGGAATCTGAATCATAAGTTTCTAAATCAGAGGAATTTGAATCCTAATTTGTTTGGTTGTAGTTAAAGATTGGTGTAGCATTTACTAACAGGATATCAACTTTCTTGATTGATCAATTGCAGTTTGTTAGCAAAATGAATGGATAACAAGAATCAGTCTTAGTGTGATTCGCTTGGAGTGAATTTAGTGTGGATTCATAAACTGATAGAGTATAAAACTATCATGGGCATTCACCAGTCAGTTTAAGCTTTGGGGTAGTTGGTTCCTTGACAAGAGGTCAGGAGTCTGAATTCAAAGATCCTCATTTTTAATATTAATATAATTTAAGTATAAGGTGTGAAGCGAACTTGTGTAATATTCCATGCTTCAAGCCCAATGGCCATTCTTGTGAAGATACATGTTAGAGTATAAAACAATTCCCCGGGTCTTCACCACCAAAGGAGGTTCCATCCAAAAACCAATTGGCAATGGGTGGAGTAGATTCTTTGGCATATATATTGGCATTTTGATCATTCTCTCACCGATGTGGAATGCATCTTCTTTTTGGACTCGTATCAATATAACCCATCAACTTATACTTTCCGAATAGTTGTTGCCTTGAAAAAATGACGATAGGGGTCGAATTTGAGACAAAAACACCCGTAGAAGAGCGTTAATGTCAAATATGGGAAAACTCTAGACAGGAAAGGTCTACAAGATTCTAGTTCCTTTCTTGTCCTAAACGTATGCTTTTCGTCGCTTAAATTAATCTTGATTAGTAGTTTAAACAAGAACAATTAAATCAGCGATGTAGCACAAATCCGACTACAAACAACTCTGATACATACCCTAAATAGGACATGGGATATTACTTTCGGCTCATATCCTAATTTTGGGTATGTATCAAACTCTTGATAAATAGTAATAATACTGGAATCCAAACTTCTTTATAAAGGAGTGTTAAACTAATACGAACCATATTTAATCCGAAACGAATCAATCAACGAACCAACCAATTGATTAATCAATCCACAATTCAAGTAGGATTTACATAGTATAATAGAAGGTAGATAGAGAGAGAGAACTAGATAGAGAAGGGGAAGGGAGAGACCTAGAGAGAGAGAGAGAGGAAGAGGAAGACTTAAATCATTTCATCCATAATCCTCCTCTATACTGAAGGTCCATGTATATAGAGTTAGGGGAGTGGTATAATTGTAATAAAGGATTTAGCCTATATAAATTATCCCTTACTTAACCTCTATATTTTGGTTTGTATCATAAATACATATTTATAATAATAAACGCTTCCTCTGAAAGACATATAGTGGTCCTGTCTTCATTTTCCCCATATAATTGTTGTACCCTCTCATCCCCGTGCAATTAGACTAATGAATGAAATGGATCTAAGGATAAAGTGATGTATGAATCTAGTTAGCTAGGGAAAATCGTCATTAGTTAATATATACTAAAAAAATTGTTAATACACGTACCATTCTTTCTCTAATTCTCATTCGGGACAGTAGAAGGCAACATTTCAAATGATTGGTTATAAAATAAAATATGAATGACTGTGATTGTATCTTTTACCCTCTGTTGTTCTATGGTGGAGCAGTTTGGGATCTGAGATTGGTGATATTCTTATTTTGCGGGTTGACAATTCGAGTTTGTACAAAGATTCCAAATGAAAGATTGGTTAGGTGTTCAAGGTTTTGCTTATTTGAGTCTGGTTGTATGAAAATCTCAGCTCCTAGCTTGTTTCACTAGGAATGAATCTAGTGTCGATTCAAAAGCGACAATAGGAGTGAGTTTGAGACGGAAACTATTATAATCAACTAGCAGATCGTTAATGCTCAAATGCAGGAAACTGCCGAACCAGAACGTCTGAAAGATTCTAGTTCCTTTCTAGTTGTAACATATGTTTTTCATGGTTTGAAATTAATCTTGATTAATAGTTTAAATAAAACAATTGAATCAGTTCCTAATTGTTGGGTAGTTGAAGATTCGCGTAGCATTTATTTGTCTAGATTATATTAGTTGTCGATGTTTTGGTTTGCTAGTGTCCTAGCAAGCGCCATCAGCAGAAATGGAAAAAAGCAAGTCAACACTTTTACAAGGAAGTTGGACTCCACATTGAAGGAAGAATTCAAGCAAAACTGAAAGAGAGGCGAATTGAAGGCAATAGATATTAAGCGTCCTTGCCTTAAGGGGACAATAGATTAACGCACTCCTGGCCCTTTTCCAATAGGCATCACGTTTATCTTGAATATTGGTCAACTACAGTGTGTCAAGTCGAAATGAATGGATAAAAAGAGTCAGTCTCTTGATTTTGAACAAGATCATGCTTCGTCGTTGAATCCATATAGTAGTCTTGTTTTCATTTGTCAAGAACCCCACATGTGAGTTTACTAAGAATCCCACATACGAGTTGTAAGAAAGAAGAAATCAACAAATAGCTTAGTGGGTTACTTCACTTAATGCCGATTGGTTTTAGAATGGAACCCCACTTAGGCTTATATGTAGACCCATATGTTCCACCTTTGTGGGTCGGTCCAAGGCCCGGTGAAGTTTAACATGCAGCGCCATGTTTCTTTGGACATAAATTCTTTTTATGGTTACCTGTTTTCCCATTTTCCATGAAGACAAATGTACTTTTGACCTTAGTTGCCAAGAAGATGTCCCAGGAGTTACTTCTGTTGTTTAGACTTGCACTTTTTCCTCAGGTTGAGGGTTCCACGGGCACACCCTTAAGACCTTAAGGGTAACATCTTGATCGAGTAAGGCTGCGTACGTCCTTCCTCCTAGACCCTACATTTGTGGGAGCCATTGAGGCACTAGGTCGGTTGTTGTTGTTGTTGTTTACTTGCACTTCGTCATTTTAGTTATACAGTCCAAATGTAAGGCAAAGATCCCACATTGGACGACCAATGGGAAAAAATGCCAAAGTCGAAACCCTAGAATAAGAGATTCGTGGGTCAAATCCCCCACCCACTTACTAACTACTTCATGCTCCAGGTACCGAGCAGTCACAAGTGCATACTATAGAGGAGCGGTAGGGGCTATGTTAGTCTATGACATGACCAAGCGCCAGTCATTTGATCACATCGCAAGATGGCTTGATGAGCTAAGAGGGCACGCGGATAAGAACATCGTGGTCATGCTAATTGGCAACAAATGCGACTTGGCTTCACTCCGAGCTGTCCCAGTGGAAGACGCTAAGGAATTTGCTGAGAGAGAAAATCTCTTCTTTATGGAAACTTCAGCTCTCGATTCCACCAATGTCGAGACCGCATTTTTGACTGTTTTAACTGAAATATACCGAACGGTGAGCAAGAAGTCCTTGTCAGCAAATAGCGATCCAGAAGCGGGAGGTAATGCTGCGCTTCTTAAGGGGACGCAGATTGTTGTGCCGGGACCCGAATCGAGTACTCAAGGTAAACGAGGGTGTTGTATGTCCTAGGGCCTGTTCGACCAAGACGTGGAAAGATCCGTTTTTTCATAAGCACTTTTAAAGAAGTACTATTTTTGTATGAAAGCTTTTCGGTTTTTGCTTTAAAGAAGAAACGCTATTTTCCTACTTATGCTTTAAAGCAGAAAACAACTTCTGTTTTTATATAAAATTATGTGTCACCTTTAAATATAAAAAAGAAGCGCTTTTTCTAGACGAGTTTTGTTTGAAAAAAGCACCTTTTTTCCCATGAAAAGAGTACTTGACTAAATAGGCCCGAATTCGTGCAATGTTTTTTGGTACAAGGTTTGTTCTTGAATTCAGTTTGTGTGTTTTAGTATTGTATTGATGTTAGATACTGATTCTTTGCATTTGCTTACATATCACGATATGATCAATTTTCGGTATCTTGTGAAAAGTTTCTAATTATCTGTATTAGGGATGGCAATGGGGTAGACCAGGCACAGGGTACCACCGTCGTACTCGTGCCTGTCATCCAAATTCATACCTATACCCGCTCCATTACTCGCCACGATTATAAAGTGGATTCCGGGGCGAGTACAAATCCGTACACATACCCGCTCCACCACCCGTGAGTATCCATTATCCATTCCACCCCAATATATGTATTCAATTGTTATATAAAATAACTTATATATATATATATATAGTTAAATTAAGTGTATATATTATTATTTTATATTTAAATTAATTAAATACAAATTAGGCAATAATGTGGGTGGATATGAGGGGTGTATGGGGTGGAGCAAGGCGAATACCGGGAGGGTACAACATCATAACCTTACCTGTACCTTATCCATATCCGCTACCCATCTCGCTAGCACCAGTACACGCCTTATACGAGGCAAGTGCCCATAGTAACAGGTTTTATCTGCCCCGTTGTCATCCCTAATTTGTATGAAAAGCTCTCCTTGTGTTCGTTTACTCAACCTATTTGGTATGATTTTTTATTTGACTTTTTCTTTCTGTTGTTCTGTTTTTCAATTTTCACTGAAATTAGGGAAACAAAATTAATTTTTAAAATATGGTTTTTAGCTTTTCAAAATTTGAAAAATACAACTAGAAAATCACATGAAATAGACTTTAGGGGCCATTTAATATGAATGAATGAATTTGTGGGAGTGAAAATGAGGGAATGAGAATAGCTTTTGGGAATGAGAATGGTCCAGTAATGGAATGGAGATGGAATGTAGTTGAAATAATCATATTCACGTTTTGTATGCAGTAGTGGAAGTGAGGATAAGCAAAATAGTTTATCAAAATGCTTTCCAATAAATGTTGATGTAATAATAATAATAACGGTAATAACTATAATAATAAAAATAACTATAATAATAATAATAATAATAATAATAATAATAATAATAATAATAATAGTAGCAGTAGTAGTAGTAGTAGTAGTAGTAATAATAACAATAATGATAATAATAATAACAATAACAATAATAATAATAATATTAATCATATATGACAATAATAATAACAATAAGAAGAAGAATGTAATAAAACCATAACAATAATAAACATAATAATTAAAATAATAACAACAAAAATAACAATAATAAGAATAATAATAACATATAATAATAATAATATAATAAAAATAATAACAGCAACAACAACAACGACAACAATAATAACAATAATAACAACAATAAAAAATAATAATTTTAATTTCATTTCCATTCCCACGTTTCCAAACATAGGCCTTCAAGTATGAAATTAAGGGAATGAGAACGAATTTCATTCCTGCAACTAGAAATCATACCAAATAGACTTTTAGGAGTCATTTGGTACAAAGGAATGGATTTTTGGGAGTGAGAATGACGGAATGGGAATAGCTTTCGGGGAATGAGAATGGTTCAGTAGTGGAATGGAGACAGAATGAAGTTGAAATAGTCATTTTTATATTTGGTATTCAGTAGTGGAAGTGAGTATAAGCAAAATAGTTTATTAAAATACTTTTCAATAAATTTTGATATAATAATAATAATAATAGCAAGAACTATAAAAATAAAAATAACTATAATAATAGTAATAATAATAATAATGATAATCATATATCAGTTCTTGCCATTTGACAAAAAAAAAAATAATGATAATAATAATAACAATAACAATAATAATAATAATAGAAGAAGAAGAAGAAGAAGAAGAAGAAGATAATAAAACAATAACAATAACAATAATAAAAATAATAATAACAATAAGAATAATAATTATAATTGTTAGAAAAAAAAATGGACAAACTTGATATACTCGGATATCAATTTATTAGGAATCTTGACTCAAATATGATATACAATGATATCAATTTGAGAAGCGGAACTTAACACTCCAAGAACAAGATTCGATTCAAGTACTATAACTCACACAAGAGAAGTAAACAAAACGTAAAAGAGAATAAACGAAAAACACAGAGATTTACGTGGAAAATTCTCTTCAATTGAGAGGGAAAAACCACGGGCAGAGATGGAGATCTTTATTGAGTATGAATAATGAAAGAATTACAATGACACTTCCTCTGAACGAGATATATGGAGAATTATTGAATCACTCCCTCTAAACTCTTGTAACGCTCTCAAACCAATGTGACGGCGCTTTCTTTCTTAATTGGATGCATAAACCAAAGTCCTAAACCCATATTTATACTAAACGCTAGGATACGCGGAAACAGACTCGTGATCAATCGGGGGGGCCCGATCGATCGACCCCTCTTATGCAGCTTTTCTTGACTTTTTCTCCAGTGTTGCTCTTCGATCGATCGGTTGTACCGCCCGATCGATCAGCCCCTCTTCCGCAGCTTTTCTTGACTTTTTCTCCAGTGTTGCTCTCCGATCGATCGGTTGTACCATCCGATCGATCGGCTTGCTCACGGCGAGACTCATGATTAAAAACATAAATTTGAGTCATATTCCTAACAATAACAATAACAACAAAGATAACAATAATAAAAATAATAACATAAGAATAATAATAACAGTAATAACAACAACAACAACGATAAGAATAAGAATAAGAATAATTTTAATCTTATTTTCATTCCCACATTTTCAAACATAGGCCCCGAAATTTAAAATTGTGGAAATGAGTATGAATTTCATTTCCACAATTTTAAATTTCATAAATATTATAATAATATTACACAAAAAATAATTAAGCATTAATTTTAGTAACCCTTTAATAGTCTTTAAATATAACCATTGCTTCTAAATATATATTAGTAAATAAGAAATCAGTTGTGAGTTGTGGCTGTTGGCTGTTGGCAGATAGCTGTTAGTTGGCAAATTATTTTGTATAAAATAAAAAATAAATATTTTTATAGTCATTAAATAATTTTAGTTGTAAATTACTTATACATGAAAATATAAAATACTTCTATAAAATAAAAAATAAATGATAAATAAAAATAAGATTATTTATATTTTAGTATCCCGATATTTTGAAAAATAATAAAAAGGATCCTCACCTTTTTAAATTATTAAAAAAGTCCTTAAGTTTTTGTTGTAATAATAAAAAGGCCCCTCTGTGGGCGATGATGTCATTTTTCATTGATGGAGCTGACGTGACAATTATTTTTTGTATTAGTACTGTATTAAAATGATAAAGGTACCCTTCAATACTTTTATTCTTACTTTAAAAGCACAAAATTAGATATGTTGTATTATGTAGAAACTATCTGTTATTGCTTAATTTGTTTAAAAGTATGATTATTAAAGGGTATTTTTATCATTTTACTGTATCATTAATTAAAAAATAATTGTCACTTCAGCTTTATCAACAAAAAATGGTGTTATCACTTCGGAGAGTAGACTTTTTATTAATATGACAAAAAATTAAGGGTCTTTTTGTCAATACGACAAAAACTTAGGGGCCGTTTGAGGTCCTTTTTATTATTTTGAAAAATATCGAGGTACTAAAATGTAAATAACCCATAAAAATATTTTATCATCTAGTCTTTCCACTAACTAAATATTCATAAAAAATTTAAAGTATAAAATTCAAAATAAACAACAACAACAACAACAAACCCAGTGCCTCTAAGGGCTCCCGCATAAGCAGAGTCTGGGAGTAGATGTACACAGCCTTCCCCCTTTGAAGGGAGGCTGTTTCCTAGGACTCCCAGCTTAAAAAGCTGGTCCGCAGCAATTAGCCAAAGACCTGGCAACAGGAGAAGCATCAAATGCATGAGTCAGACAAAGTACACGGCGAGCAAAACAGCAGGCTCAAAGCATGCCACATCAGACACATATCAAAATATAGACTAATCATATGCGTATATATTAAGAATTATTGTATAAAAGTATAACTGTCCTTTTATCAACTAGCTTTTAGTAGACAAAAAATTACTATACATAACCTTAATTTTTCAAAATACAGCATTTAGCTTTTTGACTTATCAAACAGTTACACGGTACCAAAATTTTTTTTGCTAAACACAATGTTTAGTTGTTTGACTAATCAAAACGCAATACACTACAAGAAAAGTTATCAAAAAGCTGCTTCAAGACATAACCTTAATTATAGTATATTTAGAAACAACATTCGGGACATAGCCTCGTTTTAGGGTAACACCCTAAAGGGGTAAGGCTGCGTATACCCCAACCCTCCCGAAATCCGGCATATGTGGGAGCCCTCGAGGCACTAAATTTGTTGTTGTCGTTAGAAACAACATACGCTCGAAAGGGAATAATTAATCTCATATGATATCGTAGTGCTAACCACTCCATCTCCAGGTCATATATTTACCAGAAATTATCACTCAAATACCTTGAAGTTTGACTATTTATCACCTAGGTATCATGACATTTTAATATATATAATGGGGTACCTTGAGGTTTAAAAATTTTATCACTTAAATACCTTGAAGTTTAAAAATTTATCAACTAGGTACCCCTTCTACCAAAATTCGGTGAATTTTCGTTAGAAAATGATAAAGTGAGCATGATTTTGACAATATATAAATATTTTTATTAGAATTTGATGGTTTCTTATCCTTGACATGACACATATTTTGACAATATATAAGTAGTTTATATCATAATTCGGTAAAATTTTTGTTATGATTCATTGAATTTTTATAGAAAATATTGACATGAATTCTATATATAGTATAATTATATACTAAATCAGCATTTTTTATATAAAATTGGTCAAATTTGTACAAAAATTTATTGAATTATGATACAGGGTACTTAAGTGATAAAAAACTCAAATCTCAAGGTACTTTGTTGTATATTGAAATGTTGAGGTACCTAAGTAATAAATGTTCAAGCCCTAGAATACGTGATTGATAATTTCCCGATATTTATTTCTTGCTTGTCTTGAACTTATAAGGACTACAAAAGAAGTCGATTTACATTGACAAAAATAAATCCAAATATGACCTTATAATCTAGGGAGCCTTTGCCCAAAATGACCTAAGATAAAAAAATATTACCCAGAATAGTTTATTTTAAAAAATATTTTCTTAAATGGCCTCCATGTCAGCAAAATTTAAAATTTTATTTTTATTTTTTGTTTTGTTTTGGGGTTGAGGGTTTAAAATTTTTAAACAAATTTTTTTTAAAAATTTTCTAACTTGAGGCCATTTGGAAAAATATTTTTAAAATCGACCATTTTGGGTAGTATTTTTTTTTTGGACTATTTTGGGCAACGGCTCCTAGGATCAATCACTAATGTCCAACAAAAATTTAGAGAAAATGCTTTTGTATTGAAGATCAGCTAAAATTTAGGTACATTTTAAAAAATTACTTAGATTTCTATTTTTTCAATATATTATTTAAATTTAAAAAAAAATTTCGATGTTATACCCATGGTTATTAAAATCCCGATTCGGATCTTAGCATCTTACGATTTTACGATCTCACAATCATTCATCGACCTGGATTCTAAATAGAATCTTACTTTTATAGAATCTTACAATTCATTGATATTAACTCAAGCTAACGGATAGAATCATAATACAGGATTTACGATTATACCGATCTTATCTCAATCGTACCAACGTATACACAAAAAGTTGAAAAGTCAAAAATTTAAGCAGATATTGTAAACAAACGTACTTTCTTATCTTGAAATAAAAGAGAGTTAAATGAAATCACATTTATATTATATGTGATAATATGTTGTTTTATTTAATTATATTTTTCAATTTACCATTGTAAGTTGAGATATTATATATACCTTTTGTGAATTATGAAACTAATTTTTAATACGGAAAATAATTATACTATATATTAGTAGAATCTTATTATCTTCGATTCGATTCTATAATTCCGATTCTATAAGCCCCTAACGATCTTAAGTAGAATCCCACAACCTTATTTTGCTAACGAGGAACTCGGTTATCTAGTAAACCCCAGCCATGCAACGACCCACAAACCACAGGAGCCAGTTAAGTCAAAGATTCATCAGGGAGAGGTTCAAAGGGGGAATCGAAGTGAAGACCTTTTAACCTAAGTCTACATTTTATCCTCTTACTTGCCTTATACCACCATACTTTAACGAGAATTTATTACTTAGGTACCATAAGGTTTAAGGATTTATCACTTAGGTACTTTTACTTTCAATATATATAATGAGATACCTGAGATTTAAAAAATTTATCACTTAGGTACCCTGAAGTTTAAAATTTTATCGATTCGGTATCATTTTTTAAAATTATAGTTATTTTTTTATAAAGAATTGCAAACATAGGACATAGTTATAGCAATTTATAAGTGTCTTCTATCATAATGTTATAATTTTCTATCGTAAAATGCTAACATATCACATTATTTCACTTGTATGCTGATATCGCCCGTCATAATTCAGTGACATTTTTTTCGTACTTTATTTGATTTTTATTGAAAAAATTGATATAACTTGTAAATATTACTGTAATTATGTATTGCATCAACGTTTAGGGTGAAAAATGTTTGGATTTTCACAAATATTCACCGAATTCTCGCATAGGGTACTTAAGTGATAAAATTTTAAAACCTCGGGGTACCTCACTGTACAACAACAACAACAACAACTCAGTGCCTCAAGGGCTCCCGCACAAGCAGGATCTTGGGGGGTAGATGTACGCAGCCTTCCCTCTTTTAGGGGTTGCGCCCAGAAGGGAGGCTATTTTCGAGGACCTCCAACCTGAAAAGCTTGTCAGCAGCAATGAAGCCTAGCAACCTAGCAGCACGAGAGCCAATAAGCATATAAGCAGGGAAAAGCTAGGCAAATAAAGGCAAAGACATAGCAGATCGCAAATAAGCTAATTAACAGCTAGTCAATCAGGAGCTCGGATTGCACATAAGCGCGCCGACTCTGGACTACCCTAAAGGCCTAGAACACTAAATGTTAGGTATATGTCTCAAAATTACTTGGCGCATTAAGAAGAAGTGCCGTGAAGACCCCGATAGATCGGGTGGAGCTCGATCGATCGGGAATGTTACGTAAACAAAGGACGTCTGCAGTGAGGCGGCCGATCGATCGGGACCCCCGATCGATCGGGAAACAGGGTTTACGCGGCCTATATAAACGGACGTAGGGGTTTATCATTAGACATCCAAAGTCAAAGAGAGGCTTCCCTTGCGCGGCGCCGCACCAAAATAAATTGAGTGTTGAGAGAGAATTTTTTTAATTCGTCTTCTTCTTTTGTTCAATAATAAAAGCTCCGATCTTCGCCCGTGGTTTTCTCCCCTTTCGATTGTAAAGGCGTTTCCACGTAAATCGCTGTGTCTATTATTTCGTTTCTCTTTTAGTCCGATTGTTTGTCATTATTGTCGTGGTATTTGATTCGATTCAGATCCGGGTATATTATTTATTTCCTCACAAATTGGTATCAGAGCTTGGTTCTTCGAATTGATACAATGGCATTAGGTATTAAAACCGAGGTTGAGAAATTCAATTGTCAGCGAAGCTTTAGCTTATGGCAAGTCCGTGTGAAAGGACTCCTGACTCAGAACGGCTTGAAGAAAGCACTGGAGGGGAAAGAGAAGAAACCAGAAACGTTGACCGAGGCACAGTGGGAAGAGTTGGATGAGAAGGCTCTCACGGCTATACAGATGTGTTTCGCGGACGATGTTTTGTTAGAGGTATTGGAGATTAAAACCGCACAGGAGTTATGGGAGAAATTGTTAGCCATGTTTTGCCACAAGTCAGTCTCCAACAAACTCGCAGTGAAACGGCGGTTGTACACTTTTCGTATGTCAGAAGGTACATCTCTTAAAAACCATCTTAGCGAATTTACCTCAATTATTCATGAATTAAAGGCTTTGGATGATGTCCTTAATGACGAGGATCAGGCTATGATTTTACTGTGTTCGCTCTCAAATGCGTATAAGGGCTTCGTAGAAAGCATGATATACGGGGGTAGGCCAACTATTACTGTTGATGAAGTAAAAAGAAACCTAGTGAGTAAAGAACGGGTAGATAAGGAATTATCTGACTCGGTGAATGACTCGGGTAGTGGCTTACATGTGAGGGGTCGATCAGAACATAGGGGATCCAATGGTGGGAATAAGTCTAGGTCCAAATCTAGACATAAGAACTTGTCATGTCACTATTGTCACAAGAAAGGATACATAAAGAAAGACTGTTACAGATATAAGAATAAATCAAAAGAGGGTAACAGGGGTGGCCAGGGTCAAGACAAGTCCGCTGAGGCTAGTGTTGTAGAAAAGGATAGTGAGGGGGAGTTTCTATTAGTTGCTGATTCTCAGTCCAGGTCTATAGATAAGTGGGTCATGGATTCGGGTTGTTCGTTTCATGTTACTCCAAACAGAGACTGGTATTCCACGTATAAGTCTATACAAGGTGGGGTTGTCTTGATGGGTAATGATGCTGCTTGTAAGATAGTGGGTGTTGGAACAGTCCGTGTGAGAATGTTTGATGGAACTATTAGAACCTTAAGTGATGTTCGTCACGTCCCAGATTTGAAAAAGAACTTGATTTCTCTAGGTACCCTTGAATCTAATGGGTACAAATACACTGCTGAAGGTGGAGTCATGCGGGTCAGTAAGGGTGCGTTAATTGTGATGAAAGGAAATAGGGTTGGTACTTTGTATGAGCTTGCAGGTACAACCGTGATAGGTGCAGTTGTTGTTTCCACATCCGCTATGATAGATGCAGAGATCACAAGACTATGGCACATGAGAATGGGTCATATTGGTGACAAAGCATTGTCTGAGCTGAGTAAGAGGGGACTTCTTTGTGGTCAGTCAATAGGACTGATGGAATTCTGTGAGCACTGTATTTATGGGAAGCAGAAGAGAGTCAGCTTCCAGGCAGCAGTGCATCAGACCAAGGGGACGTTAGACTACATACATTCTGATATGTGGGGACCTTCCAAAGTGGCTTCTAAAGGTGGGTCCAGGTATATTCTAACGTTCACTGATGACTACTCACGTGAAGTTTGGGTCTCTATTTTCTTAAGCAGAAAAATGAAGTGTATGATATCTTCAAGAAGTGGAAAGTTCTGCTTGAAAAACAGATAGGGAAGCCAATCAAGAGGTTGAGGACTGATAATAGTCTTGAGTTTGTCGAAGGGGACTTCACTAAATTTTGTGAAGATTAGGGCATAGTCAGACACAGGATATGTACAGGTCGACCTCAGCAAAATGGAGTCGCTGAAAGGTTAAATAGGATGTTGCTGGAGAAGGCTCGTTGTATGCTTTCAAATGCAGGTTTAAAGAGAGAATGGTGGGCATAATCAGTTAGCATGGCTTGCTACCTTGTGAACAAGACACCGCATTCTTCATTACAGATGAAGACTCCTGAAGAGGTATGGTCTGGTTCAACTTCTGATTATTCTCAGATCAAAGTTTTTGGTTGTCCTGCATATGCATATGTTAATGATGGAAAGCTGGAGTCTAGGGCCAAGAAGTGCATCTTTCTTGGTTATAAGTCAGGTGTGAAGGGATATAGATTGTGGGATCCATGTGTTCAGAAGTTTCTGACGAGTAGAGATGTTACTTTCGATGAGTCTGCTCTACTTAATCCGCCACACACACCCTCCATTGACAGAGATACAGTTCAAGTTGAGACACCTGATTATACAGAGATACAGTCAGATCAGCAGATTGTTTAGCTTGAGAGTATTCCTACACCTCAGGTACGGGTTTCTGATGTTGTTACTGATAATGTAGAAATAGGTCAGCAGGTGGAGAATATTACTATAGCTGGTGGTAGACCGAGGCGACAGATCAGGCCTCCTGAGAGATATGGGTATGAGGAGATGATTACCTATGCCCTCTCTACTGCTGAAACGTTAGATGACAGTGAGCCGACTTCGTATACAAAGGCTGTATCGAGATCAGATGCTGAGAAGTGGCTCGTTGCTATGAATGAAGAGATTCTGTCTCTTCATAAGAATCAGACTTGGGAACTGGTGAAGCCTCCTACAGGGAAAAGACTGGTTGGATGCAAATGGGTCTTCAAGAGAAAAGAGGGCATTCCTGGAGTGGAAGATGCGAGGTACAAGGCACGTTTGGTAGCTAAAGGCTACAGTCAGATACAAGGTGTTGATTTTCATGACATTTTCTCACCTGTAGTTAGACACACTTCGATTCGTGCATTATTGTCTTTGGTTGCCATGCATGATTTTGAACTTGAACAATTGGATGTCAAAACTGCATTCTTGCATGGTGAACTAGAAGAGAGTATTTTTATGCATCAGCCCGAGGGTTTTGTTGTTGAAGGAAAAGAAGATCATGTGTGTTTGCTTAGACGGTCTTTATATGGTTTAAAGCAATATCTTAGACAGTGGTATAGGAGATTTGATCAGTTCATGACAAGTCATGATTACATCAGGAGTAAGTACGACAGTTGTGTGTACTTCAAAAAGATAGATTCAGGCTTTATTTACTTGCTTTTGTACGTTGATGATATGTTAATTGTAGCACGAGATATGAAAGATATCGATGATTTGAAATCAATGCTGAAGATTGAATTTGAGATGAAGGATCTTGGAGCAGCTAAGAAGATATTAGGTATGGAAATTCATAGAGACCGAGAAGCTGAAAAATTATACTTGTCTCAGGAGAAGTATATTGAGAAGGTGTTAGACAGGTTTCATATAAAGGATGCTAACCCGGTTAGCACACCCTTAGCAGCTCATTTCAGACTCTCAGCGTTAGATTCGCCTCAGACTGAGGAGGACATCAGGTACATGTCTCAGATTCCTTATTCTAGTGCAGTGGGCAGTATTATGTATGCGATGGTTTGCACGTGTCCAGATATTGCTTTTGCTGTGAGCAGAGTTAGTAGGTACATGGCGAATCCGGGCAGAGAACATTGGCATGCAGTAAAGTGGATTCTCAGGTATCTTCATGGAACCTCTGATTTGTGTTTGGAATATGGGAAAAGTAAGTGCTGTTTGGTTGGGTATGTAGATTCTGACTATGGTGCAGACCTTGATAAGAGGAGGTCCACTTCAGGGTATGTGTTTTGTTTAGGTGACATAGCTATCAGTTGGAGAGCGTGTTTGCAGCTTGTTACAGCACAATCTACTACCGAGGCCGAGTACATGGCAGTAACAGAAGTGTTCAAAGAAGACGTCTGGTTGAGAGGATTGATCAGTGAAACAGTGTCGAGTAGGGGACAGTTAGAGTATACTGTGATAGTCAGTCCGCTATTCACCTAGCGAAAGATCAGATGACTCATTATGACCGAACGAAACATATTGATGTGAAGCATCACTTTATCAGAGATCTGATTGACGAGCGGAAGGTGGAGTTGAGGAAGATTGGGACTGAAGATAACCCAACAGACATGTTTACAAAAGTTCTACCAGGTAGCAAGTTCGAGCATTGCTCGAATTTAGTGGGTCTTTCAGTATGATGTATGTTAGCCCCAGTTGAGGGGGCGTTTGTGGAGAAGGTGGGGTTTGTTTTATTGTTGATGTTGATTTTGAGCCAAGGTGGAGATTTGTTAAGTATATGTCTCAAAATTCCTTGGTGCATTAAGAAGAAGTGTCGTGAAGACCCCGATCGATCGGGAATGTTACGTAAACAAAGGACGTCTGCAGTGAGGCGGCCGATTGATCGATCGGGACCCCCGATCGATCGGAAAACAGGGTTTACGCAGCTTGTATAAATGGACGTAGGGGTTCGTCATTAGGCATCCAAAGTCAAAGAGAGGCTTCCCTTGTGCGGCGCCGCACCAAAATAAATTGAGTGTTGAGAGAGAATTTTTGTAATTCGTTTTCTTCTTTTGTTCAATAATAAAAGCTCCGATCTTCGCCCGTGGTTTTCTCCCCTTTCGATTGTAAAGGGGTTTCCACGTAAATCACTGTGTCTATTGTTTCGTTTCTTTTTTAGTCCAATTGTTTCTCGTTATTATTGTGGTATTTGATTCAATTCAGATTCGAGTATATTGTTTATTTCCGCACACTAAATATAGCACAAAAGCTGAACTACTCTACTCTACTCTGCTACCTCTGCTACTCCTATGCTAGCTCTCCATTGGGCTTTATCTAATACCATCTCCTCCTTAAGATTTAGGTGGGTCAGGTCTTATCTGATCGTCTCCAACCATCTTTTCTTTGTCCTGCCTCTCCCTCTCTTGCCTAACGTAGTATGAGGCTACTCGCATCTCCTGACCGAAGCGATGCTCGGTCTCCTAACATGTCCGAACCACCTCAAACGTTACTTCCTAATTTATCCTCATCGGAGGCTACGCTCAAATCTTGGGATACTTCAGTGATAAAATTTTGAAATCTTAATTTAAGTGGATATAGCTTGATGCCACGTTGTCAAAAGTGGGGCCCGCCATCTTTATCAAACGGTTTCTTTTCCGCCCCCAGTTTTGTTCTTCTTGTTGTTCTCCCTCTTATTTATTTTTCAAATTTTTTATTATTTTTATCCTCCTTATCCTCTCTCTCTCTCTCTCTAAATCTGAAAATTTTCATCAATTTATCTCTTACGCTTTCAAATTCAATCGATTCTTCATTGTTTCGGATGTGTTAATTATTCATCAGATCTGTTTGATTGTTTTTTTCTCAACGTTTCGGTTGATGAATCGTCGGTTATTTTCCAATTGTGGCTTTGAATGATGTAACGCGTCGTCCTGCAATACCTAGATCTGTGATTGCAAGTTTTTGCATTTGAATCTAGTGAAATCGCGTTCAATTTGTAGAGATTGGATGATTGCTTGTATTCTAGGGTTTCTGAATTTGTGAATTTGCTTTGGATATAGCTACAGGGAATCTAGTTCAAGACAAGTTTCATTGAATTCGTGGCGATTGACTAATTAATTGTATTCTAGGGATTTCGAATTTTCGATTTGCCTTGAATATGGTCACAGTGAATCTGAAAATATTCAAATTTCATTGGATTCGTGGGGATTGACGTACGAAATTGCATTCTAGTGTTATCGGATTTGTGGATATGCTTTGGATATAGCAACAGTGAATCTAGTTTAAGTTAAATTTAGTTGAATTTGCAGCGATTGACTAATGAAATTGGATTCTATGGTTATCGAATTTGTGGATTTGCTGGAATTGATTGAATTTGTGGCGATTGACTAATTAAATTGGACTCTAGGGTTTTTCGAATTGTTGATTTTTCCCTAAATATGGTAACTGTGAATCTGGGCTTGCTTCACTATGTGCTAGACCATGTATATGGTGCATTTATGCACAGAACAAAGATCAGCCCACTATTTTTCTCAAGGGGTTGGGGAGGAACAAAGCTTGATTTGCTTGAGAAACTAATCAAGCAGCTTTTTCCGCAAGTCGAAGGCGAAAATTGGCCGCCTATATTGATTGAGCCAATGTGGAAAACAATGTGGGAGACTAGAAATGCTTGTTTGAAAGAAGGGGTGTTTAAGACTCCTTGTGATGAGCAGCTTCTTTCTGCATTGCCCATTGAGAGCCACAATGCTAGGGTTGCTTTCCTTGTCCCGAAAAATGTTCCGCCGGAGAAAATGGCGTGTGTTGTTCATCTTGCAGGTAAAACTGGTAAACTTTTGGTCTTTTGCTGATTCTATAGATGGTTAATGGTTCGTTTGTTGAATCAAGAGGTGTAAATGAGATGAGTTGAGCTGAGCATCCCCTTGTAAGAACTCGAGCTGGATAAGGCTTGGTTTGTAGTTTTTGGGTTTGTTAGAAACCGAAGACCTTATTTTGGAGACAATTTTTGCTAGGTTTTTTATTCTTGTTTTCAGATTTTACCTATTTGAACTGAAAAATGAAACTAGAAAAACATAAACCAGAAAAAAAAAATTATTTCAAATTTTGGTTTTTGGTTTCTCAAACTCAAAACTGCTAGCAGAGATACCAATTCCCAGGTGATCAAGCATGTTTAGAAAGTTTTTCTCAATTTCTTTGCTGACCTGGTAAACACGAATTGCAACGAATGATTTTGAGTAGTTGGTCTCCTACTTTATGGTTATTATTGTGTATTAGACAAGGATTTCTAGACCATTTTGTTCTTGATTGTTTCCTATGCCTAAATTCAAATTGATTCTTGTGGTGCTTACATCTCTATGCATCCACCTGGTTCACAAAATCATTGGTTACTGAAGTCAGTTGGCAGATTGAATAACGTAATGCAATGCTCTCGTCACAGGCACCGGGGATCATACATTTGAACGAAGATTGCGTCTAGGCGGACCGTTGCTAAAAGAAAACATAGCAACCATGGTACTAGAAAGGTGAGAAATACTCCATGATTATCCTCCATAATGCACGTTAGGGATCTTATGTGGAGAAGAAGTCCACTGGTGACGCTAGTACAAGACTGGTCAAAACCCTAGCAATGGAAGCAATTGGTTGGAGCCCCCAATTGTCAAGGACCTCTTTTGAAAATTGGTTACATTAAGAGTTTGCTTCTAGTGCATATCATCATCCATAGTTGGAGACACAACCTCTAATGTATGATACACTGTGTGCTTATCATCATTCATTGTTGGAGAAACAACCACTAATGTATGATACATTATAAATACATGTAAATGCATAAGACAAGTGACCCGTATATTAGCTAATGTTATGACATAAAGTGAATTATTCATGGTGCACTTAAGATAGCATGGACACCTCAGCTACCAGAAAAGGGCCCATTGATCAAACTTGCTTTTGACCACTAAATTTGCAGGACCGGGCCTACTCCAATAACAAATATCACATCAGAATTATGAGAAAAAAGAAATCAACGCTTGAGCCTACTGTTGTGTTACTCCACCTAATGCCAGTTGGCTTTGTGATGGATCTCATTTAGGCTTATATATGGACCTCACATTCCAACATTGATGAAATTTCACATCTTATGGCAGTCTTCTCATTGTTACATACATGTTTTGATGCAGCCCATTCTATGGACAGAGGCGGCCTTCGATGCAGCGTGGTTCCAAGCTCTTGTGTGTGAGCGACCTGCTGTTGTTAGGAAGAGCTACTATTGAAGAAGCTCGAAGTCTCTTATACTGGTTGGACTCGGAGGTGGGGTTTGGCAAGCTGGGTGTGTGTGGACTTAGCATGGGTAAGCCATTTGAATCATTTACTCTTTGCAAAACCATCGGAAAGTGTAAATTATTTAACTGTTTTGCAATAGTCCACAACACAAACGTTTTAAGTGTTATCTTGTATCTTAGGAGCTCGTTTGGTGCGAATAACCCAGACAATTAGTTCAAGTGGTAAGCATAAGGGTGCACACGGCCTGGATTGACAGTTTTTTAGTGAAACGAACTAAACAGAACCATTTTCTATTTCAAATTGGGCCAGATGGTAACTGGTTTATAGTTTCTACCATAATATTAGAAAAATAAATATTATAAACAATTGTATTTGGATCTAGTGGCTCATACAGTGTCCGGGCCTAAGGGTTCAAATCCGGCCATTGGGTGCAAATAATTCCTCGCTACCATCCACTTGATTTTTGAGCCTCAACTGACCTTGTTGGCCGTATGGAAACTTCTAAACAGACAATGCCCTTTAACTTGGGGATTAGTTGAAGTGCGCATAAATTGGTCCAAACACCTTTGGTATCGAGAAAACTGTATTTGCACAGGAAGTAGTCCTCCACTAAACGCTGCGAAATAAATTTTGAGGATTCTTCTTATTTAGGTGGAGTACACGCCGCAATGGTTGGATCACTGCACCCAACACCCATAGCGACACTTCCATTCCTTTCCCCGCACTCTGCTGTTGTAGCGTTTTGCGAAGGCGTTTTAAAGCACGCCACTGCATGGGAGGCGCTGAGAGAGGATCTAGCAGCGCAGAAAGCTGCAATGACACTTGAGGAAGTAATAGAGAGAATGAGAAACGTGCTGTCCCTTACTGACGTCACCCGATTTCCCATTCCCAAGAACCCTCATGCAGTTATTCTTGTTGCAGCGACTGTAAGTAAACCTTCAAATTGCTTGATCTTAATAATCATAAGTTAGGGGCATATATGAGCCGACCTGAACCCGAGCTCGTCTGCATTTAGCTTGTCTTGGGCTCGGCTCGGTTGAGCTTGAGCCCAACTTGGTGAGTCCTTATTTGGGTTCGTTGAGGCTCGATCCAAGTTCGTTTGGGCTCGAACTCAGCTCAATAAATTGTATTAGAACAGGCTCGTTTAAGCTTGTGAGCCTATCAGCTAGAGCTTCACTGACCTCTGCTCATCTCAGCGAGGTAATCGCACTGTCTTAGCTCCTTGACACCCCTTGGGATGCACTTAGCTGGGAGCTGGCATATATGCCGTAGGTCACCCAAATTCGTGTATGGGAGTTGCACATACAAGTCTATTTTCTAATACTAGCATTCAGCTCTTGTATCTAATATAGCTTGCATCACATTGTTTGTTCATGTAGAATGATGTTCTTGTTTTAGCTTTACTTTTCTAATCATCTGAACAATAGTGTATTAGGTGGAGCAGTTTTGTAGATTTATATGTTAATCATTTTTCACCGGCAAATTCACTGTAGAATTTTCGCTAGATTTACATGTAGCATCCTTAATACTTTCCTTCACATGTCAGCGTTTTCAAACCCTCACCTTCTCCAGTACAAACAGAAATTACGTGAAATTGGATCAAACATTCATTGGATCAGTACATCAAATTTAAATGCACCTTTTATTCTCAAAGACTTGGTACTCAAACGGAAGCCTAGACCCTTCACTAGCTCTTATACCATGTGAAATTTCACCAAATCCAAACTTAGCCCACTAGGCTTATCACTTCTCTCTCATAATTCCAATATGAGAATTTTTTATTTATTTATTTTTATTTATTTTATTTTTTACTGTACTCGCATGTGGAGTCTTTAGAACTTTGAAGTTAAGCGTGCTTGGGCAAAAGTAGTACCAGGATGGGGGACCTCCTGGGAATTCCTCGTGTTGCCGACCCTATAAGATTGGGGGTCCTCGGAAACAGCCTCTCGGTAGGGTAACACCCTGAAGGGGTAAGGCTGCGTACATTCACCCCTTTCAGACCCCGCTTATGTGAGAGCCCTTGAGACACTGGGTTTGTTGTTGCATGTGGAGTCTTTAACATATCTTTCTTGCTAGATTGGATTGTATTTGGCTAGAGGGATGTGAATGCTTATGGTGCATAAAATTCATGAAAAAAAATTTAGTTTTTGTTTCAAAATTTTCAAATGTTTTTTTTCCCGAAAACACTTGGAGAACTTAGAACTGTGGAGAATTCAGAAAACTAGAAAGGGAACTCATAGGCTTCACTTGTTAACATTTACATGGGAAAACTAGAAAGGGAACTCATAGGCTTCACCTGTTAACTTTTAGTTGGACAAGCTTCGAAATTTCAAGCTTGAGCTCGTCTTGATTCAGTTGAGCTCGAGTCCAGCTCTGCAAGCTCTAAGCTAAACACACCTTATTACGCTCATTTAAACTCAATCTAGGCTTATTTTAGCTCGTTTGGGCCCGAGCTCGGCTTAAACTTGATTGATATTTAGCCTAGTGTATTGTATTAAGATAGGCTCAATTAGTCTTATTAGGTTCGCGAGACTATGAGCTCAGTCTTTGATCCAAGTTAGACTAAAATGCAAGGCTTGCTTCTGGTATATAATAATGAAAATGAATGATGAATGCAGGATGATGGGTACATACCAAATCACTCAGTGTTAGAACTACAAAAAGCATGGCCGGGCTCAGAAGTGAGGTGGGTCACCGGCGGTCATGTCTCTTCCTTTCTTCTTCATAACGGTGAGTTCCGTCGCGCCATTGTTGATGCTCTCCATAGATTAGATTTCAAGCAAACTCCCCCTTTGTATTTTTGATTTGTGATCCTCCCTTGAATGTAAAACATTGATTTGTTCTTCTCGCTTTCAGGGCCGGTTTGGTATGGTTTTCCGTTTGCTGTTTTTGATTTTTGAGAGACTGAAAGCTACGTTTTAGAAATGATTTTTCCGGGTTTCGGTGTTCGGTTTTAGTTCTTTTCTTGTGTGAATGAAAACTGAATACTGATAACTAGAAAAAAAAACTTTTCCGAAGCCTATTTTTTGGTTTATCGAAAATCGAAATCTATGAGTGGAAAATCATACCTAAGAAGCCCTTTGGAACCTGTAAACGGATTTACTTCCGATTTTCCCTTTTGTTTTGGGTTAACTGTACCATAGATTCCAGTATTTGTCTTGTATGTCAATTTAGTCCTTTCATTTTAATTGTGTTAATTTAGTCACATGGTGAAATTAACATTTAATTGGTGATGAGATTTTTAATGCTCGAGTTACGAGTGGGTTCTAATTGGGTCATCAAACATGTTTCTATTCGGTCATTTGCATTTGTCGTGGCCCCATTAAAACGCACACCATTCTGCTCAACTTTAATTTCACCATTGAACTAAATTGACACAACATAAATTGTATAAGAGCTAAATTGACATGATTCAAAGTGAAATGACTAAACTGACATGGGTAACGGACATGAATTTACGGTCCAAATAACCCTTTTAAAAAAAAAAATAAAAAATAAAAGAGAAAATGGGGGTGACCCAAATGGCTAAGGCATGTCATTGTGTTGTGTTCTTCATTGTTCTTAATTTCTTTTTTTTTTTTTTTTTTTTTTAAATTTTCAATCATCCCCACATATGGGGAGAAAGGTATGTATGTTTCTACTTAAATTACTTACAATAAGATGATGTTAGTGTTGCATCTCGTGTTCGAAGCTCATCAACTTAACCTTTTTTTTTTTCTCTCAATCTACTAGCAACATTCCCAGTGCTCCAAGAACTTCCGTCTAAGCAGGGTCGGGGGAACTTGGGTGAGAATAGTACCAAGGTGGGTGACCTTCTGGGAAGTCCTCGTGTTGCACTCCTCAGGTCGGGGATTCTCGGAAACAGCCTCCCTTCAGGGTACCTTGAAGGAGGAAGGCTGCGTACATCCACCCTCCAGACCCTGCTTAGAAGAGAGCCCTTGGGGCACTAGGAATGTTGCTAGCAGTTGTTTGTAGTCTCCTTATCAATGTAAAAATAAGATATGAACTAGGATAATTCTATTAACAGAGCAAATATGTTATTGTCAGAGTAGTTTTATGAAATTTGTGACTATTATTCATTATAAGTAAGTTTGTATTTATTTTTAACATGAAAAAAAACATGATAAATGTATTAGCTTGTTTAGGAATGGTAATTGATTTTATTTTTTTTAAAGCTCTTTTTACCCAAAAAAAAAAAAAATTACTTTGAAAAGTTGTTATTTTTCACTTAATAATTATAGTTTTTTAATTTTTCAGAAAATCATCTTTAAAAGTCTAAAGTTTTTCAATTAATTACCTTAAATGATATTGTTAATTGTTTTTTTACCTACTTGTGACTTTTATATAGGTTTTAGAGCGTCAATTAAGCATGACTTAAAAGTATTTAAGGTGGCAAAATATTTTCTGCCCCTCGTTCCCCACCAAGGTTCAAATCCCACCACTAAATCCTCTCGGGATAAACCTAGTCGGGGGAGGCAGGCATGTGAATGCGTTGCTAACTTGATTAGTTTCAACTTATTTTCATGTGCACTCAAAAAATAAAAAAAAGATAAGTTAAAATTCACATGGAAGTCACGTAATACATACCAAATAGTTACCAACACGATTTAAGGTGATTAACTGAAAATTTTCAAGATGGGTTTCTGTAGAAAAACCCTTTCTACAACAACAATAACAACAGTCTTAGTGTTCCAAGGGCTCCCACTTAAGCAGGGTGTGGCGGGGTGGATGTATGCAGCCTTCCCCCTTCAGGGTGTTACCCTGAAAGGAGGTTGTTTTCAAGAACCCCCAACCTGAAAAGCGTGACAGCATGGGGAGCATGGCATCCTAGAGGCATGAGGATGTAGAAAAACCCTTTCTATCCTTACAAAAACACAGTAGAAAACTAAAAAAAGTTTGGCCAAACAGAAACTAACCATAAACTTGACCAGTAAGGGTGGGGCATGCTGTTAATTTGTTTTTTTTTCGATAAATATTGACGTAGCCGTAGTACAAACAGACAACTCGAAAAGACGAGCCCTCAGCCACCCCATAAACGGAAGTGGGTACAAAAAAGAGACCAGATCAAATAGGGAACAAACAGGCACCAAAAGCAAAACACCCAAACAGAACATAACAAACACCAAGCACAGGTCAGACAAGACGCGCAAGAACAAGCTTAGACATATATCCCAAATGATGAAAAACTAGACGAACAATACAAAAAACAGGAGCAGGATTGAAGCCTCAACCACAAACCCATCCACCTCATTAATCTGTGTAATTATTTATCTGTATCTATACATCATGTGTATGATTAACTAAACCAAATAAAAAAGGAATTAAAAACATCTATAAAACTAACACAATTTTATTCAAGTAAACCAATAAAAAAAAAAAAAAAAACACAGAAATGAAAGCAAAAATATTTTTGGTGTTCATGCATGAATTAGGGTCCTCGAAAACAGCCTCTCGTTAGGGTCTCACCCAAAAGGGGTAAGGCTACGTACATCCTACCCTTCCTAGTCCCTAGGAATGGAGGAGCCCTTGAGGCACTAGGCTGCTGTTGTTGTTGTATATATGAATTAGAGATTTTGTTTTATTCTTGGGAGGGCCTGGCTAGCCATAGAGCGCTGAGTGCCTGGAGACGGTGGAAGTACTCTGCGATCGCCAAAAAACACCGCGCTGCTTGTCTCGTGGTCAGCATTTGGTGTAGCCGGTGAACTGTTTGGTGTCTTAGACTATCCGCCTGTAATTGGACAATTTTCATCATTATCAGTAATGACGTATTCTGCTATTATGTCAACTGCAATAGTGTATCTCCTTTACAGACGAAAAATTTGGAGATGAATTTGGCTTATTCAATACCTAGTATTCAAAATGGCAACACTAATGGAAGCGTAAAATCAACATCAATGAACACACCAAACTTACTTGGGTGCTTCTCTTAACTAGAGGGAAAAACTATGTGATTCAAATGGGTGTTTCATCTGCTATTGAATTTTAGAATTACAATCTAGAATCATAATTCAAAACCCGGTACAAAACAAAGCTACAAACCCTCCTCAATGTAACTTTTGCTGGAAAAAGTTACAAACCTTCCATCAAAATGATCGGAAAGTGACTCTTTTCATGTTTTGATGAACCACAAACAAAACACTCACAATCGTATTTCCTCGTGCACTTCTTACAAAATCACGCTAACCCGCACGTTCTTTCTTTTCAGAGTGCCCCATACCATCAACCTCCTTGTATTATCCTAATCTCGTTCAAATTCTAAACTAATTTAGATACTTAAATCTTATTAAAACCGCAATCATATCTTTCCTGATTTTGTTTTATCAATTTTAATATTCTTATAATATTTGAATAAGGGTGCGATGTGGTGATACGGAATGAAAACGTGAAATCGATTTGAACACGTTAAAAGTCGAGAGTAACTTGGAATCTACCAAAAGAGGGAAGGAAACTAGGCAACAAAGCAGAAGGTGAAAGACAAAAGGCACAGTCGGAAAAGGCTCGATAAAAAAGTGTATTTATAGGCAAAACAAAAGAAACTCAAAAGATGCAAAATTATGAAATTGCTAGCCATAAAAGTGGCCTCAAAACATGAGGAAAATAGGCACGGCCAGCGGTGAAGTGGTTGGGATTGCATTGTTCGACCGGAGAGCTTCGATTTGACAAGTAATCAGCCACGTAACTTCTTACAAATCAAATATTATGGCCGTTCAAAGTTGCCGAAGTAAATCACTGTTTCTAAACCATCCGGTTGGATTTCTAGGGGTGCAATTGCTCCATAAACTCTTCATCCTGTCGTTCTATATCAAATAAGCAGTATATTCCTCTTTTTTTTTTATTTAAATTATATCCTTTTAAGATATATTCTTATTCATTTTCAAAGTCTAGTGGCTTGGATTAGGTATTGTCACATAATTTAGCGTTCAAGATTTTACGTATGAGTATAGTAATAAAATCTTATATTAAAGTTATAATAAACCAGAAATTACTATATAAACATAAAGGAATTTATTATTTAGTTATCCTAAGGTTTTAACATCTATCATATATATATTTTGGCAATTATATAAAAAGAATAAGGTAATCAGAAAAATTATATCACTTACGTAAGTTAAAAATTTTAACAACCATGTACCTTTTCATTAAATTCTGGCGGTTTTTTGTAAAAATGTTACGGTAGAGGATAAATTTGACAATATATAAGTATCTTTTATTATAACCTGATAACTGTTTTTATAGAAAACTTGCTTTAAATTTATTCATCATATTTATCGATGCACGCTTCCGAAATCTAAAAAAGGTATATTAAACCGACTATATTAACTTATTTATTGCTTGGACAAGACTAGTACCTAGAGGGGATCAACATGAAAGCACCGGACCCCTTTAGAACTTCGAAATTAAGCGTGCTTTAACGAAAGTAATATCAAGATGGGTGACTTCCTGGAAGTGCTCGTGTTGCACCCCTCAGGTTGGGGGTTATCGGAAACAACCTCCCTTCAGGCTGCGTATATCCGCTCCCCCCAGACCCTGCGTAGATGGGAGTCTTTGGGATACTGGGAATGTTACTTGCAAAATTAACTTAAACTTACTTGTCGGACGAAGTTTTCAAGATTGGCGAGCTTGTTCATGGCAACGACCATATGTCCCATGTAGTTGGCCATGTCGAAAGGACAACTTAGTGTGTTTGATGCTACGGTGTCGGAAATAGACTGGCATAAGGCCTCGTTCCCTTGCGATAGCGCCTCCTCTGCTTCTTGTGTGGACTGTTGCAATCCGCATATCCCCATCAGTTGATGGTCCGTTAATGGCTCGATTTGATGTATGATTATCTGATTATAGTCCACTCATTACAACGATACAATGAAGTTAGTTTCGTCTCTATGTATATATTAAAATGTTGAGATTTACAGAAAGTAACAACGATATGATTAAGTTAGTTTCGTCTCTATGAGCTAATCTTTTTAGCCCTATCTGGTTGAGTTTGAGGCTCACTTGTTGTTCTATAAAAAAATAATTAATAAATCACCGAACACCAAACTTTTAATAAAAGACCGACCATATTATCAAAGTTAGGCATGCATGAATTTCGTTTGGCGCCTGTCATGAGGGCGTTTCACTTAGTCGCATCTCCTACCCATGTGGTCATTGCTCAGGGGTTAGGAGTTCGATTCTCGTTGAGGATATATTCATGACTTACTTGCTCATGGGAATTGTGGGCCTCCTCATAGGCCGGGGTTGGCTGGGGCAACCCAGTCCCTCGTTGCGATTTTGTTTAGCACTCTTCGGTTGGGGCGGAGCTGCGTTTGAAAGCTAGGCGCCACTTGGCTAATCGTAGAGAGTTAAAAAAATTTACTTATATGTAGTTCGGTGCTAAAAAAATTCATTAATATTAGTATATTGCTTTTCTTTTTAACTTTGTAAATTAAGTGCTAACAAAATCACATATGGCTAGTTTATTTTTTTAATTATTTTTCCTTTAATTCTAAAAAAAAATTATTATGATAAAAAGGGTAAAATACTTACTAGTATCTTAAGATTTGATGTATTAATTTTTAATCTATGTGGTTTGTAAAATAATTTTTTGTCCCGAAAATTTGCATCTATTTAATAAATTGTCCATATATCGGTCTGAAAGGGTATAAAATGCCTTTATTTGTTGATAACCTCACCTATTCTCCTCATTTCACACGCCAACCGCAATGTCGTGACACATCTAATGATGAAAAGTTGGATGAAAGACATATTTTATACCCTTACAAATTGTGATTCGGACTACTTTATTAAATACATGTAAATTTTTGGATTAAAATTTATTTAGAAATGTTTGTGGACTAAAAAATTATTATATCGAACTTCAGACTGCTAACATATAATTTATCCAAAATAATAATTTTACAATAATGTTATCAAATTTCACCTCGACCCACAGAGTTAGCTCGCATGAGGTCCACATATCCAAGCGAGTTTCATAGTAAAACCAATTGGCATTGGGTGAACGAACTCACTAGACTTATATATTTATCTCTTCTTTTCTAAAACTGCTATGTAGGATTCATAGTTGACTCACAGTGGAGCTCTTAGCGTTACAACTATTTATCAAAAAAATCTTAACAGTAGAACTTCACACGTGAGTTTAATTCGAATCCCACGCAGGAGTTCTGAGAGTGACGATACCAACATAGTCGATTGCTCCACATAATGCCAAGTCATTTTAGAATGGAATCCCGCATGGGCTTATATGTGAACCTTGTATGTTCCAGCTTCGTGGGTCCGGCTTAAAAAGCCATATGAAATTTAACATGACATCAGAGAAGGTGGATGAAAGAAAATGAGACCTGGAGGAGGTGGGAAGGGCGGTAACCGGCAAGCCAGAGGAAGCAACGCTCAGCGGGTGAGACCCACGCGCCGGAGAGCAGGTGGAAGATATCAGTCTTGGCTATGATGCTCTTTAGGCTCACGATGACGTCATAGTGGGCCACCCAGTTGTCCACGTAGACTTTCAGTTCATTTTCCGGTAAGTGCTCTTCCACCGTCGCCGCCCTCAGCGCCGCCGTCAGCCGGTGGTGCTCCTCCACCCACCTGGCGAACTCCATCTCAAACGCCGCCGCATCTACACCAAATCATTAAAAATATGTGTAATTGTAAATTAATACTATGGGGCATTTTTATTTTCAAGATGACACGCGAAAATTAAAAATTTTTAAAATAGTATGTCCATTCATTGTGTACTTTCAAGTATGTTGAAGTTTGAATATTTTATTACTCAATATTCTGTGTTGGAATTTAATAAATTTTTGTAAGAATCCGACAAATTTAATACAAAAAACGATAATATAGCACATGATTACGATTAAAAAAATTCCAAATTGTGATGTAAACTACTTATATAATAACAAAATAATGTATGGTGTCAAGGAACCATCTGTTCCAAAAGCTTAAATTGATAGGTGGAGGCCTAGGAATGGTTTTATATTGTAATGTGCCCCCTCACGCGAATGTCAATTGCGATTGAAGCGTGGATAATGCACAGCTCTACCTTTTACCTTGTGCTTAAATTGTTTTTAATATTGGAAGTAGGGGTTGCTAAGATTCAAACCCGTAACCTCTTAGTCAAGAAAGCTCTAATACCATTTCAAGGAATCATCTGTCCCAAAAGCTTAAGCTAATGGGTGAAGGCCCTAGGAATAATTTTATACTCTAATATACGGTATTCGTATTCTTTGGACAAAAAATAATCCAATTCTAATAAAAATACTTGTATATTATCCGAATCTTGTCCTATTTTAGCATTTTTTAACAAAAAAATCTAACAAATTTTTGAGTAAAGGCACCAGATTGATTAAAAATTTAAAACTTTAGAGTACTTAAATGATAAAATATTTAAACTTTAAGGTAATTTATTATATATATTAAAAAGTTAAGGTACAACAACAACAACAAACCCAGTGCCTGCAAGGCTCCCACAAAAGCAGGGTTTGGGGGGTAGATGTACGCAGCCTTCCCCCTTCAAGGGACTACCCTGAAGAGAGGTTGTTTCCGAGGACCCCCAGCCTGAGAAAAGTTAAGGTATATAAATGATAAATGATTAAATTTTAGAATACTTAAGTGATAATTTTCTGGTACATAAAAGTAGTGTATTTAAAAGAAAGAAAAAAGAGGTAGTATATACCTGAGCTGATGTTGGTGAGAGGTAAGCAATGGTCTCCAACTCCAAATAAACCTCCCCCCATAAATATGCCCTACACAACATATATTTATTTTTAATTTATTTCATTAAATATTTTTTACATTTATTTAATATTACAAACTATAATATATTTCTTTGTTCTAACTTGAACATGATAAATCTTGTTCAGCCTGAGTTAGTGTCGAGTTTTTATCGAGCTTTTAAACCTTTTAAAACTTAAGGTTCATTTACCGGGCTTCAATGCACTGGATCCCATTAGAACTTCGAAGTTAAGCGTGCTTGGGCGAGACGTGTTGCCAATCCTATAAGATTGGGGGTCCTTAGAAACAGCCTTTCGGCAGGGCTATGCTCTGAAGGGGTTGGCAACACGTATTAGTGTGTTTAATATTTCAAACCTTTTATGCTTTTATGCTTCTCAGGTTGGGAATTCTCGGATACAATCTCCCTTTAGGGTAGCATCCTGAAGGGGTAAGGTTGCGTACATTCCCCAAATCCTGTATTTGCGGGTGCCCTTGATGCACTTAATTTATTGTTGGTGTTGTAAACTAATATATTTCTTTTATTAAATATCTACTGGAAGTATGTGAATGGAACATTCTTCTGAAAATATAATATTTTAAAGTAATTAATATTTATTATTAATAAGAAAAATAATGTACTTTGGATCAAAGTCACAAAAAGCCAAAATGTTTTGGATTGGGATAATATTATTATTCCGGTTTTTTTTTTATTGAAATATTTAAATTTTTTAATATTTTAATTCGTATTTAAATTTTTTTTTAAAATTTTTAATGTTATACCTTAATCTTAATGTCATAAATATCAGTTTGTTTTTGCTCATGTAACTTAAAAAAGAAGAGAAAATAATTTTTAAAAAATTTATATTTAGAAAATAATTTTTAAATAACGTTACATTAAGGTATGACATCGAAAAATTTTGGAAAGCTTAGGTGTGACGTTAAACAGTTAGATCATCTAGATTATTTTTTGAACCAGGACTTAAAATTTAGGTAGTTTTTAGTAAAAAAGCACTTTACAACAAAGTTGAATTGCATTTCTGTCATTTCGGCTATCTATAATAGGTCTTCTAATTGTCCATGGAAATATCAGGCTATCATTCGAGACATTTGGACGCTCGAACCTTTTTTTGATTCTATTTCTTTTGTACGGGTTCCTAGGTTATATAATAGGTGGCTAGACATCGTATTACTAATGTTTGTAATTGTAAGTGGTTGATTTTCCTGGCTCGTGAACTCTTGGATGTAATCTCGTTTGATATGGTATGTTAGTTGCTGTGTGTAGGAAGATTTCCGGACGGGTGGTGCATACAACCCATAGTTGCAGGAAACTCCTAAAATGCTAATGTTCCATGTTTAATAACGCGATTCGGCGTTTCAAAGTTAGATTTGCGTTTCAAATACATATTAAACCCAATGGGAATGCGATCATTTTGATAAGAAGATATTTATCAAATCATTTATTGGCCCATCATATTACTCGATTCAAAGAATGATTGAATCGCGTGGATATATTAAAGCCAATTTTCTTGATTTTAATAGCAGTAGGGTTCATTTACCGGGTACTAATGCAATCGGATCCTATTAGAACTCCGAAGTTAAGCGTGCTTGGGCAAGAGTAGTACTGGGATGGGTGATCTCCTGGGAAGTCCTCGTGTTGCCAACCCTATAAGGTTGAGGGTCCTCGGAAATAGCCTCTCGGCAGGGTTACACCCTAAAAGGGTAAGGCTGCGTACATCCACCCCTCCTGGACCCCCCTTATGCGGGAGCCCTCGAGGCATTGGATCCATTGTTGTCGTTGTTGTTGTTGAGTCGCTTATTTTTTATCAACAAAAATGTTGGGTAAAAGCAATTAACTTCATCAATAATTTGCATATTAGGCACCACACTATCTTCCAGATCGTTACATTTTATATCCGATTGTCATATCGTCTTTTGTTAAGGATTACACATTGTGACTTTAGTATAAAATCTCACACTGGAATTATGAGAGATAAGAGATCGATATACGAGTCCGGTAAACTAATCCAAGAATGCTAATTGGTTTCAAGATAAAAACCCACTTAGACTTATATGTGAGTCTCATATGTGCCAACTCCATGGCTCGGGTCTAAAACTCGATGAAATTTTGACATCTTTCAAATCATCACATTATTATTTTAGTCACTTATGAAGCAGCTGACATGCTTCTTGTATTTTCTAAAACATATTACCCTTTTGGTCGCTTTTTAAAATTCGTTGTTCTTCCTGTGTATATATTAAATATAATATCTTTCTTGATTCTTTTCTCGAATATGCCCGTTTTAGGGGGGGGGGGGGGGGTGGTTTTTTTTCCTCTTCACAATCGCAAAATTATTGAAGTAGATAAAATAAACGGGGGAACTTACTTGGGAGCGTGCTCGTTGTAGTTCCTGTTCTAATTGTGCGAGTTTAATCCTACATGATTCTAGCTGTTGAATGTAAGCCTGTTGATAAGACATACGTGTGTTAAGAGTATAAAATCAAAATTTTTGCCTTTTTCCATCGGCTTAAACTTAAGCTTTGATATCATATCAAGGAACTAATTGTTCGAAAAGCTTAAGCTGATAGGTGAAGTCACATGATTGGTTTTATACCCCCTCACACAACTTCTCATTGGGTTTAAAGCGTGGATATTGCACAGGTCCACCTCAATACCTGTGCTTAAATTATGTTACCATTGAAAGTGCAGGCTATTAGGATTCGAATATGTGACCTCTTGGTCAACAAGGCTCTGATACCATGTTATGGTACTAAGCTGTTGGGACAGTTGCTTTTTTGACGTAGTAAAAGAGCTTTGTTGATCAAGAGGTCACAAGTTCGAATCCTAACAGTCCCTTTTTAAATATTAGCATAATTTAAGTACAAGGTATGAGGTGGGTCTATACCATATTCACGCTTCAAGCCCAATGAACATTTGTGCGATTGGGCATGTTAGAGTATAAAATCAATTATGTGCCTTCACCTATTAGCTTATACTGTTGAGATAGTTCGACTTTTGACAGCACGTCAATAACATAGTGGTTTTTAATACTAAAAACGAGCAAGATTGAGTTTTCAAGAGCTTGTTTAGTATTGTTTCTATTTGTAATTTTTTATATTTTTATAAACTAAAAACTACATTTTATACCGATTTTCTTTGTTTTGATTTTCTACTTTTATTTTTTTTAATTAGAGTAAAAATTAGAAATAAGAATTAGATACAAAAAATCTCGAACGATATTCAATTTAAATTATATGATAGAAAATCATTAAGTTTAAACTTGATTTTTTTTATGATAAAAATAAGTAAAATGTTACCACAAATTTAAAAAGAAATATATCATTCATCTTAAACTTATCCAAAAAATGTGACATTGCCTAAAATTAAGATAAAAAATTATTTGATTTAACTTTAAAAAGAAACAAAATTTAGGGGTCTGAAATAATATTTATTCTTAAATATAAAATATTACTTAATTAACCAAATAATTATTTCATTAATTAATAAATAAAATTATTTCACACCATTAAAATTTATTTATTTATTTGTTTATTACTAACCTTTTTCCTGAGCCTACTTTTCCTAGCTGCTTCTCTATTTTGAGCAAGTCTTTTCAATGTCTGTCAACAGATAATAATACAACGTGTTAAGAACTCTACATGTGAGTCTAATATAAATCTCATATAAAAGTTGTAAGAGTTATTTGACCAATACATAAGCCTAGTAGGTTACTCTATCTACGTTCAACTAGTTTTGGGATGGGATCCTTATCGGGCTTATATTTGGATCTCATGTATGCCAATTCCGTGAGTCGGACCTAATTGGATACGTATTCAAATTCAATTACTTAAACAGACTAACTAAGGATAAATTTTTGGTTAAGCTTTTTTTTTAAAGAAAATAACGTTTTTCAAGATTTGAGAATGTATAGTCTCAAAAAAAAGTGTTTTTAAATATAATCATAAACTATACTTTTGAGTAAAATCGAAAAAATTGTATTTTTTTTTCTTTAAAGTAGAAACAAAAGCAAAAATTATAAATCTTTCAGAGAAAATCGTGCCCATTGAAAGCACCTTTCTAAAAAATATTTACGAAAAAATGTTTATAAAGAAATATTTTTTTCACAATTTAGCGTAATTGGCCGTAAAACTTGATATATTATGATATCATTTTTTATCTGAAGTTGTAATTATTGAGCTACTCGGTATCTAAATTGGATACATATAATACGTTGTTGAAATAATACCTTGGAGTCACGAGTTTTAGGGCCTTCTTGCTGGAACGTTGACGTTGATCCTTTGCGGTTTTCTTCACGCTGTGTCTGATAGTAACCAATTTTTTTAAAAACTTAAATTAACGGGCGAGGTTCGGTAATAATTTTATACTCTAACATGCCATTAATGCAAATGCTTACAGGGGTTTGGAGCGTTGATAATACACAAACACTTCCATACTTTGGGTTACTCCACTTAAAACCAATTGGCTTCTAAGTGGATCTCATGTATGACAACTTTGTGGATCAAGCCTAAAGCCCTGGTGAAATTAGAATGGTACCAGAGCAGGTTAACGATCTAGAGCTCTTGTTTTACTTATTGTACTCTTGTAAAGAAAGGTGCACTTGAGTTTGGTGCACCGAGAGCCTCTCCAGGGAATGTTAGATCCAATTATACAGGATAAGGCGAAAGTGCGTCCAAAGAAGACTCACATGTGAGGGGGAGTGTTAAGGACTCTATAAGCGAGTCTAGTTGAATCCAACATTACAGTTCTGAAAGAGAAAAACCAACACAAAAGCCCAGTAGATTATTCCACCTAAAGTTGTTGTGGGTCCTATACTTCCATGATGACACGCTCTTCAAGTTAGGGGCCCTCGGAAACAGCCTCGGGGAAGGATGTGTACATCCAACACCCCCCCCCCCCCCCGACCCTGCGTATGTGGGAGCCTTTGTAGCATTGGGACTATTGTTGTTGTTGTTGTTGTAAAGTCAATTATTTTTATAATGTAACCCCATTTGAATTTATATATAAATCTCATGTATACCAACTCTGTGGATCAGGTGAAATTTCTCACAAACCAAACAGGACTAGGTAAATAATAAGGTAAAATTTATTCTTTTGTTTTTGTTCTGCTCTTGTGGGCTTTCTCGATCTCCACTTTAGTGAATATACCGGTTTTATACCGAGAGTTATCTGTCTAATTATCAAAAAAAACAGGTAAAATGATACCTTGATAGAATTGGATGGTAGATTGGGTTTATTAGCCAACTCCAAAGATGCCTCTTGCTTTATCTTGGACCCATTACTTGTATTCTCACTTGCCTACAAATATTATTACAATAATAATAACCACATAACTGTATACTCTGGTAAGTTTAAATTTCTTTATTTTTAACTTCGCTCTTTCAGTAAATTATATTTCCTATTCTGATAACCAAAAATATTTTTAACTTCTCATAGGAATTCAATTCACGTGGCAACCAAACAAGACCTTAATTTTTAAAAAGTAAAAAAAAAAAAAAAAACTCTTATTTTTAAAATGATTTTTTATTAATAGTTTTAGTTTTAGTTTTCCTTTTTTGAAAATATGAATAAAAACCGGAAAAAAAAATAAAAATAAAAATTTCTAAATCTTAATTATCATTTTCTAAAAATTAAAAAATTTCCGAATAAGTACCAAACTAATTATAGCGAAAGTATCACTTAAGTACCCTAAGATTTGGTCGTTTATCTAGGTAATTTGACATTTTAATATATATGCAATGAGGTACCTCGACGTTTCAAAATTTTATCACTTAGGCACCCTATGTGAGAATTTGATGAATTTTTATAAAAATTCAAAATTTTCACCATAAAATATTGATGCAATATATGATTACAATAATATATACAAGCTATATCAATTTTTTCAACAAAAATCAAACAAAATATAAAAAAAAGTCTTTGTATTATAACGGAAAATATTGGCATCTTAGTGAAATAATGCGGTATATTAGCATTTTACAATAGAAAATTGTAACATTATTGATAGAAGATACATATATATTGTTATAAGTATGTCCTATGTTAGCAATTTTTAATTAAAATTTATGTAATTTTGAAAAATAGTACTTAATTGATACAATTTTTAAATTTTGGAGTACCTAAATGACAAATTTTTTAAAATATTAGGGTACCTTATTATATATGTTGAAATGTTCGTATACCTAAGTGATAAATCTTTAAGTTATCTAAGTGATAAATTCCCTTAACTATAAAAAGGTAATTTTATTGGCATTGAAATTATTATTATTCTCAGAGCAAGATTGTTATTTTTAAGACAGTTTTATGGCTCTCATTATTTATAAGTCATATTATTACTCTGATAATAATAATTTTTACCGTGATAATAATAATTTATTTGTTGAAAATGAGAAGTAAGAAAATACCTTAGAAGAATCAAGGTGCATAGGGTGGGATGGGAAAATGTTCAATGTTGCTGGTCTCTTTCCTCCTGAATTTTCTGCACCCGATTCTACTACTGTTATCTCGTGCGATAAATTGAAAATATTTATATTTCAAAAGAGTTATTTATGTCAAAAGTCCTTATATTTTATCCATTGTGTCAATTTAGTCCTTGTCCAATTTAAAATATGTCAATTTAGTCCTTTGGTTATATTTATCTTAAATTTTTAATGGTTCGGCTACAAACTAGATTAAATTGATTAAATGGATGAATTCATAATAAGTTACTTGTATCTAAAAATTACTTCATTATCTTAAATTTGACCAAAGGACTAAATTGACACAATTAAAAGTACAAGGACCAAATTAACATAATGGGCAAAGTGTAGGGACCTTTGGCCTCAAGGCTTTTAAAAATATATAAACAATGTATTATTAAATTAAAATTTTATTTGCTCTTTTATTTTTATGTACCGGTGTTGCATTAAATTTAATATGTGAATACTTATTTTTTTATTTTTTCTTTTTATTATTTGCCAACTTTTTTTTTTTTTTTGAATCATCTATTTGCTAACTTTTATGTGAGACTTTAGAATTGTACGATTTGACGTTTGAGATATTCTAAAGGAGAGAAAGACTTAACAATAGTAATATTCGTATCTCAGTCTATTTTATTCTACTGTACAAAAATATTTGCAAGAAAATAGATAATGCTTGACCAACTTTATACCGATGACTAATGTCAAATGTTAATACGAGATTTTTACTAGACTCATATATGAAATCCTTAATACTGAGGGGATCTAGTTAAAGGATCAACAAGTATGTAGTAGTTAATTAGACAGAATCTCTTTGGGTTCATGTTATTCCAATGCAGTGGCGGATCCAGGATTTGTGATCACCGGGGGGCACAATGCAAATTAAGACACATATATACATGTGTGTGTGTGTGTCAAAAATCTAGTATAATAACGGGGAACGATGGATCCAGAAAATTCAATTAATGGGAGCAACTAACAATTTTTAAATTATACTCTAAACGTAATAAATAAATTATAATTAACTACTAAATAGCATATATTTACAAAATTAATCAAAATTAAAGAATATACAAAATAAAAATTAACTAATTACACAAAATAAAGCAAGTGAAACTTGAAATTCATACAGTAAAATATCTATAACTTTGCTGAAAATTTATGAGTGATCATAAACAGAAAATTAATTGATTTAACAATTAGAGACTATGATAATGTATGATTTTTAATAATGTGGGCTTCGTAATTATTATAAAAGTAAATATTAAAAATTTATTACCTAATTAATTAACTAAATTTAAATATACAATTATTGAAATAAACCTATACATAGGGATGGCAATGGGGCGGGGCAGGTACGGGGGGTGTCTCCTCCATACCCGTACCCGCCACCCAAATCCTATATCCGTACCCGCCCCATTACCCGCCACGGGTATGAAGTGGATACCCGTACCCGCCCCGGCGGGTACAAACTCATACCCATACCCGCGGGTATCCAACGGGTATGCATTACCCACCCCGTACCCTCTCTAATGTGCGTAGAAAACGATTATCTATACCGGGTCATATTAGCTATTTAATACTACTTTTAAAAATCAATTATATTTTTTTATAACAATGATAAACAATTTGGATTGTTGAATTTAAACATATATTTTTTTAATTTGAAGGTTAATTATGTACAAAATAAAGCGGGTATGGCGGGTATGAAGTGGAGCGGGGCGGGGCGGGTACCAAACTATACCCGTACCTGCCCCATACCCATGACGGGTACGGGGCGGGTACACCGAACCCGTACCCACTACCCGCCCAACTTATACCCGTACCCGCCCCAAACGGGACGGGTACCGGCAGGTAGCGGGTTTTACCCGCCCCATTGCCATCCCTACCTATAGACAATATTAATTAAAAAATGGAGATATTAACATATAAAAATGTTAAATAATTATTATTTTATAACTTAGTAAACTTATTTAATGTAAAATTGAACTTTTTATGAAGGGGAATAGGGGGGGGGGGGGGGGGGGGGGAGAACCTTAAGAAAAAAGGCATGCGAAATCGAACCCTTGACTTAGTGTACAACGTGTTTACAAAAGACCACTACACCACTAGCCCCGATGTAATATCTAAGCACGGATTATTATATATATTTTAAAACCTGCAGGATCCAACATAGACCGACTATTGACTAGGGGCCCGTGCCCCCGGTCCTCAAATCCACCACTGCCAATGTCCCTATAAAGAATCTTCTTTTACATGACAACAGTAGAATCAGTTAAGACTTCGAGTAATTTAACTGACTCTTTAGGACTCCAAATTATAAGAACTCACACATTATAAGATTTTTATTACAACACATTCTATTTTCTATCCGATAATTTATTTGATTAGGCATGCCTTAAATATCTATTTTAGGCCTTATAATTCTCAACGGAAATCCGGTATATAACATCTTGACATACAAAGAGAAGTAGAAAGAGAAAGAGACCGAGACTGCAGGCACTTCTCGTTGTTTTACTATGTTGAATAAAAGCACTTTGAGTACCTCTTTTTCATGTGGGTTCGTCTTCAAGCCGCTAATAAGCTAACTTTTACATTGTTTTTAAAGTACCGGGGGAAAATTTAGTAAATTTTATCTGTTTTACTAATACAGAGTATCAACTTAATTACCCAATTGGTGATTTGGAGGAGAGGAATTGATAGGATCATCAAAGTAAAGGAAAAGAGCTTGATCTAGCTCCCCTAAATCATATGCTCCTTCACTCTCTTTATTGCTCTCCTTGCTGCACCCATTTAAAAAAAAAAATTATTGTCAAAATAAATAAACTTGTATGAAATCTCATAGCGAGCTGCTTTACTATATGTCAATCGGTTTTAGTATGAAATCTCATTTGTATTGGTTATTTCTGTTGCACATCGTTATACGTGTATGTATGCTGAGAACTTGCTTTTGCGGTCGCTTTTGTGTTGTGCTGTTGCTTTTTTATCGCTAATTATCGATAAAAGTATAAAATCCCGCTTCAACTTATACTTGGACTTCTATAATTCTCAACTTGGTAGTTAAAATTGACGTAACGTCTAAAGATCGAAGCTTGTAAACTCTCTTTCTCCGAGCTGTTGTCCTTAGACTAGAATACTGGACTAGGGTTTAATCATGTTTTTCCATCTTTACCGTTATGGTCAACCTGGCGTTAAGAACATTGCGTGTAATTTAGCCCATTAGGTTTGCCTGTATAATGGCATCACTGTATCACATGTTATAAGATAATTGAAAGTACAAGTCTCGAAAAGAACGGCATGCAAGGGACGAGCGTAACAAAAAATAGAAAAGCAAAAACGAAATAAAAATCCAAAATAGAGAAAAAATTGTTCAAGTTATTTCTTATTTGCGAGTAACGACAACAAACCCTAACTCAAATCGATCCTATGCTAGCACCGCTGCACGCCCGGTGGAGCCCAGCACCCCGCATGCCGGTACCCTATCGGGTCGTGATACCCAAGTGGTGGCTGACCCTCCCACCACTTTGAATTCTTCCCCCCAGAGGTCGGTGGATGCTGGTGTCGCCATCTCCGGTGCTCCACCACCGCTCGAGAGGCCTACAGTGTAATATTTTTACCTACTAAACGAGAAAAGAAGAGAGAGGGGAGGAAAGAAATGATTACATGGAGAGAGAAGAAGGCAACATATTCATAGAGGCGATGAAGTGAGATTGGTGATGATCAGCTGCCATGAAAGTATGAGAAGAGAGATGAGAGAGAGAGTGGACTATATATATATATATATATATATATATATATATAGTTAGAGAGAGAGAGGAGAGTGATGATGTGCGCGTTTGTTCAAAATAGCATAAAATAAAAAATATTAACCAAAATGGTACATTTCAATAAATATTTTCTCAAATGGCCTCGATGTCATAAAATTTTAAAAATTTAATTTTTTTTTTGGTTTTGTTTTGGGGTTTAGGGTTTAAAATTTTTAACACAAAGGCTATTTGGGGAAATATTTTTCTATTTTGGACCATTTTGAGCAATAGCTCTGATGATATAAATATTAAGGTTTATTTATGGTTTCAAAAAAATTACCTTTATTTTCTTAGTTTTTAATGTCACATCTAAATTTTTAAAGTTTTTTAGTGTTACATCTTAATGTGGTATCGTTAACTTTTGATAGTTTTTGCTGTCATGAAAATTTTAAATTATATATTTTTGTAAATATAAGAAGTAATTTTCTACATATTACAAAATTTTTAACTATTTGAAATATTTTTTAAACATTTTAAATATTTTAGAATTGTTTTTAATGTAAATTTAAATTTTTTAAAATGTCATGTCAGCAAAAGTTAACAGATATTAACGATGTTACATTTAAGTGTCACATTGAAATGCTTGGAAAAATTTCAGTGTGATATTAGAAAATTAGAAAATCTAGAAAGCTTGTTTGAAACCACGCCTAAAATTTAGGTGATTTTAGTAGAAAACCCGAAATGATATATGGACAACAATGATTTAGATAGACAAAAGCATAAAACCATTTTGAGCCTTTACCCGTTAGCTTAACCGTTGATATAGTCGGTTCCTTGACTTGGCATCTGAGTCTTGTTGATCAAGTAGCCATGTGTTCGAATCCTAGCAGCCATCACTTTTAATATCAGTATAATTTAAGCATACGCATGAGGTGGGCTAGTGCAATATATATCCACGCTTCAAGTCCAATGCGCATTTGCGACGGAGCATTGTTAAAGTATAAAATTATTTATTAACTTTCACCGATCAGTTTAAACGTTTAAAATTGTTGGTTCTTACACAAAAAAAATTGTGAGAATAGGGGAGCAATGGGCAAGAAAATGAATTTAATGCATATCATGCCAAGAACATTTTCTTATGCAAAATAGCATATGATAAGCATTAAAATTAGGGTAAACAAACCAAAAATTCGATCGAACTACTTGTACTCAAAATCGCTTACAAGTTTACAACTCGTGTATGTCCTCTTTGAAGACTCGATAGTTTATCAAACGGAGTTTGAGCAGGCTTTATAAGTTTAGCGATTCAAGTTTGATACGGGTCATTACATATGTACGTGCTTGTGCGTCTGTTTGTGTATATATATGTGTTTTTCTTCAACAATTAGTTATAAAAGTCGAAATACAAAGTAGGCGGACCTGTAAAAGCAAAGCCAGAGCATACATGCAAAAAAAAATGCGACGAATAAAATCATTACAAATATATGCAAAAGAAAAGACCTTCACATGTGAGTCAAATGTGAATTCCATATAAAAGTTATAGGAAAGAAAAGACTAACATATAAACCTAGTGGGTTACTCCACTTAATGCCGATTAGTTTTAGGATGAAACCCCACTTGGGCTTATATATAAATCCCATGTGTGTCAACTCCGTGGATCGGGTCTAAAGGCCAGGTGAAGTTTAACATAAATCTATATTATCCATATATCTCCGAGTATGCAATATTCCACTGAATATTATGCACAAATCAAGTTGCAGATTTAATGACATACATGAATTAAATTAATACAATAAAAGTATAGTTACTATATCAGTACAATACTATAACTACATCGACTTTTGATACAAATAAACCAAAATAATATGTATATATATATATGTGCGGAAATAAACAATTTACTCGGATCTTAATCGAATCAAATACCACGATAATAACGAGAAACAATTGGACTAAAAGAGAAACGAAACAATAGACACAATGATTTACGTGGAAACCCCTTTACAATTGAAAGGGGAGAAAACCACGGACGAAGATTGGAGCTTTTATTATTGAAACAAAAGAAGAAGAAGAATTACAACATTCTCTCACACTCTCAATTTGATTGGTGCGACGCCGCAATAGGGAAAACCTCACTTTGACTTTTTGGATCAATTATGACGTACCCTATGTCCGTATTTATAGATGCGCGGAAACCCTGTTTCCCAATCGATCGGCCCGCTCTCTGGATGCGTCCCTCTTTTACGTAACATTCCCGATCGATCGGGCTCTCCACGGCCCTTCTCCCTAATGCGCCAAGTAATTTTGAGACATTTACCTAATAAATCTCCACCTTGGCTCAAAAATCAACATTAACAATAAAACAACTCCACCTTCTCCACAAACGCCCCCTCAACCGGGGCTAACATACATCAAACTGAAAGACCCACCAAATTCGAGCAATGCTCGAACTTGCTTCCTGGTAGAACTTTTGTGAACATGTCAGCTGGGTTATCTTCAGTCCCAATCTTCCTCAACTCCACCTTCCACTCATCAATCAGATCTCTGATAAAGTGATGCTTCACATCAATATGTTTCGTTCGGTCGTGATGAGTCATCTGATCTTTCGCTAGGTGAATAGCGGACTGACTATCACAGTATACTCTAACTGTCCCCTGCTCGACACTGATTTCACTGATCAACCCTCTCAACCAGACGGCTTCTTTGAATGCTTCTATCACTGCCATGTACTCGGCCTCGGTAGTAGACTGTGCTGTAACAGGATGTAAACATCCTCTCCAACTGATAGTTGTGTCACCTAAACAAAACACATACCCTGAAGTCGACTTCCTCTTATCAAGGTATCCACCATAGTCAGAATATACATACCCAACCAAACAGCACTTACTTTTCCCATATTCCAAACACAAATCAGAGGTTCCACGAAGATACCTGAGAATCCACTTTACTGCATGCCAATGTTCTCTGCCCGGATTCGCCATGTACCTACTAACTCTACTCACAGCAAAAGCAATATCTGGACGTGTGCAAACCATCGCATACATAATACTGCCCACTGCACTAGAATAAGGAATCTGAGACATGTACCTGACATCCTCCTCAGTCTGAGGTGAATCTAACGCTGAGAGTCTGAAATGAGCTGCTAAGGGCGTGCTAACCGGTTTAGCATCCTTCATATGAAACCTGTCTAACACCTTCTCAATATACTTCTCCTGGGACAAGTATAATTTTTCGGCTTCTCGGTTTCTATGAATTTCTATGCCTAATATCTTCTTAGCTGCTCCAAGATCCTTCGTCTGAAATTCACTCTTCAACATTGATTTCAAATTATCGACATCTTTCATATCTCGTGCTGCAATTAACATATCATCAACGTACAAAAGCAAATAAACAAAGCCTAAATCTGTCTTTTTGAAGTACACACAACTGTCGTACTTACTCCTGATGTAATCATGACTTGTCATGAACTGATCAAATCTCCTATACCACTGCCTAGGAGATTGCTTTAAACCATATAAAGACCTTTTAAGCAAACACACATGATCTTCTTTTCCTTCAACAACAAAACCCTCGGGCTAATGCATAAAGATACTCTCTTCTAGTTCACCATGCAAGAATGCAGTTTTTACATCCAATTGTTCAAGTTCAAAGTCATGCATGGCAACCAAAGACAATAATGCACGAATCGAAGTGTGTTTAACTACAGGTGAGAAAATATCATGAAAATCAACACCTTGTACCTGACTGTAGCCTTTAGCTACCAAACGTGCCTTGTACCTCGCATCTTCCACTCCAGAAATGCCCTCTTTTCTCTTGAAGACCCATTTGCATCCAACCAGCCTTTTCCCTGTAGGAGGCTTCACCAGTTCCCAAGTCTGATTCTTATGAAGAGACTGCATCTCCTCATTCATAGCAACGAGCCACTTCTCAGCATCTAATCTCGATACAGCCCCTGTAAATGAAGTCGGCTCACTGTCATCTAACGTTTCAGCAGTAGAGAGGGCATAGGCAATCATCTCCTCATACCCATATCTCTCAGGAGGCCTGATCTGTCGCCTCGGTCTACCACCAGCTATAGTAATATTCTCCACCTGCTGACCTGTTTATGCATTATCAGTAACAACATCAGAAACACGTACCTGAGGTGCTGGAATACTATCTAGCTGAACAATCTGCTGATCTGACTGTATCTCTATATCGTTAGGTGTCTCAACCTGAACTGTATCTCTGTCAATGGAGGGTGTGTGTGGCGGATTAAGCAGAGTAGACTCATCGAAAGTAACATCTCTACTAGTCAAAAACTTCTGAACACATGGATCCCACAATCTATAGCCCTTCACACCTGACGTAAAACCAAGAAAGATGCACTTCTTGGCCCTAGGCTCCAGCTTTCCATCATTAACATATGCATATGCAGGACAACCAAAAACTTTGATCTGAGAATAATCAAAAGTTGAACCAGACCATACCTTTTCAGGAGTCTTCATCTGTAATGAAGAATGCGGTGTCTTGTTCACAAGGTAGCAAGCCATGCTACCTACTTATGCCCATCATTCTCTCTTTAAACCTGCATTTGAAAGCATACAACGAGCCTTCTCAAGTAACGTCCTGTTTAACCTTTCAGCTACTCCATTTTGCTGAGGTCTACCTGTACATGTTCTGTGTCTGACTATGCCCTGATCTTCACAAAATTTAGTGAAGTCCCCTTCGACAAACTCCAGACCATTATCAGTCCTCAACCTCTTGATCGGCTTTCCTGTCTGTTTTTCAAGCAGAATTTTTCACTTCTTGAAGATATCATACACTTCATTTTTCTGCTTAAGAAAATAGACCCAAACTTTACGTGAGTAGTCATCAGTGAACGTTAGAAGATACCTGGACCCACTTTTAGAAGCCACTCTGGAAGGTCCCCACATATCAGAATGTATGTAGTCTAACGTTTCCTTGGTTTGATGCACTGCTGCCTTGAAGCTGACTCTCTTCTGCTTCCCATAAATATAGTGCTCACAGAATTCCATCAGTCCTGTTGACTGACCACAAAGAAGTCCCCTCTTACTCAGCTCAGACAATGCTTTGTCACCAATATGACCCATTCTCATGTGCCATAGTCTTGTGATTTCTGCATCTGTCATAGCAGATGTGGAAACAACAACTGCACCTGTCACGGTTGTACCTGCAAGCTCATACAAAGTACTAACCCTATTTCCTTTCATCACAATTAACGCACCCTTACTAACCCGCATGACTCCACCTTCAGCAGTGTACTTGTACCAATTAGATTCAAGGGTACCTAGAGATATCAAGTTCTTTTTCAAATCCGGCAAGCAGCATCATTACCCATCAAGACAACCCCACCTTGTATAGACTTATACGTGGAGAACCAGTCTCTGTTTGGAGTAACATGAAACGAACAACCCGAATCTATGACCCACTTATCTATGGACCTGGACTGAGAATCAGCAACTAATAGAAACTCTCCCTCACTAGCCTCAGCGGACTTGTCTTTACCCTGGTCACCCCTGTTACCCTCTTTTGATTTATTCTTATATCTGTAACAGTCTTTCTTTATGTGCCCTTTCTTGTGACAATAGTGACACGACAGGTTCTTATGTCTAGATTTGGACCCAGACTTGTTCCCACCATTGGATCCCCTATGTTCTGGTCTACCTCTCACATGTAAGCTACTACCCGAGTCATTCACCGAGTCAGATAATTTCTTATCTACCCGTTCTTTACTCACAAGGTTTCTTTTTACCCCATCAACAGTAATGGTTGGCCTACCCCCATATATCATGCTTTCTACGAAGCCCTTATACGAATTAGAGAGCGAACACAGTAATATTATAGCTTGATCCTTGTCCTTAGGGACATCATCCAAAGCCTTTAATTCATGTATAATTGAGGTAAATTCGTTAAGATGGTTTTTAAAAGATGTACCTTCTGACATACGAAAAGTGTACAACCGCCGTTTCACTGCGAGTTTGTTGGAGACTGACTTGTGGCAAAACATGTCTAACAATTTCTCCCATAACTCCTTTGCGGTTTTAATCTCCAATACCACTGACAAAACATCGTCAGCTAAACACATCTGTATAGCCGTGAGAGCCTTCTCATCCAGCTCTTCCCATTGTGCCTCGGTCAACGTTTCTGGTTTTTTCTCTTTCCCCTTCAGTGCTTTCTTCAAGCCGTTCTGAGTCAGGAGTCCTTTCACACGGACTTGCCATAAGCTAAAGCTTCCCTGACCATTGAATTTCTCAACCTCGGTTTTGATACCTGATGCCATTGTATCAATTCGAAGAACCAAGCTCTGATACCAATTTGTGCGGAAATAAACAATTTACTCGGATCTTAATCGAATCAAATACCACGACAATAACGAGAAACAATCGGACTGAAAGAGAGACACAATGATTTACGTGGAAACCCTTTTACAATCGAAAGGGGAGAAAACCACGGGCGAAGATCGAAGCTTTTATTATTGAAACAAAAGAATAAGAAGAATTACAATATTCTCTCACACTCTCAATTTGATTGGTGTGGCTCCGCAATGGGGAAAACCTCACTTTGACTTTTTGGATCAATTATGACGTACCCTACGTCCGTATTTATAGATGCGCGGAAACCCTGTTTCCCGATCGATCGGTTCCTCACCGATCGATCGGGCTCTCCACGGCCCTTCTCCTTAATGCGCCAAGTAATTTTGAGACATTTACCTAACAATATATATCATGGTTGATCCTAACATTTTCGTGAACACTCCAAACGGGGTCTCTAATATATAATAATATTTTTATTAACAATATAATACTAATACAACAAATAATACAAATTTTAATCATGAAGCTTCTTAATATTAGCGGTTGATACTTAAAAATCACAACTTCTAAAATTCATTGTTTGATGTTATGTCATGCTATGGTATATATATGTGACATAAACATATAAATTAGGGTTATTTATATTTTAATACCCCGATATTTTTAGAAATAATAAAAAGAAACCTGATTTTTTAAATCAATAAAAAGGCCCTTAAAATTTTGTCGTATAAATAAAAAGGCCTCTTTCCAGCTTGATGACATCATTTTTCGTTAACAGAGCTGGCTTAATAATACTTTTTCATTAATGCTATTGTAAAATAACAAAAATATGCCTCAACAACATATTTTTAAACAAATTAAGCGAAAATAGATGGCTTTCACATAATACATCTCGAACTTGGTGCTTATCAATAAAAATAAGGGTATTAAAGAGTATTATTATTATTTTACGCTAGCAAATTATAAAACAAAGTAGTTATTCAGCGGTTCGATCTATGATTTAACATTCATGGACGTTGATAAGATCTTTCCATTTGCATTTAGCAGCACCTTAGGATGGCATAGCCTTAAAGTTAAGGGCGAGGTTCAAACGAGGAAAGGCTTAGATTTAACAATATCATGCCAAGAATAGCTTGGATTTCCCCATACTCCTACGGGAGGCAGCAGTGGGGAATTTTCAGCAATGGCAAAGAAAAAACTGCAAAATCCGATCCAATTTATCGTAATCGATTAGTTAACATGTTGGTTAACCGCTTCTTGATTAATGGTTAGGTCTGAATTCTACAACGGAGCTCTTAATGAAATTTGTTCTGTTCTTGAGTCAACTCCTTTAGTCTTTATTGGCTCGAGCCTCTTAATTTTTTTGTAAGTAGACAAGTTGAGAAAGAGATAGTTGAATCAAAATAATTGAACAAGTATAGGCGAATCCCTATCCGGAGGCAAATTCTATTCACTGTCTCCCTTTTTCTAGAAAGGGAAAGATGAATGGATGCATTTAATGGTTCCATCGGGACTGACGGGGCTCGTCGGCTTGACCTTTCATAAGTGGAGAAAGAATAAAGCGTCCATAATAAAGACGTTTACTATCTGTTCATCGATTTGGTAAGAATGAAATATTCTCTGAATTCTCCATTGATACAACATGCTCTTTTTTCCATTCATTTCCTTTCAGGATCAGTCGTGGTCTCCAATGATTCAAAGCAAAGAGAAAGGATCCTGTAAATTCTGTAACAAGGAAAAGCCATCATCATGTTGAAGAAAAAACTTTTTATTAATACGAGAAAATTTTAAGGGCCTTTTTATTAATTTAAAAAGGTTAAGATCATTTTTTTCATTTCAAAAAATATTGGATACTAAAATATAAATAACCCTATAAATTATTATACCAGTATGGCCGTACCTAATAAGTACTAATATGTAATACGTCAACTTACGCGTTGGGGCGAGACAATATCGATCCCCAATACACAAATAAATACTTATTTAATTCAAAGGAAATTAAATAATTAATTTATCAAATAATAAAATTTTCCTTAATTTTATAACTTTTTAGCTAAAAATAATTTCTTATAAGAATTTCACTGTGATTTAGTTTGTGGAAACATCCTCCCTTTACGGCAGCACTTTGAAAGTGTAAGGCTACATACATCCTTCCCCGACCCTGCTTATGCGGAAGCATTGGATCTGTTGTTGTTGTTATTGTTGTTGAATTTCTCTGTGATTTACATTTAATCAAGTTGAGGTTACACTAGGATATATAACGTGAAATTACTGCAAAAGATATTTTCTCGTTCACGAAAGAAAATGTTATCAAGGATATATTTTTCATATTGATTAGTAGTTATTGTGTTATGCAAAAAGATAATGGAAATGAAATAGAAAAGATTTTCAGTCAAAACAAAACGTAAGATTTTATTCATATTTTAGCTAAAAGAACATTGCAAAAGTTACAGAAAACAAAAGTAAAAATCCAGATAAAATTAAAAAGACCTTACTAATACTGAATAAGACACAAAAACAAGAGAAATAAACCCAAGGCACCTATCTTGGGATAGAATGAAGCAAAAGGAAATAAGCCGAAGCTCTGAAACCCGAACCCTAACTGCAGGCGTTGCTTTTACGGGTGCATCTGCTTTGTATCGTGACTTTTGTCCCTAATAATTGAAAAAAAAAAATATTCTAGCTAAAACAAAAGAGAAGCTGTGTTTTTTTTTTTTTTTTGTCAAACACAAAGACGCCCGAGGGCTAGGAATTCATTACTAAATGATTATTGATTAGTTACTAGGTTCAGTATTTTACTATACATTCTTTAGTTACCGGAGGTCTGAAAAATAATTAATTTTAGGATTATTAACGTGAAAGGTCCTTGTACTTTACCTAAAGTGTCAATTTAGTAATATAATTTTTAGTTTTGTCAATTTAATCCCTATACAATTTAAATTGTGCAAATTTAGTCTCATAGTTGAAATTGAAGTTAAGTTAACGATATAATTTTTAATGATTTGATTATGTAAAATACAAATGACTCGATATAAACTCATTCACTAAGTCAATATAAGCTCACTCGTCACTCGAGCATTAATAATTTTGTTAACAACTCGACTCTAATTTTACTCTAGGGACTAAATTGACACAATTAAAAGTATAGGGACTAAATTGACACTTTAAGTAAAATACAGGAACCTTTTGCATTAATGACCCTTAATTTTATCAAAAGTCATCCAGAGATGCGAAGTACGAAGATACAACTTATGAAATTATTTGGCTTCTGTTATTTTTTTACTGATCTACATATCGATTTGCTCACAAAGGATATCGGTTTTGTTTGATAACGAGACAACAACGTATATTATGAAAACTAATAGTTTTTCATGAAAGAACGAAACATATAAAATTTTTATAAAAAAAATTTAATTAGTTCTCATCACAAAATTCCAAGCTTTAATTAATTTTTATTTCTTTTTTAATGTTTGAAAACTATATTTAGTATTATTTTTTTGCATGCATGAGGTGTTACCAAATATATAAGCTAGTGAAAATGAAAAGGGAAAGGACTTGGAAACAACCAGCAAGATTACAAAAATGAATAGTGATTTCATATTTTCAACTGGATAATATTCATATAGATTCCCGAACTATGAGTTAGAATCAAAATAAAGTAATCCCAAACTTTTAATTTCGTAAAAAATACTCTCAAACAACAACAACAGACCCACTGCCTCAAGGCTTCAGCATAAGCGAGGTCTGGGAGGGGTGGATGTACGCAGTCTTATCCCTTCAGGATGTAACCCTGCCGATAGGCTGTTTCTGAGGAACCCCCAACCTTATAGGGTTGGCAACACGAGAGCTTCCCAGGAGGTCACCCATCCTGGTACTACTATCGCCCAAGCACGCTTAACTTCGGAGTTTTAATGGGATCCTATGCATTAGTGCCTGGTAAATAAACCCTAATATCTGGTGCCTGGTAAATTACTCTCAAACTATTGGTCAAAATTAATATGCTCCCCTCTACTTTCATCCAAGATGTCACGAACTATTAACTAAAATCTATTTATTTGAGGCCGCACATCTCCAAAGTGATTATTAAAGCATCCATGCGTCCGCTTTTTTGATAATTAGTGGCAAAGTCGCAATACAAAATAAGTAACTAGTACAAACAACCCCTGAGTCAACTCATATGTAGGCGGGGATCGAAAGCGACAAATACAATTTAACATCCCAAATCGAGACACCATGTTATTGTCAAATAACCAACTTTCCCAAAATCTTAAGCTAATGAGTGAAGGCCAGAAATAGTTTTATATGCTAACATGCCCCTTCACACGAATGCTACTTGGGCTTGAAGTGTGGATAGTACATAGACCCGCCTCATTATGCTTAAATTGTTTTTAATATTAAAAGCGGGGCACTGCTGAGATTTGACCTTTTGACCTCTTGGTCAACAAGGCTCTGATACAATGTTAAAGAACCAATTTTCCCAAAAGTTTAATCTAATGGGCGAAGGCTCAGGAATAGTTTTATACTCTAACATTTACAAGCAAAAACAGGGAAAGCCAACATATACTAAAGTATTAACCACCACTGGAAAATACTCGAGGGTAGGAACAAACCAGAGGACTGGAAAACGAAACAGCTAAGCCCCTAATCTATCCAAATAATGTGTTGTACGAGGGGCCTGCTGCCCCCCTTTTGCTGTCTTTCTGCTGTCTTTTGTTTCATTGTGGCTTAGTACTTCGATTGTTGCACTTTCTGTTTCTTTTCTCTATCCCTGGTCGGGTTCCCCTGTTGGGGAATGCCGGGTTTTTATATCCGTGGTTTTTCCACTATCTATCGAAAAAAAAATGTGCTCAATCATAATCGATTCATCAGCATCAAATTTCAGCCTTAGTCTTTTCCCGAGCTCCCACGCGCGCTTTCCAGCAAGAAAATTACTAGCATCTTTAACATTATCGCTCATTTTTACCAAATTCTCTTTTTTGTTTGCCTTAGGCCTTGATATTTATTATTACATACATTAGAATATAACGTGATTCTTTAACTCTTGACCTATCAGCTTAAATTTTTAATAGTTGATTTATTGATGTAATTTCTTAGTTTTATTAATCGATCAGAGATTGCGAGATCGAATCCTAACAGTTTCCACTCTTAATATTAAAATAATACATATGTGGGACAAGAAAACACATAGGCTTTCACGTACATTATCTACACTTTAAGCATAATACATATGTGGGACAATTTAACTACGTTCACGTGAATTTCTCAACAAATAAAACTGTTAGAGTATAAAACCAATCGCGGGCCTTTCCTAATTAGTTTAAGCTTTTGAGATAGTCGGTTCCTTGACATGGTATCAGAGCCTTGTTGACTAAGGGGTCACAAGTTCAAATCCGAACAGCCCTCATTTCAATATTAATATAATTTAAACATAAGATATGAGGTAAGTCTGTGTAATATTCAAACGCTTCAAAGTCAATAACCAGCCATTTATGTGAGGAGGGCATGTTAGAGTATAAAACCAATCGTGAATCTTTCCTTATCAGATTAAACTTTTGAGACAGTTGGTTCCGGCTAGCCATTGGTATTCATAGTTAGTAAAAATTCGCGTATTATACGCTAATAATACACGCATACGTATTAATGTCTTATAATACTCGCGTTTACGTATTTTTCCAATAAATTTAAAAAAATTCGCGCTTTTGAAAAATAGAAAGTATATACATATTTTATGAAAAATACACATGCTTTTTTCCAAAAATTCGTCGTCACTTAAAAACTGATATTCGAATTTTCAAATAAAAATTACTTAGTTTGTTTATATCGGAATTCACTGAATTTTGTATCACAATTCGTTGAACTTTTGTTGAAAATATTGACATGATTTATGTATATTATCGTACGCACATATTAAATTTGTATTTTCTGTATCTAATAGGTCAGAATCGTACAACAATTCATCAAATTACCATATAGAATACTTATGTGATAAAATTTTGAAACCTTCTTACTGTATATATTGAAATGCCAAGGTACCTATGTGATAATAGTCCAATCACATGGTATCTAAGTAATATTTTTCCATTGTTTTAGTATCTATATACTTTAATTTTGCAAAATATTATCCAAATTTTTGAGTCATATATTTGAAAATAAAACCGTTTTAAACACGAATACATTCATATACTTTTTCTATGAATTTTTGACCAAATTTTTAATGTGAAAAGTTAAATAATACATATAGGTATCAAATTTCATTTTATTCCTGTACCGTACCGTATTTCATTTCAACCAAAGAGGGCACCAACATGCCGTCACCGGATCCCATTAGAACTTCGAAGTTAAGCATGCTTGGGCAAGAGTAGTTCCAGGTTGGGTGACCTCCTGGGAAGTCCTCACCCTCAGGTTGGAGGCACCGGGAAACAGCCTCTCTTCAAGTTAACATCCTGAAGGGAGAAGGCTGCGTACATCCGCACCCCCCCCCCCCCCCGACCATGGGTAGGCGGGAGCCCCTGAGGCACTGGGTATGTTCTAAAAAAAAATACCGTATTTACTAACTATGTTGGTTTTTAAAAAGTAAAAGAATATTCGGAATTAGCTTGTTTGAAATTGAAATATGTGATGCAACTGAGCCATATTTACACGTTGCTCTATTTAAATTAATATTAATAATATTATTAAAAAATTAATTGACTTATATTTTATTTTATTTTGATGATAATTTTGTCAAACAAAGCACAATTATTTATTTCTTTTTTTTGAATAAATAGGGCCTCTAGATAATAATTTAAATAAAAAAATTGACTTATTGACGAATTTTCGTTTTATTTAGTTGATAATTTTTTTCAGAATGGGAAAGGCCAACTAATATTAATTTTCGGGAAATAATAATTTTTCTTTTTAGGGTTTGACGTCCTTCAAAAATAGTCTTTTTATATGGTAACATCCTGTAAGGGTAAAGTTGCTTACATTTTACACTCCCTAGACTCTGCCTTGGCGGGCATCGGTGGTTGTTGTTGCAACGAAAACAGCCTCTCGTTAGAGTATCACCCTAAAGGAGTAAGATTGCGTATCTCCCACTGTTCCCTAAACCTGCTTATACAAGAGCCCTTAAAGCACTAGATTTGTTATCGTTGTTGTACAAAAGAAATTAATTTCAGGAGAAATATTTTCTTTTGTTCTGTTATGGGATAAAATGGATAAATACTAGAACAAATTAAATATAAAGTGAGGAACAATAAATTCAAATTTTAAATTTATGATAAAATCTCAGGCAACATGAGAAGAAGGGTTATATATAGCATTTAAGAGTGATTTTTCAAAACAGCATATTTTGATATTTATATTTTAAAAATAGTATGTAAAAATTAAAAATTACTAAAATAGCATGACCAGTCAGTATATTATTGCCACTTAAGCAAAGACATTTTAATTATTTCACTTTTTTTTAAATTTTTAAAAAAGAAAATTTTTTTTGTACTGCTGCAATAACTTTTGACCAAAATTTTTAAAAAAATTTAAATGTTAACTAAATTTTTATTATTATATTATATTATATATATACTATTATTCGATATGTCAAAATTTATCAAAATTTTAAAATTTATTGCAAGGAAAAAGTATATTTATTATTATTGTTGTTGTTATATATCTACGTTTATATGTTATACAAAAAATTTAGGCAACATTTAATTTTATTTTTTTAACATTTTTGTGAAAGGTTTTTCCGGCCGTAAAAAAATTAGAAACACATTTTCTTTTTTTGAAAAAAGTAAAATGACCAAAATGGCCTTGCTTAGGTGACAATGGTATGCTGACTGAGCATGCTCTTTTGGTAATTTTTAATTTTTGCGTGCTATTTTGTAATGTTAAATTTTTTAGTGCAATTTTGGAAATAAAAATGTCAAAATATGCTATTTTAAAAAATCACCCAAAGATCGTTGTCCTTTTTTTTATTGTATTAATTAAATTTTTGTACTTTAATTGTGTCGATTTAGTCACTCACAATTGACACCATTAAGTAGAAGGATTAAATTAACAGAGTGAATAAAATATATGGACATTTAGGCTCCGTTTGTTTTGATGGAAAAGTAGAATCTAGGAATTGATTTTTCTTCGGAAAAGGTTTTCCAAGGAAATATAAATTCCAAGTGGGGTTTTTCGTTGTTTGTTTCAAAGGAAAACTTAATTCCCCGTTATGATGTCTTCGTGTATGTTTTAAAAAAATATTTTTCAACAATAATTTTATATCTTTTAATAGGACAACATAAGTAATAATATAACATATATAAAGCAATAAAAAAAATTTAACTATCAAAGCTGTATAAATTAAGAAAATTATTTCTTAGGTATTCTAAAATTTGAACATTTATCATGTAAATACTCTGTCATTTTATTATATACAATGAGGTGCCATGAGATAGAAAATTTTATTACTTGTGTATATACTGTGTTAAATTCTAGTGAATTTTTATTAAAATTCAGCTAATTTCTGCCAAAAAATTGATGTGGTATAAATATCATATTATCAAAAGGTTGTTCACATTCTAACAAAAATTACTTATATATTATTGAAAAATGTATCATGTTAACATTTTCGGACAAAAGAAATTATTGCATTATGATATAAGATACATATGAATTATTGTTTTCATTTAAAATATACTAAATTTTAGCAAAAGTGTTACATGTAATTAGAGGTGCCATTTAGTATAAATAGGGATGTAAGTGATCTTTGGAGGCAATCAATGACAAACCAAATACTTCTCATCTAAACTCTCTAACTTCTCATCTCCTTCTCTCATCTCACTCTCTCATCTCACTCTCTTTCTCAATTCTATCAACCCTAACCCTAATTTCTATGTTACACCTTAAATTGGTGTAACAAAAAGATACCTAATTTATGAGAAAATTTTTAAACTTCAAGGTATATCATTGTGTATTACTAAAATATCACAGTACCTATGTAATAAATGCTAAAATATTACCTAAATAATTTTCTTCTATAATATTATGTAACAATTCAACTTGATTAAAGTTTTTTTATTGCAACAATAACAAAGTAATATCAAATGTAGTTTTAATTATTCAAACTAATTTTTGTCCGGTGTTGATATTATAGTGCAATCTGGCTTATTTTGATTCAATCTCAATTTGCATGATGATAACCGTGAAGGTTTTTGAGCAACTTAGAATCACGATTTCTCCTATTTTAAAAGGAAAGTCATTTTCCCTCATTTGAGGGAAAAGGTTTTTCGTCGGAAAACATTTTCCGTGAGCTAATACGCGCCAAACAAAGGAAAAGGGGAAAACCATTTCCTAGAATGTGATTTTCCCCTGAAACAAACGGAGCCTTAGTGCAAAAAAGAATCATATATAGGGTAATAAAATCCCTTTCATGCTGTGTTTAGTGTTTTCGTCTTAATTTTATTTTTTTCTTACATAAAAATCATCTCTTTTATTGACGTTTGACATCTTCTCAACAAAAAGAAAAAAGACAGTTTATTACAGAAATAAATATTTTCTGTCATAATTTTATATCATATGCTTCACTTTAATCTCCATTTGACTAAATAAAAATCTATATAAATTTATAGAATAACATTACTTTATATGTATTTTGATTGAAAATAGTTTGAGTGGAAAAAATTTTGGTTATTTACATTTTAATACCCAATGTGTATGAAAATAATAGAAAAGTCCCTAACCTGTTTTATTTATTTGTTTAATACCTTAAATTTTTTCGCATTAATAAAAAAAATTCTCTCCAGTGTGATGATGTCATATTTTGGAGAGAAAGCTGACCCGGTAGGTCACTTTAAATACCCATTATAATATATTGACGAAAATGCATCTCTTGACGTGGCAATTTACTTTAAATACCATAATTTATTATTTTTACTTATTTATTTATGGTATTTATTTAAAGTAACTTGCCACGTCAAGAGATGTATTATATTATAGTGGGTATTTAAAGTGACCTATCAGGTCGGTTTTCTCCCCGAAATATGATATCATCACACTGGAGAAAGTTCTTTTTATTAATACCAAAAAATTTGAGGTACTAAAAAAATAAATTAAACAGGTTAGGAACTTTATTATGTTATCGCCCAAGGGTTAGGAGTTCGATTCTCGCTGAGGATATGCTCATGACTTATCTGCTCATGAGTACGGGTGTAAACTCGCAAGCCGGGTCGTAATAAAGCTCGAAAAGCTCAGCTCGGTTTGAGCTCGAGCCGAGCCAAGCCGAGTCACCTCATTTAGCTTATCGAGTCGAGTCTGAGCCTAGTGAAGCTCAAGCTCATAGGCTCGCAAGCCTAAACGAGCCTAAGCGAGCCTTTTTTATATAATATATTTCCTTAAATATAGCTCAATAAAGCCACATTGGAGCCTAAATTAGCCGAGCTCGAGCTTAAACGAGCCTATATTGAGCTTAAATGAGCCAGAATATTACTAGCTTAATGCGAAGCTTGCCGAACTTAGAGCAAGCCCGAGCTTGAGCCTGAATTTTTAAAGCTCGACGAGCTTCGAGCTGAGCCCGAGCCGAGCTTAATGGTAACGAGCCGAGCCTCGAGCCTGGTAGGCTCGAGCTCTGCTCGGCTCGGCTCAACTACACCCCTACTCATGAGGATTGTAGGCTTTCTTATGAGCCATGGTTAGTTGGGGTAACCTAGTCTCTCGTTACTAAAAAAGAAAAAAAAATTTACTTGGGCAAGGTTGGGAATGGAGGTTTTCCTTTTTTTTTGGATTCATTCGTATCCTAATTGTGAACCGGGCCTATTGGGCCTAATGGGCTTGTTCATTGCTGTTGGCCCATTTCTTCAGAAATTTTACTGCGTCAAAAATCAAACTGAAGCTTTTACAGTTGTGCAACAATGGCGGAAACCGCTGAGAGCAGCAGAGAAAACCGCCATGAAGATGAACAAGATGAAGAAGATTACATGGGCGATCTCTCTATGTTCCTTCCTCCTGAAACTTCTCTACCTCCGAAGCCTAAAAATGTCCGATTTTTACTTCTTTCTCTCTCCTCTCTCTCTCTTTCTCTCTCCTCACCGCGAATTCTTGCATCTGCAGATTCCTAGCGGTGGCGTAAGTGTTAGTTCGGGACCGGCGAAGAAGAAATTGAAGGGGAGAAACTCGATGGAGCAGCGAAGAATCGAGAAGGAGCGAAAGCAATTGGAAGAGGATGAACAAACCCTAGCGAATTTGGAGTCGGCGATTCCTCAGTCGAATATAGGGTTCAAATTGATGAAACAAATGGGGTAATGTGATGTTTTACGTGTTTAGCTAAGAATTTTATTCTGATGCTTGATAAAATTTACCGGACCTTAGGCTTGATCCATGATGTAGATGAACATAGTATTCGATGAACTACTTGTATTTGAAACCGATTATGGCTTGTAAGAGGATGTCGTGGGAGCTCAACAGCTTATGGAGCCAAATTTGAGCTGCGTCAATAAACTTAACGAGTTGAGTTCAAACAATGGGGTGCTCGGCTTGTAAAGGCTTGTGAGAAGCTCGTTAAGAGTCGTTATTAGCACAAAAATTGTTCAATGATGGCTCGATAGTTTAAATAGCTTAGCTTAGTAGTGAGCTTGACTTGATAACAAGCTCGACTTCTCTTGGAGCTTAATTCAGTTCAATAACGATTTGGGATCGACTCGGTAACAATCTCTAATCGGCTCGATTAGGCTAACAAGCTGAGTCAATAGCTGACTTGAGTATTGAATACACTAAAATCTTATAGAACCGAGCTTGAATTCAAACAAGGAGTGCTCTGCTTGACTTTGCTCTTTTGCACCCTATTTGGCACATATGTGTGAATTTTCACCGGGCTTTAAGCTCGACCTATGGAATTAGTATACATGAGGTCCACATGTAAGTCCAATGAGGTGTAATTTCAAAACTAATTGGTATTAGGTGAAGTAGATAGTCTTATATTGATCTCTTATCTCTCATTAATTGATATTTGATAGAGCAACTGACTAAGCATATTTGCTAATATCTTTTCTCTAATTACTCCAGTATAAGACACTTTAACTATACTCACGTGTGAAATTCTCAATAGGTATACCCCAGGCTCAACCCTCGGAAAGGAGGGTTCGGGCCGGGCGGAGCCAATTGGGCTTCAGATCCGGCGGTCACGGGCCGGGATTGGGAGGGAGGATCCGATTAAGGAGAAGATGAGGAGAGAGAAGGATATGGTGGAGAGAAAAAGGAAGAAGGAGGAGGAGATGGTGGAGGAGTTTGGGTCAAGGCAGAAGTCGCGGTGGCGGAGCAGGCGGTTGGTGGTGAACTTTGAGAAGGCGAAGGCTGCGCTGGATCAGTTGGAGGGGAGGGAGCCGGTTGTGGTGGCGGAGAAGGAGGAAGACGAGGAGAAAGAAAGTGAGGAAGAAGAAGAGGAGGTGATCACTGAAGAGGTATGTGCGGAAAAATGAAAGCTTGAATTTTTCTTATTTTTATTTCTAATTTTCAGTTTTTGCATAAATCTCTGAAGAAGTATAAACCAAGAAACCAAAAATGAGAAAAAATGTTTCCAAAATCGGGTTTTTAGTTTCTTAAAAACCAATATTACATTAACGAGATAACGATATCAGATAGGCTCTATAATGTTTAGAGGTGCACTGCCACCGGCCAGAGAAGAAAATGTGAGGGTTTGTGTGAATTTGTCAGCCTCATGAGAGTACCTTGGGCAGGAGGACAGTGAATTATATATTATAAATGTTTGTGTGTGGTGGGTCCAAGAGTGAAGAAGGTCATGCTCAGATCGTTTTAATTAACAGTTTGCAACTTTTTCGTCCAAAAGTTGTACATGAGAGGGCTTATAGCTTTTCCGTGCAATTGTGGAAGTGTTCTATAGCTTTGTTCATTCAAAAGTCACATTTAGGTCTGGAGATTATGAGAATTGGGTTTTGAGTTATGATTGGAGATTGTAATCCAAAGTTTTAGTGGTGAATGAAGCACTTGATTGAGTCCTGTGGTTTTTCCCTCTAATTGAGAGAGATTTTCCACATAAATTTGGTGTGTTCTTTGATGTTGATTTTACGCTTTTATTGTGTGTTTGTGTGATTTTTCCCAACACAAGTTAGTGGAAAAATTTGGGAGATGTGCCAATCAAAAAATGTTAAGATGCCATTTTTAGCTTCCTTCATCAATCAAAAAGCCTATACATAGGAAGCATAGCACGACTTTGAGGTTTATCAGGCACCACGCGACCAGAGCCGTTGGAGTTTGTATAGTGGTAAAATTATCCACCTCTTAAGCTAGAGGTATTGGATTCACTGGTCATCGCCCATTTTTCATTGTAATCTTTACCAATCTCAAAAAAATTGCAACATAATATGAGGTTCTGTGTGATGAACATGTGTTTGATGTGCGAATAAACTGGTATCATTTACATACCGTTTCTCAATTCTTTCAACGATCAAGGGGAATCTACTTCCCACTTGTTTTCGCGTGGATCCTTTAGAAAGCGAGCATTTACTGCAACTCAGGCGGCTTCTCAATCTCCATCAGTTGGAGACTTGTGGACCAAACAGAGTGTTTGTGACCTCAGAAAGTCCTTCGGACGCCCACTTTATTGTTTGCTTTAGAGAGAGTAGCTCAACTATGGAGAGGATTCAGGATTCTTTACCTGTGTGCCAAATGTAATTTATATAGGCACTGGTGCCACTTGGCCACGAGATGAGCACGTGGGATGCATCGGCTAATCACTGGGTCAAAAGGCGACGTGAACCCCCTTCGGGTAGTCTATCAAATGGTTCAGAGATGGTTTTCTTGGCGTCTTTTACTTCATGTGACCTGGCTTATGTGTTCAGAGGGGGTCCTAATTCACTAGGCGAGTCACACCAAGTGCCCTGCTCATTCTTTTGAAGGGAAACCCAACTCTACATTGTTGTAGGGTTTTGGATCATTCGGGGCTTATGATTGACTGTAGAGAAGTTGTCACTGACGTATCAAATCTAGTTTTATTTTTGGTTAATAAGCGCGCTTATGATTGATTGTAGAGAAGTTGTCATTGACGTATCGAATCTAGTTTTATTTTTGGTTAATAAGCGCGGTTAGGGTGATTTGAACCAAGGACCTGCTAGGGCATCACCAATCCTGGAGGCGTTTTACTTCTAAACTCAAACCTTATTGGCTCTCGGCGATGAGTATGTTCCACAACACAAACAAACGGAGGAGAAATGTATTCTATTCGACTAGAAATGTCGATATCGAGATGAATTGTTTATGGGAATATAAATATCTGTGTTGGATGAGAATACTCGAGCTCTAGTATGACACTTAGGCACTTCAATTGGGACCAAAAACTCAAAATCTCTTCAAAAAATAACCGAGTCTAACGTCTGGATGCCTACATTTAGGGTTTGTGAATGAACCAATGAGCCCTTATGGAGTCCTTATCAAACTGCTCACAAGCGTTGACAAGGTGATCACCCCTTTGTTCAAACTCTCCCAAACCGACACGAACGAACCATAATCCATTTCAACACGGGTAGTTCATCGGACATTTAGTTCGTTTACACCCTAGGCGTAATACGTCTAAGCCCCATGCATAATCTTGCTTCTTTCTTATTTCATTTGACATGATACAGGATTTGCAAGATATACTAATGAAGCTTAGAGACGAACATCGCTATTGCCTCTTCTGTGGATGTCAGGTACGTGTATGCTGTTCGGCCAATGATTCGTTTTCAATTCTGTGAATTATCGCCATCAGATTTAAAGTTTTTGGTTTTCTGTTTTCAGTATGAATCTATCGAAGCCCTTCTGTCCGAATGCCCCGGGATAAACGAAGATGACCACTGAAAGTTGTTATCTTTGCAAGAGAATTGCGGAAAGGCTCATATGTATCAAGTTTCAGCAGCCGCCTGTAAGAATTGCAAACTTGTTTGTCATGAAATTTATCACTTAGTTACCCCGAGGTTTGAAAATTTTCTCAGTTAGATACCTTATGCTGGAATCCTAGGGAATTTTACTCGTATTCTAGCCAAAATTTCACTGGAACTTACTGAAATGGTACTTGATTATGATAATATAGGTGATCATAACTAGAATCATTCTCCATTATGACAATTTCCAATAAAAATCCACCGAATTTTGGCGGAGGGCACCCGATTGATCAAAACTTTAAATTTTAAGGTATCTAAGTAATAAAATTTTTTATCGGGTTAGTTCACTGTATCTGTTGAAAAGTTAGGATGTTTAGATAATAAATGTCTTAACTTTAATATACCTAAGTAATAAATTTCCTACTTACAATTATCTGTCTTAAATTTATTGGGCCTTTGGTTGACCCATTGCAGGTTGGTAATGCGGTTCACATAAACTTTAAAAACCGATTGACATTCAGTGGAGTAACTCATTAGGCTTACGTTTTATGTAGTGCTGCTTTGTTGAGACGAAAAGCTTCTCGATTGTGGAAATGCATTACTCGAAGAGGAAGAAGCCATATTGAATGCAATTGGGCATCGTTGATTGGTATACCTGCTGGAATCATCGAGAACCCTACAAGGCGTCGTAGGGTCACTCCATCAAGATGATTTAAACGCGTTTGAGATCATTTAAGCATGTATTTCGACTGATGTGATAAAAAATACTGGAGCACTTGTATATACAGTAATATTTTTTTTACATTGCTGGTAAGGAGGATACAACCTTTCCCGTAACATTTGGACTGACGTGACTTCTTTTCACTATTTTCTCAACTCAAATCCCGTAATATTCTTCTCAACGAAGCGCATATTGCCTTTCATCCTCTCCAATAATGGTGCAGTCTTTTACAAATAGTTAATATCACTTATAATTCCCTCTCTTTCCTCTTTTTTTCTGGATATAATGTTGGCTAATTCTGTATTTCTCTGCTTTTATGCGAGCCAGCTCAGGCCTTGCTTTTGCGGGTTTGCTGTTTTATACCACGACTCTTGTCGCTAAATATGAAGAAAAAAAAAAAAAACAGGTTTCCCTTCATCATGTTCTATGTTTCAACTCCGTTGCAACTAAATCAGATTGTTTAGAGGCAATTAATTTTTTGAATCTTAGTTCATCACCACAGTGGAATGTTATTACAGTAATTGATGATATTTTGCATTGTAAGTCACTTTTTGAATGCATCACCTATAGTTGGGTTCCTAGAAACTGTAATCAGGTAGCTCATATGGGAGCTAAGTTTCATCTTTGTAAAGATTGTAATCACAATTGGTGGATAAATCCACCGCAGAAACTAGCAGATGTAATAGTTCGTGATGGAATGTAATTTTGTCCTGACAGCTTAGCAGGTGCCTTTTGATCAAAAAAAAAAAAAAAACTCCGTTGCAACTAAAACTCCAGGTCTTGTTTGGTATTTTTTTTTGGTTAAATTTCATCGGGCCTTTAAACCCATACCACGGAGTTGACACACAAGAGATACACATATAAGTTTAAGTGAGATTCGAAAACTAATTGGCAATAGATGGAGTAATTCACCGGGCTTTTAAATTGATATCCAAATTCTCACAGTTTCAATGTGGGTTTCTTTATATTAAACTCACATGTGGACTCTTTATTCAGCATTTTTCGCTTATAAGTTTTAGTTTTTTTTTAAAACTAAATAACACGGTACGACGATAATATAAAGTATGAGATTTATGAAGATAGTCGGATTACAAGGAATTTAAATATATTTGTACTTTTAAATTCTTTAGACACTAGTTATTCTTTAGATTTATTGAGTTAGGTTAGTTTTATATTTGTATAAGGTTTCCTACTTTTATAAGAATTTCTTTTAGTTAGATTTCCTTTTTTAGTTCGGTTTTCTTATTTCTATTCAAATTGATTTCGTTTAGATTTCCCACCTCTATAGGTTTTTATTAAAAAAAAATTTCCTGATTATTCAATAAAATATAACCTAAGGGTTTATTATTTTCCTGAGTTTAGGGATTTCTTTTAGTAGATTCTAAATATGTCCGTTTGAACGAAATTCAAGGAACACCCGTTCATGTGTTTTACGAACTAAATAATTCTGAAACCCGCTTCCGTCATACATCGCTAAAAACCATATTTGAAAAGCGGATTTTTCATGTTGTAGTTTTTTATTTTCAATTTTCACTTAATAATATTTTCTTGGTTTTCACACCAGCAAACCAAATCAAATTTTATTGATTAAATTCAAAGTCCAAGCAATTAGTATACGAATATAGCAAAGCAACATAGCCAGTGCCCCAAGGGCTCCCGCCTAAGCAGGGTCTGGGGCGGGGACGGATGTACGCAGCCTTTCCGCTTCAGGGTATTACCCCTGAAGAAAGGTTGTTTCCGAGCGCCCCCAACCTGAGGGTGAGGACTTCCCAAGGAGTCACCCATCCTGATACTACTCTCGCCCAATCACGTTTAACTTCGGAGTTCTAATGGGATCCGGTGACTGCGTGTTGGTACCCTTTTTGGTTTAATTAGTATACGAATATGAAAGTAAAAAAAAATAAGGACTAACAGAGTAAATAACTCTAAAGGACCAAAATTTAAAATTAATTTTTACATTTTATATATCTAATAACTGATTAGTTTATTCTCTGATGACTGGGCTGTTTTCTTGGCTTACATACATACTTAAATGCTTGCATGTCTATTTCCTTCATTCATTTGGCGATAAATTTATGGTTTTATTTGCAGGCGCTCTTGTACTTCAGGTTAGGGGTCCTCGGAAACAGTCTTCTTTTCACTCGGAAGGGGTATGGCTGCATACATATACCCCTTCCAGACCCTGCTTTTGCGGGAGCCGCGAGACACTGGGATTGTTGTTGTTGTTGTTGTATATATCTAATAACAAATGCAAAAAGTAAAAATATATTTAAAAATAAAATAGGTACTCCAGTTAACGTCAAAAGGGGTCCATAGCTCAGTGGTAGAGCATTTGACTGCAGATCAAGAGGTCACCGGTTCGAACCCGGTTGGGCCCTCTTTTTTCCGTCGCATTTTCTTGCATTTTTAAATATACGGTTATTTATGCCAAAAGTTCTTATATTTTGTGTATTATGTCAATTTAGTTCATATACAATTTAAAATGTGTCAATTTGATCTTTAGAAAAAATTTTATGCTAAGTTTTTAATGAAATTCTTAATAGTTCGGTCACTAATTGAGTTTAAATTGAGTAAATGGATGAATTTATAATAAGTTGCTTGCACCTAACATAATTTTGCGGTCCAAAATTACGACATTAACTTAACTTAAATTTGATTAAATGACTAAATTGACACATTTTGAATTATTTAGGGATTAAATTGACACAATTAAAAGTACAAGAACCACATTGACACAATGGACAAAATATAGAGACATTTATCGTAAATAACCCCAAATCTTATTAGATTGAAAGCAAATTCTACTCAGGATAAAGCTTCTATTAAGACGGGTCAGTAAAAAACACGTACAATATGAATATGTTTTTATGTTTTTCCGTTTAAAAAATGACATTTACATATAATTATCAATAGTATAGTAAGATTTTTAGTAAGATGAGCCAACAACGGTCACATGCCATTTGCTGCGGACCAAATTCTCAGGTTGGGGGTTCTCGAAAACAGCCTCTCTTCAGGGTAGGCCCCTGAAGGGGGAAGGCTGCGTACATCTACCCCCCAGACCCTGCTTATGCGGGAGCCCTTGGAGGCACTGGGTCTATTGTTGTTGTAGTATAGTAAGATTGTTGGTTTCTCGTTTTCTTGTATAATACAATCCTATAACACCGTCTATATTTTCTTTTCATTTAAAAAACAAATGATTCATTGAAAATAATCTTTTAGTTGAATAAGTAATTATATTCTATAATTTGTTAAATTTTACGGCTTCAACATCCATATTATTGATTGGACCCTATCCTCTACTATGTGTTCGCTTCATGGTACAACTACTGCAGCTAAAGCTATCAAACAGAAGTCAAATTGATGGATTATATCCCTCGCCGCTCTTTACATATCTAAAAATGATGAACTGAGACATGAATGTATCCGTGTACATTTTTTTACGAGTTAACGAACTTTTGTCCAAAATTTTCATGTATAAAGTCAGATAATACATATAATATGAAACCCTGTTTGTTTCTCTCCTCGTATTTCCTTATATACATCATATTCTTGGAATCGGGGAGCCCAAGCTAATACCGTTTTGCTCGTGGCTCCATCTGTTTCAATGGAAATCTTTTCTCTTTTAGTTCTACTATTTCATATATAACTTTATAACAACCACGACAAATATGAAAAATATTTTCTTCTGTTAAGAGAAATTGGCTTTTCCTCAATAAAAAGGGAAATATTTTCCGATGCAGAGGGGACAACAAGTTTCGCTTTGCATGATAATATCACATCATACGCGCCTCACTTCAATCTCAACTTAACCAAGCATAAATCTCGTACAAATTTTCAAAATGACACTATTTTCTTTAGCTAAAATGACCAGAAAAAATGTTTTTAATGGCAAATATTTATTGAAGAAAACTTTCCATAAGAAAAACATTTTTTTTAAAACTAATCGGTTGACTTCGATCTTTGGACCAGACATCTAATCATTGCCTCAAAGAAACTCGAAATGACCTAACCCAAAGCAAAGAGAGATCCGCCACTTAAAAATCGTCTCGAAATAGAAAATAATTTTTATTTTCTAAATCCAACTTTTGTTTTCATCTCTAGTTTTCACTATCAGTTTTCCATTTACAAAACGTGTTTAACACGGTCATTTACAGTGTCCAATAGAGAAAACTTGTAAATATGCGTTCAAGTGACTCCAATTTTTCAAAATTTCAATAAGAGTCCATCCTGAACAATTAGGCTAATTGATCCGAAAACGCAATTCAAATCTATTCTTATACTCTGATTCTGAACCAAAAGAAAATCAGTACTAAACTAGAGTTTTCAGTTCTAATAAACATGTCCTACAACTGATATATCCCACCTTTTTTCAACAATTATAGATAAAGTCGCATTACAAACAGGAACCTCGTGAAAACGAGATCTGAGTACCCTCGTCAGACGAGATTGGGCATATTATCATATACAAACTCTTCTAGGACAATATTATCCATTTCAATCATGTCTTCTATATCTGTATACAAAATAGGAATAAAACAGGATTATCCAAGAAGAGTTTATATTTGACAACAAGCTCAACCGAGGCAGCTCAAGTCAAGTCACTACCTCCGCATGTAATACGGGTAGCCAGGCATTGCAACCCGCGGTGTCTTCTCTGTGGTTGAGCCATACGGAACCTGAGGCTGGGTTTGATATGGCGCAGCCGCAGTGGAAGGATTCGGGTAAGAGGCGGCTGCTGGGTATGAGGTGGCTGTAGGGTAAGATGGCATGGCCTGGGGGTAAGCGTAGGCCATGGTGGCAGTGGCACCCGGGGTGGGTTTTCCCAGTTGCGTGTATCCACCAGCCATAGGAGGCGGTAGGACAACCGGAAGAGCTGGCGGCGGAAGCTGAGCCGGTGCAGTCTTGCTCTTTGTATCGGCATATTTCACTGTGATGTTTCGGCCCTGAGCAACAAAAAGTGCATTATAAGTGCAATCTGGTACGAACCAAGTTCAAACAAGTGTTTGGCTAATATGTGAAAAAATCGTTTCTTTCATAAACATTTCGCGGAAGCACTTAAAAGAAGTACTATCAACAAGAGAATTCTTCTTAAAAAACATTATTTTCCCACTTTTACTTAAAAACAGGCAGGGGAGTAAATGAACCGAACGTTCAATGAACTACTCGTGTTCGAAATCGATTATGGCTCATTCGTGTTCATAATTAGGGCTCGATACGCTTAACGAGCCGAGTTCGAACAAGGGGGTGCTCGGCTCGCTAATGTTCGTGAACAGTTCGATAAGAGCTCGTTAAGGGCTCCTTAAAAACTCGTTAAGAGCTCGTTAAAAAACTCGTTAAGAGCTCGTTAAAGGCTCGTTAGCAGTTAATATTAACTCCAAAATAGTTCGATAATGGCTCGATAGTAACTCGAATAATTCGGCTCAATAGGGAGTTCGACTCGATAATAAGCTCGTGTTTGTTATGAGCTCGATTTCATTCGATAACGAACTCGGCTTGGCTTGATAAGGAGCTCGAATTGGTTCGATTAGCATAACGAGCCGAGCCGAGCCGAGCCGAGCCGAGCCGAGCTTCGAGCACAACAAAAACTTAACGAACCGAGCTCGAACAAGGGGTTGGAAAGCTCGATAAGAGCTCGGCTCGAACTCGAGCTCGATAAATCTTAATGAACCGAGTTTGAACAAGGGGATGCTCGACTCGACTCGGCTCGTTTACACCCCTAAAAACAGGGAAATAACTCGTGCTTCTACACGAAAGCACTTTTCTTCCCAGACAAAGCATCCTTAAAATCTAAAAAGAATACTTTTTTAAGTAATCAAAAAACTTCTCTCCGGAAAAGAAGCATGATTGAACATGCCTTAATGTGCTTAAGTGAGCTGAGTTCGACTTAAAGCTTGCCATATTGAATTGGATATCAACTAAGCCGAGGTCAATCTTAAACTCAAAGCCTCTAAGCTCAGACAGCCTCAACTCTAACGAGTTGGGCTTCAGCTTGGCTCATCTTAACCCTTCTTTGTACATCTAAAGAATATGAATTTTGCAAAGTGCGAACATAATAAGAGGGGCAATAAAAATCACACTTACTCCGAGGATCCTCTCTGGATCATCAAGGGCCTTCTTTGCCGCCTCCACTGTTTTATACGTAACAAACCCGAAACCACTGCATAAAAAGGACTAAGGATTTAGCGTACAAGCAAAGCATGGTGTACGGAAACTATTAGAGTCTTGTTGACAAAAAGGTTGCCAGTTCAAATCCCAACAACTCACTTTCAATATTAACATCATTTAAGCATAAGGTATAAGGTAAACTTGTACAATATCAACGTTTCAACTCAATTGGACATTCGTGTAAGAAGTCATGTTAGAGTATAAAACCATTCATTGACCTTTACCCATCAGCTTAAGCTTTTGGGATATTTGGTTCCTCAAGTGTGACTACATGAGCAAAAGACGTCACTCAAATGTTTGAAGGTAAACGCATGTACCGAGATTGGTTTGTCTCCTTGTCATATGCGACGGAGCCTTCTTCAATCTCACCAAGCCTTCCGAAGAAATTGAGCAGCATTTCACTTGTGGTATCCGGTGACAAGCCCCCGATGTAAAGTTTTCTTTGTGCTTGATCGGGTGTAGTACTTGCACTGCTTAACCCATCGCGAGCCAGGTTGCAAGCAGCCAACCGACCCTACAATAGAGATAGAAAAGGTTAAAAGGCAGTGAATTATCCACGAAGTTTGGCCCACACCTTGTTAGTTAGTGGTACAATCCAAAATATAGCGGTTAAGTGAGTGATAGTTTAGATATTAATAAATAGACTTAGCCCTTTATTACCAACTATACCCCTCCCATAGAGGCCTTGAGTGTAGAGGAGTATGGATGAAATCATTTGAGTCTCTCTCCCTCCCTCCCTCTCTCTCGGACTCTCCATCCCCTATCTGTCTCTAGTCCCTCCCTCCCCCCCCCCCCCCCCCCCCCCCCCCCCCCCCCAAAAAAAACCTTCCTTTATACTGTAACTTATACTTTTGAAGCTTAGTATATTCTACCGTTTATACGGGTTATATAAGAATATATTATTTCCGTTGATATTGTCGATTGATCATTCATTTGTGTGTGGATCGATATGGTTCGTATCAATTACTTAGTTAATTATCCTAGTCTTATTAGCTCAATTTCTAGAAATAGTCAAATATTTCGAAGTCCTAATGCTATTAAGACTAGTTTCACTAGTTATGCTTATCCTTATTTTTAAGGGTTTAGTTTATCTTTATCTTCGTCAATAAAGGCTTATTTTGAGTGGTCAATGTGAGTCATAAGTTAACTATAAATACCCCTCGGCATGAGTCTTGTAGATCATTTACTTATCAATTAAGAATTATCAATAAACTATCGCTCTTTTACTTCTCATTGTGTGCCTCAAAGAGTTCCTTTGTATGACCTAAACTACCAGGGTACTGAATTTGGTTTCGCCATAGTGGGTTTTCTAACCTCTCCTTGATAACAATCACCCTAGTGGGATTTAATCTCACTTTAATAAAACCCTTTGCGTTTCTACATCATTTAAAATGAATGAAAAGTTGCTTTCAATTGCTACGAGAGCCAAGTTCGAACATCACTCACATCAATCAATTTACTCGGGGCTCTCAGTGCAGCCTGAGCTGACTCCATGTTCTTATACGTAATAAAACCGTAACCACGGGACTTTCCAGTCACTTTGTCGACTATCACAGCCCCTTCTTCGATTTCACCATGTTCCGCAAATGCCTGAATAATAAGGGAAAGAGAAAAACAACATACGCTTCAGATTTTAACATGAATGCGCTCTTTATCAATGAAAACCATCGACTTGTAAGTGAAAGTGATTTCTTAGGCACTGTGAAAAGCTTCAAACAGAAAACACGCCAAAACACACAAAAGCATTCAGCAATCAGCAACGCACTCACAGCACACAAGGTTTCCGAAGTGGTATTCCAGGCCAAGCCACGAACGAAAAGCTTTCGGTGAACAGGATCAGCACTCGCAGCATTCATAATTTCTCCAGCAACTGGAGAATATTTGGAACCCCTTCATGCCACAACATGCATACAAACACACATGCACAAAGTCAAAATCCACAGCACACAATCAGAAGCACTGTCAATGCTCCACTTAGCCTGGCACAGGCATAACGATCCCGAATTTACAAGATTAATAAGGCATACAAGCATACAGAAACCGCGCAAGAAGATGTCGTGATGATGAAATGACCCAACAAGAATGCAAGTCAGCGAATAAGGAAACAAACAGATGCATGAGGTGTCGGAATCCCACAGTGCTTGGGAGTAATGGCCTGGCCAGCTTCTATGGTCAGGATATTCCTCCCCTAGTTAGCCAATTATCTAGCCGAAAAACATTTTCGGTCTCAAATCTATTGTTTCTTTTCATAATCTTATAGCAACAATCACAAATATAGAAAATGTTCTCCCTTACTGAGTGGAAATTGACTTCCCCCTCCACAAGAAAAGAAAACATTTTCCTTCACGCAAGGTAAAACTTTTTCATCATAATCTCACATCATATATCTTACTTCAACCTCAACATTGCAGTAGTTTAGCATGGTCCATACACCATGCAAGGGAGTGTGTTGGAATCCAGAACAATCACCTAGGCTACCAGCATAGTCCAGCTTATACGATGAGAGCATCCCTCCTGTAACTTGGATTATACGAGCTATATACAAAATACTACTATACTTTGAGTTGGATTGTCTGACTGATCGAGTGATTCGTTCGTGGATTGACTATGGATCGTAACACAAACGGAGCCTAAATCTAATTCCACCATTCAATGAATTCAAACCATTCATCTCTAAACCAAATCCACAGTTTCTCACAAAGAATCACTCAAAAACAACCACGCGAAAACCCTAGCAACGAGCAACAAGAACTAACACAAAAGTTTACCACACGAATTCAAATTCAAACTAAAAAACGCGAAAAAAAATGCTCTGAAAACATACAGTTTGGAGAGAAGATCAACTAATTGAGATTTGGCCAGAGGTTCAAGCAATGAACGCAGCTGCTCCACAGACGCCGTTGACGAAATTTGACCGTTATCTCCATCTTCGAACTTCCTCTTCTTCATGTCCACGTCCTCCATTCTTCTCTCTCTCTCTCTCTCTCTCTCTCTCTCTCTCGGCGGCGATGTGAGGGTGACTGTGAGCGGTTTCCATGGCTGCACTAGATTTTGGTGCATCTTTCCCCGACCTTAATTGGGCCAGGCCCATTAAAGAAATATGGCATAATGGGCCTGGGCTTGAATATTACATGGGCCTAGCCCGTAGTTATTTATTGTGTTGGACCTAGTTTTTTCGATTAGGTCCCTCTTTGAATATATGCAGTAAAATCTCATATTGGAGTTGTGAGAGCAAACCGATTAATTTATAAGTATATTGTATAACTCCATCTATTGCCAATTAATTTTAGAATAAAATCCCATTTGAGCTTATGTATAGACCTCGTATATCTCAACTTTGTGGGTCAGATCTAAAAGAGCCTAGTAAAATTTAACATTAATTGTAAACAAGAAATATTATTTCTTCTTTAAATTAAAAGTAGAAGTAAAGATTAAAAATTTATTAGATAAAACTATGGCTATTTTTTTTTTTTGATAATTAGAGAGGAAAACAACCGGCATCTCAAATAAGAGACCTGAAGAACACACACAAAGTGCGACAAAGGGAAAATAACAAGGAAACCTGCAAAAACAAGAAAGACAAGCCCAACCCCCAAAACCAAATCCACAACAGCTAACAGAAAATACAAAAAGCAGAAGCAAAAACACCAAAAGAAAAACAACTTCCCAACCATAGCAACGAAAGCCAAAAGAAAAAAACCACCCAAAAGCGAGATAAGCAAAAAACCCCACCATTGAAGACACCAAAGATGGACTCCCAGAAGTCAGACAACAACGACCTCCGAAGGATTGAAAAAGAACCAAAGAAAAATTCCTACAAAGGCACCAATAAACCAACCAAAACAAGCAACTGCACTCTCATTAAACACGATCTACTCATCCTCCTCAGGAATCAGGTCTCTAAGGAGCTCTGGGGGCAAGTGTTCTGGTTTCTTATCACACTTTTTCCTAGCTCTTCGATTCTTAATAGTGTTTAGTTGCAAGTTAACAAATTTAAATTGTCCAAAAATCTCTTGATTCTTCTTTTTCTTTCCAAATTTAGAACTCTTACTGACCTTGACTTTTTCCTCGGCCTATTGAAATTACTTTTTGGGAAATGCATTAATAGACAAGGAAAAGTTATATATTAGTACTCTGAGGTTTGATATAATAATTTTTCGTTCCATAAATCTTACGAAATTATTTATTAGTTCACAGATTTTAGTGTACATATTTTTTTACTTCAATTTTAGATAAAACAAAGCGCAGAAAGACAAAAAAATATATATATATACTCTTATTCAATATATCATCGTTTTTTCAAATTTAGTACTTTTCTTAAATTTTTTTAACTTTACAAGTCATCTTTTGGTCAAAATACTGATGTCATATGCCTGAAATTGAGCTAAAAAATAATCATACTAAAACTTGTAAACTAATAAATTATTTTACAAAATTTTTGAACTAAAAAATTATTACACTAAATTTTAAAGTACTAATATATAATTTATCCAATAAACAGTTTGGGTAATTTTTTTCAGATATGATGGTGACTAGTTATTACAACGGAATATAATATACAAGAAAATTTGAAGTGCTACAATTCTCAATTGGTGTGATTTTGAATGTACACTTTTAAGAGCAATTATTAGATGACACGGGGCCATCGTGGTAACGTGGTGATTTTAGTATATTTTTTCTTATTTTTAAGTTAAAATTCATTTAAATAATAAATTTTAATTAATAAAAAAACTTTTCAATACACATAGGGTATAGGAAATAGCGAGGGTCATCACGTCATCGCGGTGATCCCGTGTCACCTAATCTTTTCTCGACTTTTGAAGGGCCTTGTCTAAAGCTGACTTGACACTTTTTCCTATTTCTTTTTCTTTTTTTTTTAGTATCTTATTTACTTTTGGAAAATGACCCATAAAAAATATATAATTAGATATTTAATGTATGCAATATAACATTAAATAAAAAATAGTGAATATTATGTTCTCTGTACTTCTACCGTGCTTACTCTGTCGTGCTGAAAAACTTTAAAACTTAAGTCTTCTATGATCTAACTATCTGACACCAAAGATCAGGGCAAGAAATGGCTGGTTTTCGGCCATTTTTGGTCCTTGCTTCTTCGATTTTTATATTTCAATTTTGTAACACTCTAGTTTATATAATTCTTTTATTTCTAGTTTTCGGTAATGTTCTTTTAGATTTTTCTGGTTCTTGACGAGCCTTGGTTGGCTGGGATGGTGGATCTGATGGTCGTGGCGACTGAAGATGGCAGTGGCTCATTGCCAATGTTCGAGCATATATCCGTTGGCAGCCAATTAGGCCCATGAACCACTTGTATTAGTCCATGTTGTATTATGGAAGTATTATCATATTCAGATGTAGAGTCCTTTTTCTCCTGTGTTTTTGTCACTTGAGGAATTACGAGTCTGGTTGTGCACAAATTAGTATACAATTTTGACAATATATTTGTATTTTTATCAGAATTTGATGATTTTTGCCGAAAAATACAAAAAAAGACACATGATGAATATTCTATTATAATTATCTAAATTTTTTATGGAAACTTTGACATCAATCATATGTATTATTGTACTCATGCATTATATCAGCATTTTTTTTTTTATAATGTTGGTTAATTTTTTAAAAAAAATTCATCAAATTTTCACATACGTTACCTATGTAATAAAATATTCAAATCTCATATTACCCCATCATGTATATGAAAATACCAAGGTATCTATAAGTTAAATATTGAAATCTCTGGATATCCAAATAATAATTTCATACGTTAATAAGAGTTTTTTTTTACTGAAAACACCTAAGTTTTAGGTTTGATTTTTAAAAAATGACCTAAATTTTCAAATTTTTCAAAACACCATCTAAATTTTACAAAATTTTTTAATGGCATTCCTTAATGTTTATACTGTTAGTATCCGATAATTTTTGCTAACGTGGCTTATCAAAAAAAAAGAAAATAATTACAAAAAATTCAAATTTAAATATAAAATACTTTTTAGATATTTAAAAATATTTTAAATATCTAAAAAAATTATAAATACATAAAAAAATAAATTTTATATTTAAAAAAATTTTATGTTAGTAAAAAATAACGGATATTAACGGCGTTAATATTAAAGTGTAACATTAAAAGAAAAATTAAATGTAGGTAGTTTTTTAAAAAAAATTATAAATTTACATACTTTTTTGAAACCACACCTAAAATTTAAGTAGTTTTTAAGTAAAAATGATACGAATATTACCAAGGGTCACGTCCGAATTAGTCTCGAGCCTACACGTCAGCCCAAGCCACATCACACGATGCCATGGCACCTGCCACCTCAGCCCTATTGACACTTCATCTAGAATTATTAGTATAAATAAGAATGATTAGTTAGAGGTCATTTAAGCTTGATGAAATGTGATGAATGTATCTCTCTTCTTATCCCCAGATTCTCTCTAATTCTCGTCCTTCTTCTTCTAGACTTCTCCCCCCGAACCGGACAGAACCCCAAGTAACCCAAGCAAGCGCTTGAGTCCCTCGAATTTTAGGGGCCCCTAATTTTTTGGGTTATGGTTTTTAAAGTATCAATTCTTAATATTCATAAATTTCATGGGAAAAATTATTATAGTTTGTTATATATGAAGAGTCCCGTTTGAAATTTTCACTTGAGGCTCCGAAAATATCAAGAGTATCCTTGCTCCTCGATACAAGCCAAAAAGAATAACAGAAAAATGCAATCTCACATTGGTGAGTTAGAAGAGGAAGTACCACTTTATATACCTAAGGAGCTACTCCACCTATTGCCAATTAATTTTGGGATGAAACCTCCTTTAGTACGCAACACTCCCCCTTCCCTTAATATGATCTGTCTATGTAATCACTCCTTTAGGAGATTATCGATATGAACTCAAATATTTGATGTGTTAGTTCGAGTTTGAGAGCCCGATCGATCTCAGTTCGCATTAAAAAAAAAAAAAAAAAAATTATTAAGAATGTGAAGTGGTGAGGTGAGTGAGCTGCGGCGGATAAGGTGGCGTGAGACTCGGGGTGCCCGCCGGAGACGGCTGTCTTTTACCTTCTGGCTTCACCTACTACTATATTAATTATTATTAGTGTTATCCCGTGCGATATATGAAGGATGTTTAATTTTATAATCATACTAGAATTTAATTTTATTTTATAAAAGGTATGATATTATATTTTTTTCAAAATTGCATAGCAAAGTTATTGAATTTTTTGTTTTTTTTTTTCCTATAACCTCGAATATTAAATAAGCCTCTCTTAAAATCGCTTATATTGGAGTTTTTTTAGTGACACCTCTTTAGAATTGCTTGGATTGGGTTTTAGACAATTTTGGAGTGGGGGTACTTTGCAATAATATATAGAAGATTATTATTATTATTATTTTTATTATTATTATTATTATATAAAATAATCATATTTGATCTGAAAAATCTCGTAATTAATCTTATGTTTTCTCGTGACAAAATAATTAAAAAATTATTAGTACATAGGATGAAGACTCGTGAATGTTTGTATGAAAAATTACAGTTATAGGTTATTTATCTCTAATACAGATCAAAATAAAAGATATACTTAAACTAAAGGAAAACAGTAAAATACTAAAAATAAAGGCATAAAGAGAGAAAACATAAAAGATAATATTTTATTTTATTGATTGGGTTTGTGAATACATGACTCCTATTTATAGAATGACCCCCTTCAGGTAAGACTATCATAATATTAAAGACCTTAATACTATAAACCTTAATTACCTAATTTGAAAACGTATCAATCCCAAAGGCTCATGTTCCTTATACATAATGTCAATTTGAGCCTTGGACTTTTATTTGTGTCAATTTAGTCCCTGAACAATTCAAAATATGTCAATTTAGTTATTTTGTCAAATTTAAATTAAGTTAGTGACGTAATTTTGAACAGAAAAATTATGTTAGAGGCAAGTAACTTATTATAAATTCATCCGTTTACTCAATTTAACCCAATTCGTGGCAGAATCATTAAAAATTTTATTAAAAACTTAACATAAAATTTTCGTTAAGGACCAAATAGACACATTTTGAATTGTACAAGGACTAAATTAACACAATTAAAAGTATAAAAACTAAATAGATACAATGACCAAAGTACAGGAACCTTTGGTGTCTGTCCTCCTTTTTTTAAATTCGTTCAAATTAGTTCTCATCTCTTATTCTTTTTTTAAGGTAGTCTCTTTTTTCAATAATTGGAAATACAAACCCGACAACGCACAGTAGTACAAGGCGTGGCTCAAAGACAAATAATCTCAACACTCAAGGCAGTAGACTGACCTAGAACGGACTCTAATTATTAAAAAAAAAAGGCCTAAATTGGGATTGGGATGGCCCTACGTGCCACGTCCAGCTCTAAGATGTAAGACTCAAAAACAGCGGAAGTAGCAACCTCAAAGTATACACACGCGAAACGTCTACCTCATATGATATACAAATGACTAAGCCGCGAGATGCCAAAACACGTAAGATACAGTAGTAACTATGAAGGTCGTCCCTAATATTGATAACTTTTTTAATTCAATCCATCATCTTTTCTTTTGTTCAAAATAGTCATTAATGTTCACTCGGTGATCAAAATTGGATAAACATTAAGAAGATGAGAGACTAATTTGAACAAAATTATAAATATTAGAAGTTATTATGAACAAAAGACAAGATAAAAAATTAATTTAAATAAACTTAAAAACATTAGGGATTAATTGAGGATTTTCCACATTTCACCTCCGGGAAGAAGAAGAAACGGAATAGAGAGAATTGATACGACGAGATCTCGGAAGCAAAGTATGATGAGTTGATCCTTCAAGCGGAGCGGGCAATTGACATGGGAAGAAGAGTTGGTTTTAATTTCGATGGTTTCGACCCACCTATGGTGGCAGATCTGCTGGCTAAATGAGGTGGGTGGTTTTGTGGTTGAGGTTTAGTCCTGCTTCAGTTTCCCGCATTGGTCGTTTGGTTCTTTTTCTTTTGGGTTCCCGGTCTGAGCTTGTTTTGTTCGCGTCTTGGGTAGCGTGTGCTCGGTGTCTGTTTTGTCGGGTTTGGGTGTTTTGGCTTTGATGCTTTTTTGTTTCCCTTTTTGTTCCCCCCTTCGTTTACGGAGTGGCCTAGGCCTCGTCTTTTCGAACTGCCTGTCTGATCTTTGGCTTTGCCGATATTTATTAAAAAAATTAGGGATTAATTGAGTAAATAATTCTGGACAAAAATATTTTAACAGGTATAACATTTGAGAAAATTATTAGAAAAAGGACATAATACATAAGAAGAATAACAGATCTTGAAAACGGACATGCACTGTAATAAGGGACTAGAAGGATGATATAACAATAAAAAATGACATGGTGAATTTTATCGTTAATTAGCGACAGAGTCGCTGTACATAGCAGGAAACTCGACCAAGCGAGCCCTGAGTCAAGCGGTAAAGAACGGGGACCAAAACAACAAAATGATGACAATTACAGATAAAGTTGATGTATTTTTAATTCTTGTTAAGAACATGTTTCACGTATTTATTCTTTTTCAAAGCATATTTCACTTTATATTATACCATTTTTTTTCTAAATTTCATGTCTTTTATAAAGTATTTTTGCTATCTATAAATACCCTTTGAGACAACACACTCTCATCATCCCTCTTACTCCCTAACTCTCCCACCACTCTAACCAACCAAACAAAACACTCTCAACAGATTCATACAGATAAACTTCAAACTTAAAACTTTAAATTTAAAGGTAGGTAGCTGGCCATTACAGTAACTCCAACAACTCTGAACAGAAGAAAACATGTTTACGACTTGTTAGATACTTTTTCTCTATATATTCTGCTCCTTTGAAGTATTTTTACTGTGTATAAATACACTTCAAACCGTGCATACTCAAACTCACCCAAACAAAACATGACCCATCAAATTTCTTCAAAAAAATCCCCACCCTTTTCCCCCTCTATCATCATAATCAAACTCAAAACCCTGATCCGTACCCTAATATCCCCTCTCTTTCCCTCTCCGAAACCCCTCCTTTTTCACATCTCCGACAAAACCCACCTCTTCTTTCGCTATTTCAAGCAACCCCACATCAAAAAACTAGACTTTAAACACAGATACAGAAACAGACGCAAACATAGACTCCTGTTTGGCTCGTTCAGGCTCCACTACAACTGGTGCTCCGCCTCCTCCCATGTCAACCCCATCAACCATCTGCAGTACGATTCCTCATGGAACTCGATTTTCTCAACTGCTGATGATGTCACCGAGGACACGAGACTCTCAAGCTACCTAGAGTGGCTGGAGCGGGAGAAGAAAGAAAGAGAAAACGACAATGTTGTGAAGGAGAACGAAATAGACAAAATGGCTGATGAGTTCATACAAAGTTGTCATGAGAAGTTCATATTGGAGAAGATTGAGTCTTATAGGATTTACCAAGAAATGCTTGCTAGAAGTATGTGACGTTGTGACTTCTTTTCTTTTTGTTCATCTTTTTGCGATCGTTCTGTTTATAATGTCGGGTTGATTAATAGTATCGGTATTCGAGGATTGTGTTTGACAGAAAAAGATGCTGAATGCACTCAATTTCGATATTAGATTCATGTAATAAAAACTATGTATTTGATACATATTTGGATGTTATGGTATGTGTAGCATTGCTACTTGGAGAATTATACAAGATGTGTATATATTTAATTTATGTATTTTATTTTACTTGTTATAAATATTTAGTTTATGAAAAAATAATTATTGAATATTACTGTTATATATATAATATAAAACTATTATTGGACATCTGTACATGATCAGTTTAAGCTTTTGAATAAGTTGGTTCATTGACATAGTATTAGAGCCTTGTTTTTGTTTTTTTAAATAATCAGCGACAAAATCGTGGAACAAGTAGGCTACTCGACAAAGCGAGACCTGAAGCCACTCGAACATGAGCGGGGGAACAAGAGACCACCAAAAGAACAGAAAAAAAAAAAAAAAAACCAAAAACAGTAACACGAACATACAAAAACAACGAAAACAAGAAAAACCCAAACAAAACAGCAGGAACATGGAGCAAACCGAAGCACAGGAACTTGCTCGAGACTAGGACACACACAACCGAAAACTGAACGCAAGGCACCTAGAAACCACAAAGACCCATCATAGCCTTCCACGTAGAATAGCACACAGCGAAGCCTTGTTAACTAAGAGGTTACGAGTTTAAATCTCAACAACCTTGTTGATATAGTACTTTTATCCTCGCAAGAGGAATTTGAATTTAAAATCGATTATGGCTCATTCATATATTCGCTATGGGGACTTGATAGTTTATTAAGATAAGTTCAAGTAGCCTCGATATGCTTATTGAGGTATAAGTTCGAGAAGGCTCGATAAGTTTATCGAGCCGAGTTCGAACAAAGGGGTCCTCACATCATTAACGTTTTGCGGACGAATTGATAAGGGTTCTTTAATGACTCAATAAGAGCTTGTTAAAAGCTCGTTAAAGGCTCATTAAGAGCTAACTAACTATTGTTATTAGCTCAAAAATTATTTAATAATGGCTCGATTATAACTCTAATAGATTAACTCGAAAGCAAGCTTTGCTCCGTTGTGAGCTTGATTCAACTTGATAACGGACTCAACTCGACTTGATAATGAGCTCAAATCAACTCGATTAGCTAACGAAAATTTATCAAATTTCAACATAAGACACTTAGATGTAAAATATTCATATCGTAGGATACCTAGATGAGAAATACTTAAACCTCAATATATATATATATATATATATATATATATATATATATATAAAATTAAGAATATGCTTAACAAAATTAAAGCACACATCATAAGGTGAGTCTGTGCAATACTCACGCTTCAAACCCAAACGGACATTTACACGAAGGGGCATATTAAAATATAAAACCAGTCTGAGCATTCATATATAAGTTTAAGCTTTCAAGAATTCCTTGACAGTCCCTATACTTTACCCACTGTGTCAATTTGGTCCTTGTATTTTTAAGTGTGTCAATTTAGTCCTTTGGTCAAATTTAAATTAAGTTAATGACGTAATTTTGAACGAAAAAATTATGTTAGATTCAAGTGACTTATTAGAAATTCATCCGTTTACACAATTTAATCAAATTTGTGGCTGAACCTTTACAAATTTCATGAAAAACTTAACATAATTTTTTTTCTAATGACCAAATTGACACATTTTAAATTGTACAGAGAGTAAATTGATATAATTAAAAGTACAAAAATTAAATTGATACAATAAATAAAGTACATGAATCTTTGACGTAATATATATTTGAATTTGAATCACACAAATTTTTAGAAGTAGGGAACAAGTGTCCCCATTCAATCTTTTGGGAGTTAAAGCATGGAAATTTCTTTGCTTTTACCATGCAGCTTGTATAAGGTAGGCTCGAATTTTTATTACATATCCAAAATTATAATATATAGTTTATATAAAGCTATAAAAAGTTAAAAAAAAAATAAAAGTACAAAAGCTATGATCTTCCATGAAATTTCATTAATATTATACACTTCTGTCTCAATGTCGATGTTTCCTCAAGAGGCGCCCGATGTCCCGTCGCCTCTCCTCCGGCCGCTCCGGATTTTCTTTCCCCTTTCTTGTGTTGTGGGCTCGGTATCCCTCCTGTCCGATCCCACACCTGGTATCTTGCCTGCAATGCGAGGGAGGGGGGAATTTCCTCTCCTGTTTTCCATCCTCTTGGAGGTCGTCGTTCGTTGATGCTGTGAGGTGTGGCTGTGTGTGTCTCTGCTTCGGGATTATCTGTGGCTCTGCTTGGTTTTGGTCTTTTCCTGTTTGTGATGTTTTGTCCCGGTTTGATGTTATCTTTGGTGTTTGATTTTGTCCGTTTTGTTCTGAAATTTTGTACCCATCTCCTTTTATGGGGTGGTTGAGGACTCGCCTTGTCAAGGTCCTGTATGTACTACGACTTTGCCGATAATTATCGGAAAAAAAAATGCTAATTTAATTAGATGACTTAGGGGACCCTTATTGGCTTAATCATTATTTGCACTGCACTTTACACTTTTAATCCATTCTCCTCGAGATCTGGGCCCGTTACAGTACAAAATTATTTAAATATTAGAGTCTTGTTGACTAAGAGGGCGCAAGTTCGAGTCCCAACAACCTCCATTTTCAATATTAGTCTATGTCGAGCATAAAGTACCGCGCTTCAAGCTTATTGAGCATTTGCGTGAGGGGACATGTTAAAGTATAATACTGTTATTGAGCCTTCAGTTATAACTTTTGGAATAGCTGGTTAAATGCTCAATAAGAGCTTGTTAAAAGCTCGTAATAGGCTCATTAAAATCTTACTAAAGGATCGGTAATAGGTCGTTATGGTTCGATAATGGCTCAATTATAACTCGATCTCAATTAGGCTCAAGAACCAAGCCTAGTCGAGTACCGCACACACTAACATCTTAGCGAACCGAACTCAAACAAAGATTCAAAAGTGCCATAAGAGATCAGCTCAAACCCGAACTCGATAAGCTTTATCCTGCTCGAGTTTCAACGAGGGGGTGTTTGGCTCGACTCAGCTCGTGTAAACCCTTTAGTTTAATACCTTATTTTACAAGATTATAACACATTATAACCTTAAAATTTTATTAAAAAGGACTCAAGCATGTGAGTGAGTTGTTATCTTGTAATCTTCTTTAGTTTGACTCTTTCTATGGAAGCTTACCTAGCAGCATCTCAATGGTGTTCTTTTTCTTTGTTTCGATAAATTGCGGCAAAGTCGCTACACAAGCCGGCCACTCATTAGGCAAGGCCTGAGTCCGACCGCAACAACACGGGGACCAAAAAAGCAAACACAAAATAAGAAAACAGGATCACACCGCTCACATGGTGTTCTTTTTCTTTTCGATAACTAGAGAGAAAACTTTCAGTACAAGCTGGCGCACCCACCGAAGCAGAGCCATAGAAAGACTGCAAAAGTAGGAAAAAAGCGAAATAAAATAAAAGACTTGAAAATCTAAAGATGCCTAAAAACACACCTATACAACTCATGGGGAATGAAAACGCTAAGAGAACCACGCCAAACTAAGCCAAAAAAATACCTAAGTATGAACAACGAGCACCAATGATGAAGAACGCCCTCCATCTTTCTAAGGACAGCATATAATAGAAGCCTACAATCACGAACACCAATAACTCTAACGAATGACGAGAAACACTTGCCACAAGCACTTCGAACAATACCTAGCTCACCAAGGCCGGACATAACCTCAAGCAATCCAAGCACCCGCTTGGGGCCCCCGAAATTGAAGGGCCCTAAATTTGGAGGATTGTATTTTTAGAGTCTTAGTTGTTAATATTAGTAAGTTTTAATAGTACAATTTTTAGAATTTTATTACATATAAAGGGCCCCATTTAAAATGTCCGCTTGAGACCTCGAGAATGTCAGGGTCGACCGGCCCTGCAACTTGTAATGGTGTTCTATTATTGCTTTAAATATTGATAATATTATTATCTCTTCGTACTTACTATATATTGACTTCAAGTCAACAAGAAATTATATTATTACATTTTATTTTATCAGAAATAATATGCCAAGGAACCATCTGTCTCAACAGTTTAAGCAGATCAATGAATGCCCATAAATATTTTTATACTCTAACATGGCCCCACACGCAAATGCCAATTAAGCTTGAAGCGTGGATAGCGCACAGGTCCACCTCATACCATGTGCTTAAATTGTTTTTAAAGTGGAGGATTTTGAGATTCGAACTCGTGACCTCTTGGTCATCAAGACTCTAATACCATATCAAGGGATCATCTTGCCTAAAAATTTAAGCTGATGGATGAAGGTTCGAGAATAATTTTATACTCTAACATAATGTAATACCCTCCAAGTCTTAATAAATCAATTGTCCTAAAAGCTTAAGTTATTAGTTGAAGGCATATAAACGGTTTTATGGCACACAAACACCCATTGGCTTTAAAACGTAAATGGTGTATGGATGAATCACATTGTATCTTGGGTTGAAATTATATTAATATCGAGAATATTGGTCAATCGAGATATTCAAAATAACGACCTCTTGATTAAGAAGGTTCCATTACCAAGGTTTATCGGGTAGTCATTGATTTTACACTTTTTGTGTATTTGTAGATATATGCGGCGAATTTCATTGAATATTCATTCAACCCGATCTACTTGTAAAGATTATTGTTTAAGATTTTTTTGAAGATCGCTTAATATTGCATTATTATTGTTATTATAAATATTAATTGAAAATATATTAAGGCAGTAATTTGTTCAAATATTTTCTTTTGGGGTACTATTATTGCGTTGCTATCATTATATATCAATATTATATTATAATATAACAATTTGTTCGAGGATTTAAATAGGTGGATATCCATTTCCACTCGAGAGATTTGAATCTGGGTTAAAATTTTATAGATCGATAAATGGGTATGTTTGGTTTTGGGTTGGGTTTTCTGGATTGGATCTGGACAGAGGTATAACCGACCCAAATCCAATAATCTATTGTTGTCCCTCTATCCATGTTTATCGTTTTTCACAATGCATAATGTATTGATATTGAGCATCAACTTCGGGTATATATATATTTCGGGGTTCGGAGTTTCGGTTTGCTCGTCCTTACTTCATCCTATCTCATTTTTAGGCGCCTTGGGTATTTCCTCTTGTTTTTGTGACTTATTCAGTGCCGGTAAAGTCTTCTAACGTCTTTTAATTTTCACTTTATTTTTGTTATGTTTTAAGATGTTCCTGCATTGCTTTTTTCTGTTGCATGTTTTTCTATGCATAGATTCAGACACCGCAGTTGAAAAAAACTTGGGGCGTATTTCATCAATATTGCAGCAAAGATATTTTTATATCAATAACTGAAGCCCATGCTCATGGAATTGCAGACAAAAATAAAATTTATAGTAAGAGGAAATCTTTCAATAATATCAGAATCTGAAAAATCGTTCTGAACAACCCTTTTCCGTAGCAGAAGTATTTGCCGGTTCTCTTGGCGGGATAGCCAGTGACCGAAGGAAACAAAAGAATCCCTCGTTCTTGCGTGTGCTCCTGCTTTATATCGCAACTGTTGTAGATAATTATCGAAAAAATTATATTGGTTAGTTAAGGTTGCTTAAAAAAATATTTGTGTTATATTCTCTTGGGATTTTTCCATCCATGCAACCACTTTGACAATGACTTACACCATGAAGACAAAATCAATATTATATAAATTGTTTATCATAATTATTTTTAATAATTAAATCTATCATACAGTATATATTAAAATCACAGTCAAATAAAAGACAGCAGAGATGCTTAGACTGGGAAGAAGCTCGGGTTGAGCTTTAATGGTGATGACTTTATTATGATCGAGCAATTTGCATTCATGGACTAGGTAATTTTTGATTTGAGTACCTTCCATTCTTCCTGGTTTTGATCGATGTTGTGCCCTCATCTCCCAACCTGATCCTAGCACGCCCTGTTTTATTTTCAGTATTTCTAGTCTTCTAGTGTATGTTGCCCCTGTTTGTATTTTATTTTGCATTCATGTTCTCTTATTTTGATCTGTTGTTTGTACTTGTCCTTTTTGGTCCCCGTTTCTTTATAGGTGTCCTAGGCCTCGCTTTGGTCGAGTGGCTTGCCTTGTATCACAACCTTGTCGCTAATTATAAAAAAAAATGATATAAGAACATCAAACTCAAAATTAGAAGATATAATTTGATACTGTAAAACTGAGGACTATCTGGTCCTAACCCCCTATTGGTCGTCCCGGCAACTCCCTTCACCGCAACGTGGAGAATCCTTCCAGATTTATTGCCACGGCTACCACCAGATCCAGAATGCTCCGGCTACATCCTCACCATTTGGTTGTCAGTTTGGTTGTGGATCATTTTACAAAGACAGGCGTCTTGTTGTCGATTTCTGTCTATTTTTATTTTTGTTTCTCTACTGTCTTTATTTCTTCTTTTCGGTACAACTGCTATCTTTACGAGGATTCTCTCATCTCTCTTATTAAAAGAAAAAATCTAATATAATACAAAAAAAGTCATTTTCTATATTAGATTTTATTAAGGTTATCCTTTTGACCAAAAAAAAATTATTAACGTTATCTTAATAATTGTCAAAATTTTTTATTTAGATACGTAGATGATACTCCCTCGTCCTATAATAAACATTTTTTTTTTTTTGATAATAATCGGCATAGCCGAAGTACAGCCCAGGGGCCTCGACACAGCGAGCCCTGACACTCCAATGATAGAAGTGGTACAGGAATACAAATCAGAGAAAAAAACAACAGGAACGAGGCAGCAGGAACAGGACAGAAAACAACACAGGACACTAACCTACAACCTACAAAATAGGAAAGAGGAGAATCTAGAGTAGAGACGGAAGACTAGGACCTGAAGCTACAAAAATTGGAAACAGACGCAACAGATCTGATCGTGAGCTGGGTTGGACATTGAGGGAGGATAAAAGCACATCAAAAAGGTCTGAGGGAGAAAACCACTTCGTATCAAATCCTATAATAAACATTATTTTCCAATATCTTACGATAGATGTATTTTCTTTTTTATTACAGTCTTTTACAAAAAAAAATCATCTAAAATTTATATGCGGTATCAAAAAAACACTTAAAGTTTCTAGTTTTTCAGTGTCACGCTTAGACTTTCCAAATTTTTTCAATTTCATACCTTAATGTCATGCTGTTAATATTCTTGAGCTTTTAATGATGTATCATTTAAAAATATATATATTCTTAAAATAAATAAATTATTTTCAATGTCATGCTTTAATAAATATAATAATGTATCATATAACTATGATATAATTACAAATAAAATATATTTAATTTGTGTACTCAATATATATGATGAAAGATTATAACTTAATAAAAGAAGAAGAATTATTTAATATCAAGGAAAACTATTAATTAGATACCCTAAGGTTTGAGCATTTATCACTTAGGTGCCCTAACATTTCAATATATACAATGGGGTACCCTGAGGTTTGAATATGTTATCACTTTGGTACCTTACGACGGAATTCGATAAATTTTTACAAGAATTTGATCAATTTTGTATAAGAAATGAAAGCATAATATATACGAACAATATATATGTAAGCTAGTTCCAATGTTTTAATAAAAATTCAACAAATTGCTATAAAATATTTATCAAATATTGATGTATATCACCTAGAAATTACCATAATTATGTGTAAAATTCGCATTTTTTGGCAAAAATTTATTCAATTCTAAAGTTAAGGTACTTTTTTTATTATTTTTACAAATATCGGGTATTAAAATATAAATAACCCAATTTTACCCTGTAAATTCATGCCAATTTTTGGGCTTCGTTTAATAAAAAATTAAAATCCAACGAGTATGTGTCCAAAAGGCCCAAGTTGCGTCTAGTTGATAATGGGCTCAGTCAATTCAAATTAGGTAGATATAAACGAACCGAATGTTCGATGAACTGCTAGTATTCGGAATTGATTATTACTTGTTCACATTCATTATAGCGGTTCAATAGCTTATCGTGCTGAGTTCGAGTAGGCTCGATAAGCCCAATAAGCATGTTTTCCCTAATTCCCTTTTGTTTATGTTCATTAATTTTTTTGGTAATGCTTGGGCTTTCGATATGTCACATTTTAAGAGGCCGATAAGCAGGGTCTTCTTGTGCTGGTGTAATAGAATGAGCAAGAAGAAGATTGTAATACTCTGTCATATAGTAATTTTTGCTGTTATCTTTTCAGACCTCGACTTTGGTCGGACCACGTAAATTCCGTGTTATTATTTTCGCCCAATTCCCTATATGTGTTTTCTACTCTTCAATACAGGGTTTGGTGTTTTTGAGTTGTCCTCACCAAGTTTAATTCCGAATAGGGGATGCTCAGCTCGTTAATAATCACGAATTGTTTGATAAGGGCTCGATAAAGGTCCGTTCAAAGTCATTAAGAGCTCGTTAAAGACTCTTTGAAGGACTATAAGGATCTTAATAACAATTGGCACTGACTCAAAAATGGTTCGATGATGGATCAATAATAACTCGAATAGCTAGGCTCGGTAGCAATCTTGACTCGATAGCAAGCTTGGGTCAGTCATGGGCTTGACTCTCTTCGATAACAAATCGAATTGGCTCGATTGGGATAACAAATTGAGCTGAATATTAAACACACCAAAATCTTACACTGAGCTTGAACGAAGGTAAGAAAGCTCGATAAGAGCTCGATTCAACCCATTTCCCCTTATGTTGCACATTTCTTCTAACTTAGGGATTGCAAAGGGACGGGTAAAATCCATTACCCATAAGCATGGGTGCAAGTCAGGCAAGTAGCGGGTATTAGGAAGAATACATGTGGAAATATTCGCCACAGATAAAGGTATAATGTTGTACCACCCTATCTACTCTGTCCACCCCACACTTACCGCTACCTACCCCAATATCCTCCCCGCAACACTCAACCGAATTTGTATTTAATTAATTTAAAAACAAAAAAAAAAAGATATCTGTATCTAACTTATGTACTCAATTTGTCTATCAAATCATGTACCAAAATATAATTGGATTACAGCATATAAGTTTAAATAATTAGACATTCATAGATACAGATAACCCCTTTAGATACACAGATTGGGGTGGGTACAGGGCGAGTAAAAGATACCCTTTGGATTATACCCGTGGCTAGCAAACTCGGGTATTAGCTTGTACTGCCGAGAGGGGTACGTCTATCCATTTCATACTCATAACGGGTGATGAGGCGGGTAGTGTGCATGGATTTAGATGGTAGGTACAGTTATAGGGAAACCAAACCCTCGTAACCGACCCGGCTTACCAGTCTCACTGCTATCTCTATTCTAACTTTTGCTCCTTCAATAACTGTCATGTCTACTTCTACCTTAGGCAAAACATCACCAATTATGGATCGATCCAAACAAATTCCCCTATCAAACGAGGCATGTCGATCTTCGTACCCTGCTTCTGGGCGTCACATTTCATATTTGTAGTCAGTTTCTTCAGCATTGCTGATATGTGATAGAAAAATTCAGATAATACTTGCAATCGGGTATCCGAAAGATGTCAAGTGTGGAGGCCGTGTAATCACTTTCCTTAAGGCTTATTTCGGTATACGAAATATCCTCGGGGATACAACAACCAAAAATGGAGTGAAGATGTGCATGGGGAGAGTTTGATAGAAATGACTAGAGATTGATCATATTTTAGACAACACACCCTTGTATACTCACACAAGAACACGTGAACAAAATGAAGATGTTCTTCAATTTTCCCCTCTTATGATTCTCTCTACAAATTCATGTGTTTCTCTATCAATTTTAACAAGAACCAGATGGGCATTTATATGTCTTCAATGGAATGAGACGTCCTAAGAGAAAACCAAGAAAAGTCACCCAAAATCGGGAATGAAGGTGCGAACGTAACTGCCAAAACTGTGGCTGTGTGTCGACACACAGGGTTACTGTAAGATTGTATGTCGACACACACACCCTGCCGTGCGCTTCTATAAGGCTATGTGTCGACACACGGGCCATGTGCGTCGACACACACCCGACTCCCAATGGTACCGTAGGATTGTGTGTCAACACACACCCCTCACATGTTGCAAACACTTAAACACACATATCGGAACTATCTCATACACATTTTGTTCATACAATAAACAATGTTTTACACAATTATCAACATATATTTTGAAAATACACTAATAATATGCTCGACCCTGGACAATCTACTAAAGAATAGTAACCCACACATAAAGTGTACGCAAACATCGCAGAATTCAAAAGGATCCGAGTGCAAATCTTCTTATCTACATAGTCATTCTTGCAGATCGAGGCATTCATCATAGGCTTCGAACTCCCATCGGAGGCCTTGGAATTCTATATAATGGTAATTTCTCTACCCTCCTTGGCATAAGCCCAAGGTTCGAGTTAATTCATTTCCCGCTAGAAAATGTACACTCCCTGTAGTATATTATTACCTCAAAATTAGTATTCGAAAAAATAAAATTGAGGAAAAAGAAAAAAATTTGAAAAGAAGGGAAAGCAAAAAAAGAAAAAGAAAAAAGGGAAATTAAAAAAATTTATATGATTTAGATTTTTTTTTTTATTTAAAATCAACTTATGATTTGGCTTATATTCTATTATCCAAATTAATCAAAAATTTAAATTTTGAATTTTAACGTTGAGTTAGAAAAATATAATTCGTTATAAACTGGGGACTGAATATGTCGTCTAAAAACTGAAGACACACAGAGAAGCAAAAAATGTAATGGAATGCGTTATTTTGTTTGATTTTCACGCTTTCCTTGTATATTCCTACAGTTTTTTCCGACTTCATACCTTTTTTTCCCGAAAAGACTAATTGTGAATGGGATTACGAGCAGTAGGAGGCTGACTTCGCAGGCTTGATTCCACATCTTTCTTGGGATCCACCCTCTTCATTACGTCTTTTTCAGTCTTCGTATCTCTATGACCCACAGAGTCGGCTGTATATTCTGATGCCACCAATTTTCTCGAAAGACTACTGATTGCAGTTCTGATATTGCCATCGTCGCCAGGGCGACCGTGGCGGTGGAGGGAGAGAGAAGAGAGGAGAATGTGAAGAAAAATGAAAGCAAAGAGAGTGACTAGATATCTACAATGGAGGATCTGTTTCATGATGATGATGATGATGGGGTTTTATGTATGGTGATGATGATGATGATGTTATGAATATAGAATTATTGCATGGGTGTCGGTGATTGGAATGATGTGGGCCATGTATGTATGGGGTAGCATGCTTGCATGTGTCATCCACATGGCCCATCACCACTTTTTAGAACACCGCCTAAATTTTAGATGCGGTTTTAAAAAGTTATCTATATTTTCTAATTTTTTTAAATTACGCCTCAATTTTCTAAAATTTTTTCAATGTCATACCTTAATGTTATGTCTGGTGATGTACGTGACTTTTAGAAAAAAGATAAAATAACGGGTTATTTACGCTAAAAGTTCCCTATCCTTTGTCCATTATTTCAGTTTAGTCCTTATACTTTTAATTGAGTCAATTTGGTTCGTATATAATTCAAAATGCGTCAATTACATTCTTAGAGAAAATTTTATGTTAAGTTTTTAATGAAAATCTTTAATGGTTCAGCAGCGAGTTAGGTTAAATTGAGTTAACGGATGACCTTACAATAAGTTACTTGCATCTAAAAGAATTTTTTCGTTCAAAATTACGTCATTAATTTAATGTAAATTTGACCAAAGGACTAAATTGATATATTTTTAATTTTACAAGGACTAAATTAATATAATTAAAAGTACAAAGACTAAATTGACACAATGAGCAAAGGACAAGGACTTTTGGCGTAAATAGCGCCTATTTTTCTTTAATCAGTAATGTCTTCTTAGGGATGGGAAATGTCCCTCGAACCGCTGACCCTTGAGTTGACATATTGCCACCCTAACCCCGCTAGACTACACCGGGGAACGACATTTAAGTTTCATAATAACATAACATACTACATCTAACCTCAAATTACCTAAACGATAATTTTTTTTCTAAATTATAAAATACAAACATTGGTGCTATTTTCCGATTGAAGCTTTCCATCACTCGGAACCCCAAAAACGCCTGACGAAGCAACTCAAAAAATCTCCATCACTCCATCCATATCTATATCTATATAGGGTGCGTTTGATTTAGCTTATTTCAGCTTTAATGTTTCAATAAGACCTGTCCATTTAAAATCTGTATCTTTTTACAGTGAAGTATTTGGTTTTGCAGTGTAGAAAGATCTTTTTTACAAAATAATATATTTTAATACAAGTTAAAAAAGTAACTTATTTACTATAATCACAAAAATGACTTAATAATATAAATTATTTAATTATAGCAAATAAAAGAGAATTATGATAATAGTTGGTCATGGTAATGGAAAGTGGTGAGTGTAGCAACATATAACCATAAAAGGTGTGGTGGTCGGTAGGAGTGGTGATAAAAAGTAAACATAGGTCATAGTGGTGAAGATTTAAATATTAATATAATATTTTTAAAGCATTTCTCTAAAATAAGCTGTGAAAACAAATTAAGTTTTGCATCTTTTTCTACTTAGTTATAAATCTATTTTTTCGTATTTCTACTTAAGCTGTGAAAAAGATATAAAAATATCTTTTCTGCCAACCAAACGCAAGCTCTGCAATCAAAAAGAGCTTTTTTACAGCTTTACACTGTTAAAAAGTTGAACTAAACACAGCCATAAAGGGCTTAATTTATGATTAGATAAACTCTCTTATCTTAATTTAAATATACATAAATAACATAATTTATGAATTATGAAATATAAATATAAATTTTAATTATAATTTAATCACATATTAATATAATTATTCATACAGTAAAGCAAAATTTATTTTCTCATATATTTTGCTGGTTCCATTTTTTAAATTTTACAAATTTAGAATCTAATTATTGAAAGGAAATTAAAAAAAAAAAAATTTAATTCTCAAATTCTAAAGATTTAAAATTTATAAAAGTCAAATTTCCCTCCATAACAATCCTAGCAAAAGTTCGATTTCTCGGATTCGCCTTTATACATAGAAACCCGAACCCTAAATTGCCCCGTACATGTTTCAAATTTTCCTTATTACTGCTACTTCTTCATCTCTCAATTTTCGCAATTAATTTGCATCTAGATATGGCATATATTTGCGGGGATCTGCTCGTTGAAATACTCTCTCGGCTACCAGTCAAGTCTTTGGTGCGCTTCAAGTGCGTGTCCCGCTCCTGGTACGATCTCATCAACGATCCCGATTTCATCAAACTTCACCTTCACCGATCAATCCAGACCAATTCCCATCAAACCCTGGTTTTCAAAGAGCCATTAACCTCTTTCCTTTACAGTGTTGACTTTGACACGTTTGATCACTTCAGAATACACAATGACTCATTCCGACCCAGATATCTTATGCCTTACATCTTGGGTTCATGTAACGGCTTGTTCTGGTTCACCTATTCCTACCGTAGGGAACAACCTAGCTCCAGTCGCCTTTGCAACCCCGCCACTCAGTCCTACCATAAGCTGCCTTGCTTACCCAATAGGAACGAGTGTCATGGGTGGTGGGGTTACGGGTTTGGGTATGATAGTGTTCACGATGACTACAAGGTTATGTGCATTGTTAAGTACATAATCACGGATAAGGATGAATTGCGTGTTGATTCAGGGTGCAAAACTATGGTCTATAGCTTGAAACACGATTCATGGAGGATAGGTCATAACTTTCCTTACAGTAATTTTTTGCCGAGGGAGAGAGCTGCGGTTTTCGCTAATGGATATCTTTACTGGTTTGTTCATCAAAACTTAACGTCTCAAAAAATAATCGGCCTTGCCATAAGCAACGAGACGTTCAAAGAGGTGGAGCAACCTCAATACGAAAGCAATCTTGGTTTTGAAATGTGTGCGTTGGATGGGTATTTGTGTTTAGTGTTTAATTGCATGACTCAATATGACCTTTTGATCTTAAAAGAGCACGGTGGGAATTGGACCAAGCTCCTAAGGATCGCGAAAGATAACGTTTTCTGTTCTTCTATGCCGATTATCGGTAGTTCTTTTGAGGTCCTTGGTTTCTCGAAGAACAGAAAAGAATTGTTTTACATTTATGATTATTGTTATTTAGTTTCATATGATTTGGAACAGAGAACAACAAGAACAATCGACATCGGGGGACTTGGCATATGTTCAGGCCCCTTCATTTGTGTGGAGAACCTTATTTCATTCAAGAAAGTTTATCAGCCAAAAATATAAACGACGAGTGTAAAGATCGAAGAGAAGGTATATATTTGACTGGGGTCATTGTGTTTCTTACGTAGGCGCTTTGCATATGTCTGTTTCATCCATAAATTTAATGGTTTATTAAGAGCAATGTTATTTGTCGTGTTAATGTGACTACTTGTGAGGTTAATAGAATTTTACACAGTACGCTTTATTTTTATCTCTAATAGTTTTTACTATTCAAAATATATGATTTATGGTGGCTCAAAACCGAGGTGAAACTTGAAATCGAAAGCATGACCAAGAATTTCACTGATTAAAAGAGTATGTGCTCTGCTATAATGCCAGTATTTGTTAATGGGAAGTTTACCACTTAAGCGCCTCCGGTTTAGAAATAGATTACACAAATAGTATAACATTTCAAAATATACAACAAATTATAGTGAGATTTTAAAATTTTATCACTCAAATACAGTTAATTTTAAAAATTTTATTAATTAGGTATCCCTTGTTTAGATTTGATAGAATTTTAGTAAAAATTGCTAATGTAAAACATAATTATAATAATATATAAATATCTTCTACCGTAAAGTTGTGATTTTTTATCAAGAATGCAAACATCCCATATTATTTCACCAATTCGTAGATATTTTCCGTCATAATTTAATGAGCTTTATCATAATCCACTTAAGTTTTGTTGAAAACACTAATATAAATTATATATTATTGTAATTATGCAAAACGTCAATATTTTATGACAACTGATTAGAATTTGACAAAAATTCGTCAAGTATCGATATAAGGTGCTTAAGTGAAAAAATTTTAATGTTAAATTACCTCATTATATATATATATATTAAAAGTTCAAGATACCTAGATGATAAATACTCAAATTTTAATATACCTCGACATTGAAATTTATTTGGGTATCATCTTTAATAAAGTTCGTGACTGTTTTATTAACTTTTGCCGATAAATCTTTAAAAAAAAAACCAGAATATTCCAAAAATATTTTTAAGCCTCGCAATATATTTTTTCAAGGAATTTTTTATTAAAGACCACCAAAATTTTAGATACGGTTTTAAAAAACCACCAAGATTTTTTAATTTTTCAAAGTCATACGTAAACTCTTCAAAAATTTTCAATATCATACCGTAATGCTAACACCGTTACTATTTGTTAATTTTTGCTAACGTGACTTGAAAAAAAAATGGTTTTAAATTTCAAATTTACATTTAAAATAATTTTAAAAATATTTTAAATATCTTAAAAATTTGTAAATACTAATAAAAATATTTTTATATTTAAAAAAATTTACATGTCATGTAACCAAAAACCAACGGATGTTAATGACATTACATTAAGATTTGACATTGAAAAATTTTAAAAAGTTTAGACGTGACTTTAAAAAATTAAAAAGTCTAGGTAGTTTTTTTAAACCACGTCTAAAATTTAGGTGGTTTTTAGTTTTAAAAAAAAACCCTTTTTTTTAAAATTGCTAATGTCCTCTTAGTGGTGGGAAATGTCCCTCGAACCCTGGATCTTTGGGTTGGCATATTGCCACTCTAACCACTAGACTCAACCGGAGAACGACTTTTAAGTCTCATAATAACATAACATACTACGTCTAACCTCAGAGTACCTGAACGATAATTTTTCTGTCTTTTTTTTTTCTCTCTAAATTGTAAGATACAAACACTCATGCTATTTTCCTATAGGAACTCTTTCATACAAACAAGACTATTTTCAGCTTAATTGAAATGGCCTTCTCCTACCGGATATCGGAAAACACTTTCAACAACGATTCTGAAAAGGATATCGGAGAAAATGGAACTTTCTGATTGAAGCATTCCATCACTCGGAATCACAAAAATGCCTGACGAAGCAACTCGAGAAATCTCCATGGCAGCACAAAGTTTGAAGTATCGTCACGAGGGCAAGGAATCTTCGCGCTTCTTTTTATAAGTGGAAACAAGAAGGTCCCCTGGAATTACAAGATGATATGGTACATGACACGGTGCATAAAAGAAAGAGCGTATCCCAAACATAGTTCGGGACGTGGAAGTGTACGGGGCACAACATGATCAAAGGTGAGCTATGTGTGAAATTTCACCGGCCTAGGACTCCTGCGTGATTGGTACTGTTAAGAACTCCATATATGATTTCAGTAAGAAATCCCACGTCCAAGTTGTGAGAGAGAAAAGACCATAATATAAGTTTAGTGAGCTACTCTACGTAATGCCCAATTGATTTTAGGATGAAACTTCACTTGGATTTATATGCAGATCTCATCTATTCCATCTCTGTGGGTCAGACCTAAAGCCCAGTGGAATTTCACGCTATGAAAGGGTCAAGTCTCATGAAACCAAGCAAGCTCGAGTTCCGTCAAGCTAGTTCAAACATGAATGACATGTTTTGAGCTCAAACATAAGCATCGGAACAAGTTCAAGTGGACTAAACTAAAGTTTTATCGCCAAACAATGGTACTAACAAATTTACATATCGGTCATTGACAGCATTAAGGACCCCATAAGTGAATCTAGTATCATATCAGGGTTAAGAGAGGAAAGAGATCAACACATAAATCTAGCCATTAATCCTAAAGGTGTAAATGATCCAAGCCGCTCGCAAGTAGCTCGTGAGTAGCTCGCATAAAACTCGACTCAAACTAGAATTAACCGAGTTCGAGTTCCAGTTCAAGTATCAAAAGATACTCAATTAAATACTCGACTCGTATGAAGTAGTTCTTGTGTATTATTTTCTTTTGAAATGGATGGCTTGTGACATTAATAGTAGAATGAAAGAAGGAAGATTGAATTTCTTGTAAAAGATGACATGTTACATTTGTGGTGGAGTAAAAAAACTTGTATTTGGTTTGCTTGTATTTTTTGAAACTTAGATTTTGATGCATATTTGCTATTACTATATCGATGATTTATGGTTGTACGTGTTAAAATATAGTGTGGGCAATAATTGAATATCCAAATTGAGTATAACTAATGTTCGAAGGAGCTAATTTGTTGAACGTTCATATGCACAATAAACGAGTACTCGAGTCGAGTCAAGTACTCGAATAGTTAATCAAGTTTCAAAAATAGAAGCAAATCCAAATATTTAGATCGCAGTGTGCATATCAGAAGATCAATAGACCAAGCTAATAGGTTAATGATGCAATATGAGAGTAACGTAAAATATGGAATTCACGAGATATTTAGATAAGAAGAAATTTAAATATATTTGTAACTTTTACATTCTCGAGATATTTGACTTAGATTAGATTAGAAAAAACTAAAAACAGAAAACAAGAAAAACTCGTTTCCAATTTTTGGTTTATCTAAAACCAAGGCACGTCCTTGATACAATGCCCAAATAAGTAAATGGGCCAGAAGCAGCATGGTAGTCCAAGAGGAAGAAGATCGGGTCCGGCCCGAAGAAAAGGAGAAACTCCATAAATAGGCATTAGATCGTATTAGCAAATTAATCAGTGAAATAAAATGCCATTCTTATCTCTTCTTGCTTCCCTCTTTAATTTCAGTCAAGTTACTACTTCGATTTAGTTACTATCTATTTTCAATTTTAGATCGTATCGTTCCTATCATCAAGTCCATAGCGGACAACATGCCAAGGGAAAGAGAAAGAAATGCTCGCGTCACATTCTTACCTTAGATTTACGGGCTGAACTGAGTACCGAAACTAAGAGCGTGACATTCGAGATTTCTCAAGTTTAGCTGCAAAAATAGGGGAGAAAAGAATTAGGGCATGTTTGGCCAAACTTTTTCTTCTGGAAAGAAGTGTTTTTTACTCCTACTGATAACCTTTTTTACAAAAGTGCTTCTACAGGAAAATACTTATAAAAATATCAGCATTTTCACTACTCGAAAAATAAGATAACAAGGTGCAGTGGCTTACGACAGCAGCAACTCCAGTATCACAAAATCTTGGAATGCAAATAAGTCTTACAAATTGTCCTTCTAGCCCTGCATTTAATCAGAGAATTTTCAATGGGCTCAATACAACAACAACAACCGACCTAGTGCTTCAAGAGCTCCCGCATAAGCAGGGTTGGGGGAGCGGGAAGGATGTAGGCAGCCTTACACCTTCAAGGTGCTACCCTTAAAGGGAGGCTGTATCCGAAGACCCCCAACCTGTTTCAATGCGCTCAATATGAAACAAATATTGTTTTAACGTTTTGTACTCTTTTTTTCCATTTTAATTCTATTTATTTTACTATTATGAAACGGAGTTTATCACTTAATTACCTAGATATTTTAATATATAGAATCAATACCCTGAGATTCGAAAATTTTAATCACTAAGTAACCTAAGTAAGAATCCGGGGAATTTTTGTTGCACCTAATTTTCACCGAGAATACTGATGTGATTATGTATGATCCATGTCAGTTTCATTAGTGAAAATTCAACAGATAACAATGAAAATTCACTAGAATCCAATGGAAGCTACCAAAGTATTACTAAAATCACATGTCATATTAGTATTTTCAGGCAGAGTTATCAAAAACTAATCGAAGATACATATTTATTATAGTAAATCAGGCTCCACACATTATTTTCCAACAAAAACCCACTGAAGTTTGGTAAACAACAAGTAATTGATAAATGTTTCAAACTTTGGGGCACGTGAGTGATAAACTTTCTAGATCTCATGGAACTTCATTTTATGTTTTGGAATATCAGGTTACCTAGATGATAAAAGACCAGATCCCAAGACACATAAGTGATCATGGGCGTACCATTCATAACCCGAGTTCCGAATTTATCTTGGTTACCGACAAAGTAGACGTGAGGGCAGCTCTCAAGTACGAAAGGATCTCTGTCCGCAAATGGATAACATCCTGCGAAATGAAAAGGGTCATATGCAATATGAGGTGCACGTATAAGTCCAAGAAAGGATCCATCCGAAACAAATTGGCATTAACTAGAACAGCCTACTAAGCTCATATGTTAATATCTTCTTTATTATAACTCTGATATGATATTTCTTATTAGACTCACATATGTAGCTCTTATAAGAATAAAAGAAGGTACAAAATTCGATAACGAGAAAAACACATCTCGATTCTACTTATTGAAACACGAGAATGGTCGCGATGGATCCTCACACAAAGGCCACTATGTGATGTAATAACCATAATGTAGCAAATTTTGAGATAGTTGTATATGATTGACGCTTACATTGCAGGGCTTTTATAATGACCTCATTAATGCATATATTTATTTGTATACTATACATATTTATAAATCCATTTTATTTGTTAAAAACTCTGAAACGGGTATAAAACCACCGTTTAAAAGCAAATTATGTCCCTTAAAAACTCAATATGTAACCCATTATGTAATAATCACAACATCCTGCTTTGGCATTCTGCAGCTGTAAACGTTACACAACCGTAAACTATGATTTGATTCCATGCACGTGATCCAAGATTCCAAAGGAGAGTTAGTCCTATAGTGTCCTAGTAAAGTTAGGGACATGTTTGGTATTATTCTATGTGTAGTTTTTAGTTTTCAAGTAACTAAAACCAGGTTTCTAAAAACTTTCTGTTTTGTAGTCCCTATTTCCAATTTTTAATAAAGGGAAAAAAAAAAAAATCTAGAAAAAGTAGTTCCCAAAATATGGTCCTTAGTTTCAAAAAGACCAAAAACTACTGACAGAAAACGAAGCCAAATAGGCCCTTAGCAATAAAGAATGAAGCAATCATTTCTACCGAGGGTATTTGGCGCGGTTGGTGCAAGATGTCTCCATCTCAATGTCCTTTCCATGAATTCCAGCTTGTCTTTGGCCTCGGAATACTTCTCAAGATCATCAATATTCTGGCCTGAAGTTCCAAGAAACCTGAATGACGTGGATATACATACATGAATATGATTACGATTATATGAAACCAAGAACACAAATATATACAATTTTACAATTTTACCTGATATTGTCGAGCTCAAAGAAATGCGGATTAGTGCAGGATCGAAACGTGTTATAGGCTGAAGTTCCGGGGTAGAGGCATTTATGCAAAGGCTGAATGGCCAAGAGATACCGAGCATTAGAAGTAATTTATTCAAGGATATATACTATAGAGACCCCCTTGGATTACTGATTGAAATCAAAGAACTCTCCCAACTGTCAGTTTAGTCAATCACACTTCCGCTCCATTTGTTTTGACTAAAAACCTTTTTCCGTCTCAATTTTATTATTTCTATGGATAACTTCATAACAACCACCACAAATACAAAAATGATTTCCTCCAATAAAGCAAAATTGACTTCCCTTAAAGAAAGGGGATAACATTTTCCTTCATGGAGAAGAAAGCATTATCCACTGTAATCTTGCGTCATATATATCGTTTCAACCTCAACTAGGCCAAGTGGGAACCTCATACAAAAGTATAGAATGAAGCAATTTCCTTTGACTAGAAAAACAAAATTTTTTATGAAACAAATATTTTTAACAAAAAATATTTTGTAAAGAGTAATTTTCTGTGAAGAAAAATTTACCATGTAGACAACCAAAAGCTATACACTATTGTATCAATCCGATTCCTTTCTGCAGTTTCTTCGAGCTTTTGACCCCTTCAAAAGTCAAAATAACATACACAACACTTACGTAGTTTAAACCATACTATCCCCATCGTATTACATAATGTTCATGTATTTCCCATAGTTAACACAGTTAAAACAAATGGGTGGGATTACATTAAAGGGTTTAATTACTACAAATTAATAGTTTCCGAGGGTGATGAATTGAAAGTCGTGGGGTTACTTTGATTTCAAGCAAAAGATCAGGAGATCTCTATAATGACTCCCTTTACTCAATTATCAAACAAAATAAAGAGAGGAAAAAACCTGCTGTGGTAAAGAGAAGTTTGCAGGATCATTTGCACCTGGCATGATATCCAGCGATACCCCGGCAGCAATCTGCACACAACTTCGAAATCTTAGATTGAGGCTCCGTTTTATTTAACAGGAAATATTTTCCTTTCGAAAAGCTTTGTGCCTTTAGCTAAAGAAAACGATTTCATTTTATAAATTTGTATGATCCTCACGCATGGCCAAGTTGAGGTTCGAGCATGTGAAATGAAATTATGATAGGAGATGTTTTCCACTCCCTGAAGGAAAATGTTTCCACTTTTCATTAAGAGAAAATCAATTTTCCCTTAATAGAGGAAATGTTTTCTATATTTTTGGTTGTCATAAAAGTTATACAAAGAAACAATACAATTGAGACACAATGTTTTGTGATAACCTGAGTTAGCAAGATATCGAGCTCTTTGATTGGCTCTGACAGCCTAGATAGATCCTTGGAAGCCAAGTTCTGCAGAAGACAGACAAATTCACGTTTACCTAAGTGAAGGAAAATTCAAGGGAAACAAATACGACGAAAAAAGATTATAAAATAGAGTAGTCAAAATTCACATGTTACACATTAATAATAACAAAGACAAATTAGCTTTGCACCTAGGGATGTTCAATTATTGGTCTAGATTGTAAACTCACAAAGTCGAATGAGATTGACTATTAAATGACCTGATCTTCGATCTTTAAGTTGGTCTTTTACCGGTCTTTATCTAGGTCCAGTCAAGACTTGAATTAATGAAATTATTTAAAATGTCAAAATATAAGTATAGATAAAAACCAAACAAGATTGAAAATTCAATTTAGAAATGGTTCATACAACAACAACAACAAACCCAGTGCCCGTAATGGCACCCGCAAAAGCAGGGTCTAGGGGATAGATGTACGCAGCCTTCCCCTTTCAGGGGGCTACATCCAGGTTTCAATTTATGAGCATATAGTTAGGTCTTTAGGCACATCCGAGTTTCAATTTATGAGCATATTTAAAGTGTTCCACACTACAACCAAACAAGATCTAGAGATGTGTTTGAGAAGACGAGACCACTTACTCTATGGTTTGGTACTTGGGCAGGTTCAACTAGGTTTTAAATTAATAAACATAGACCAAAGCCACACGAGATCGGAAAATTAGAGTCCATCCTTATCTAGCCCAAGTTTTCAATACATCCCAGGACTATTAATGCCAATTTCATCTTTTGCGAAATAGTAGATATTGAAGGTTCAAGTGCACGGGTGAATTTTTTTTCCCATTTTCCACGCATATTTGGAAAGAAAACGTAATCCCTCAAAAACAACTAAATTTTCCTTGAGCTTTTCGTCCAATTTTCTTTTTGGTTCCATACGCAAAAAAGTATTGTCCTTCAACAATTTTTTTCTTTCCTTTGCGCTTTCCAATTTTTGTACAAAAAAACACATTAGACACGTGTTCATATTTTTCCGTTGCCAATAATACAATAAAATACGTGTTCTCTCGATGTTAGCCATATAATACACGTCTTATAACATGTATTCATAGTTTTCTCGTGTACAAAACAAATAATGATTGAAAATAATCATATTTAATAAGTATCCATATTTTATAGTTTTTGCTAAATTTGTAACTTGAATTCTCAAACTATTGACTTATATCCCGTATTACAAAGAAACCAACTATTCCAAAAGCTTAAACTTATGAATAAAGGCCCAGGATTGGTTTTATACTCTAGTATGCCCCCTCACGCAAATGCCCATTGGAATTTAAAGCGTGGATATTACACAAGTTCATCTCATACCTTGAGCTTAAATTATGTTAATATTGAAAGGAGGGCTATTGGGATTCAAACACACGACCTCTTAGTTAACAAGGCTCAGCTATCATATCAAGACCAACTATCCTAAAAGCTTAAGATGATGAATGAAAGCCCCGAATTGGTTTTATACTCTAAACCATATCCTTTATTATGTGTTATACTTCTCACTACTGCAATTGGATCCATATTTGATAAATGATTAACTGACAGCGAAAGAAATAACTGATTGATCGAGTTTCTGATAAACAAAAAACGGGTCAAAAATAAGACTGTTTTACCTGTCCAGAAAGAACTCCACGAGGAATTTCAACAGAATCCCCAGCAATTACTACATGAACTATTTCTGCAGCTACTCTTTGTTCCTGGTCACTCGTAACTTGTGTAAGTGCATTAAAATTACTACCAACACCACTATGGGTGTGTATATATGACTACGAGCCCAATCGAGCTCGAGCTTGTCAGGCTCGAGGCTCTGCTCATTAATATTTAGCTTAGCTCAAGTTCAGCTCGAAACCTACTGAGTTTAACAACTTCAAATTTAAGGTTGTCCCATCATAGGTTCGGGCTCGGCTAAGTTGAGCTCGAACCTAGCTCGGCAAGTTATGAACTAAGCTTACCTTATTTAGGTCAACTTAGGCTTGTTTTAGCTTGTTTAGGCTCGAGTTCAGCTCATTTAGGCTCAAATTTTGCTCAATTAGATATTTTAGTCTAGTAAATTGTATCAAGATAGGTTTGGTTAGACTCATTTAGGCTTGTGAGCCTAAGAGCTCGATGTTCACTAGGCTCAGGCTCGGCTTGGCCGGAGCTCGAAATGAGTCTAGCCCTTCGAGCTTTATGACAGGCGACTAATGAGGGTTTGCGAGCCAACTCAGCTCATTTACACAAGTAATTACCACCACCGTCATCACCCAGGCAAAAAAGAAAGAAAAGAGTTGAGTGGAAGAGAAGAACCTTCTCATCGCCTAAATGTCCAGTTATATGATCAACTAGCAGCTGGAACTGCAAAGGGTTAGAAGTGGTGCTTCCGACGCTTAGACCCGAGGCAAAGACAACATATTTGTCTTCACCTGAACGCAAAACAGAAATAGTTTCAGACGTACAAACTAGTAGGAGAAATGTTATACCCAATTTATAGTCACTCAATTCAAGGAATGATTGAATCATGTAGACATGTTGTAATCAATTTTCTAGATCTTATTCCTTGAAATGCTCAATTTTCTTGGTTATTACTTAGTATTGACTTCGTTTTCATGTGTTATGCTTTAATGATTCAATTAATGACATTTCTTGTATATCTATATTGAAATACAAACGCTCCATCTACACTCCAAACTTTAGAAACTTCTATGACTGGCCGCTTCCCGGTTCCTGCTTCATTCCTACTGCTACTTCCGCTTCGTGCAACTAATGTAGCTCACAGTAGCACCTTTTAGCCCACGTATTATTCACTTACAATCTCATACCTACTCCTTGCAACTGCAAGGTGATCGCAAAAAGTTCCACAAGCCTATTGAGTACACCTTGAAGAGGTAAAGTGGCTCTTCCTAAGGCTCTACTGATTTTGACCGCAAACATTTTTTGTCTCAATTTCCTTGCATAAATTCACTCGACCAACCACAAATATGGAAAATGATTTCCTCCATTGAGGTAAAGTTGACTTCGGAGATAAACATTTTCCTTTGTGGAAGGGAAATGGTTTACCATTATATATCACGCAATATGCTTCACTTCACCCTCAACATGAGCAAGCATCAACCTCGTATAAATTTATAAATGAAACCATTTTATTCGCTACGAAGACGCAATTTTAAGACAACAGATGTTCAATTGATAATATTTTACGAAGAACAATTATTTTAAGAAAATGTTGTCCGTTGAACCAAACAAAGCCTAGGTCTTTTCCATGTACACTGATACTAGAAGCGGGATGCATTGTAGAACCCTAGATGGAAGATTAACTACTTATATTCTCAAAACTAGCCCCTAAATGTTGATTCTCTGCTCAAAAGCAAAACGAGGAAATTCTAAGGGAAAGCAAGCTAAAAAAGGTCAAGCAAAAGAAAGAATTTATTCAAATAAGATGAGAACAGAAATCAAATGCAAGAGATCCTCCAAGGGTAAGAACTGGAAATACGAGCTAAACTCCACATAAAACATTGTTATGATCTAAAACTGTAAATAGACTGAAACTCAAATAAAGTGGTAAATCGACTAAAAGTAAAGAGGGAAGAAAAGATAGAGATGGCATTGATTTCATTTGTTCTTTCTAATACAAACTCAAGTCTATTTATAGAGTTCATCCCCCCCACCGAGGCTAGCCCACTCTGGGCTGCCCTATTGTTTCTCAACGCATATAGTCATTTGGGCAATGTATCAAAGAGTTCTCAGAAGATCGTTTAAATAATACAAGTGCATATTGCACAGTGGTCCAGCAGAAATCATATTCTATCACTCCCTTAGCAGTCAAACTACTCATTGAGCTTGAAAAAGAACATAAGTCCCACTAAAACCATAAAGGATGTAGAGCCGGCATGAAGAAATTAAGGTATTTACGTCAAAGGTCCCTTTACTTTTGTCCACTGTGTCAATTTAGTCCAATGGTGAAATTAAAGTTAAGTTAATAACGTAATTTTTAACAGCCTAGTCATGTCATAAGTGACCTAATACATATCTACCTATTGACCTAATTTAAACCACATGTGACCTGGCATTAAAAATTTCGTGGACAACTAAAGTTAATTTTATTCTATGACTAAAAGGGCACGATTAAAAAAATACATGAATGTATGACATAAATAATCCAGGAAATAATATCTCAAACAACCACATTACTTAGTTCTAGCGGCTTCTCTATCTGCGGTGGTAGGCCAGCTTCAAGGAAATCTTGGATCAAAAAGGATCCTGCTCCAGTTTCCTTACCAAGTAATGCAACCACGACTCCTGTCAAAGCGCATCGCTTTAGAATCATGATTTCTGTTAGGAAAAATAACACAATCCAGTACAACGAAAGCAAATAACAACAAAGAATTGATACAAAAATTTACATGGAAGCCCTCTCTCAACTAGAGGGAAAAACCACAAGACCCAAATGCGGCCGCGCGGGGGAAGGGGGGGGGGGGGGGGGAGGGGGGGGGGGTGGTTCTCTCAACCACTATGAAAATTTGGAATTACAATTTGTAATTGAAACCCAAACTCCATCTCACAACTCTCATCCTAGTGTGGCTATTGAATAAGCCACCAACCCTCATCAATGCAGCTTTAAAAAGAAGAATCTACAAACTCTTATCAGAACACCCAAACTTTCACAAATGCCTTCTCTCCCTATCCGGATGTCCCCTGGATACCCCTTTACAAACCCACAAACCTTCACATATTGCCCCTCTTTATAATTCTTCTTAACCATACACCCATAAGCCTTCTTTACAATCAAACTACCTAGGCAAAATCAATTTAAATTCAAATCACATTCCTATCTGATTAGATAACTTTGCTATTACCCAAAAATCAATAAATTATATCTTAATCAAATGCAAATCAAATCTTATCAATATTTAATATTAAGGCAATAATATCCTAACAATATCCTCTACCAGACGGTTTATTTCCTTATGTAATCATGTATCTCATGTTCTACCACAAATAACATTGATAAACAGACCTGTTACATAAGCGGAAGGTAAGAGAGCAGTTCCGTCGAGTTTAACTCTTCCACTGTCATCCTCCAGAACCAAGTAATCATCAGGGTCCATAAAATTGTGAGGCTTGACTAATGGGGTTGAAGATCTCTGTGAATTATAGCATTTATGCAGTAGATAAAACCAAATGAATAAGTGCTAGCAACAAAAGTTGTGGAAAATTAGCTTTTTCATAAACATTTTGTGTAGAATCACATTTGTAAAAAGTGTTATCAATATGGGATTTTGTCTAAGAAAATTTTAGTTTTTTTTTAATTTCTGTTTCAAAGAAAAAGCACTATTTTGCTGTTTCTGTTTAAAAGTAGGAAAACAACTTCTTTTTCTACTTAAAAACACTTTTCTTTTCAAATCAAATACCCTTAAAATCTGAAAGTGCTTTTTTCAGGAAAAAAACACTCATATTGTCAAGAATGAACCACACCATAAACAGTAATCAAAGGTAAGGTGAAATTAGAAAACACAGAAACTACCTCTTTGGAATATTCATCGAGGATGCACGGTTTGAGTTTCATATGCTTGTAGAGGGTCCCAACTATGATGCATTCCTTCCCTTCTTCCAATCCCAAAATTGTACAAACTACAAGCAAGCAGAGGTTACAGAAACAAAGAGAGGAGTAAGAGCAAGAACCTAAAAGAAAAACAGGCACAGAGAACGAGAAGCCTAACGTCCCCAGTTCAACAATCTAGCTAACAACTAAATGAAACAATAAAGAGTGTTTCAGTATGCGGTTCTTTGAGAAGGAAAGTAGAACCCAAGCCCTACTTTCCCTTTTTTTGTGTTATTGTCCTGGGTTGATGAGAAAATTCCATTCCCCTTAAGACTCTCTCCCCTTTGTTCCTCCGTTCAGTGTTATGGGATGGGGTATTTTGAAGAATTTTGAGGCACGTGGGATTGCTGCTGCCTAGTTTGTCACAACCCTCAAGGTTGTGACGGCCCAAATCTAGGACTTAGGCCCGTAAGAGACAATAGAGGTTAAGATGAGGAAGAGAATAAGAAATAGAGTTGAGATGAGAGAGAGAAATAGAATTTAGGAGATGAGAAATAGAGAGTAAAGATGGGAAAGTAAGAGAATTCATATCATTGATTTAATTGAGTGATTACAAAATGAACTCTAACTCCCTATTTATAGAAATATTACAAAATACTAAAAATATGGAATAAATCTGAAAAATATCCTAAAATATCTAAAAACATCTATTACAACAATTAATCTTGAAATTAAGCAAAAGAGAATCTTTTTCAAACGGTTAGGGCAAGGCGCGGCCCCCAACGGCTAGGACTGGCACTGTTCCGGTGCGGCAGGGTGCAAGACACGGGCTGGAGGACGCGGGCCTGCCTGGGCGATGATCGCCTGGAGTGCGGCACAGGGTCGGGCCCTGGAACGGCCCTGGACACGGCCTGGGCAGACGCTGGGCATTGCCGTGACAAGCTGAGGCTAGCCCTGGGCTGCGCACTGGACGGGCCTTGACAAGGTGAGGCACAGACTGAGGTAGCGACCACGACAAGGCTGGGGCACGGTACCCACAGCGAACTGGGCAATGTCTTGACATGGTTGGCACGGTCCCTGGGCAGCAACTAAGACAAGGCCATGACAACGAACTGGCCCGACACCCGCAGCGACTTGGGCACGGTCTTGACACTGTCACGGACATTGGAATATCGTGCCCGTGACATAGTTATACTCGGCTCTCGAGGTGGGCGAGTACCCTGGTACTTCCCTTTTGACCAACTCGGTTTCTCCAAGTAAGGTTCGTATTTTCTCCTTTCAAGGCAATGCCAACTCATTCCAACTCGCCCATAACTTACCCGGATTTGTCTTACTAGACATGGTCGTGGCTGATGTTTATCCAGACAGTTTAGTCAATAATGAGAGAACTGTAAATTTTGTAAGACATAAACATATGCAGAAAGGTTGATTAAGCAACTTTCTCTGCCAAAGTGTTGTTAGAATTGGTGTGGCGATTAAGTTTCCAACCTCACGAACTAAAAGTCTTTGGATTCAAAGCTTACCCTCCCATCCCCAATATTTGGTTTCTCTATTTAAGAAAGAAGTTGTACCCCCCAAATCAACATAAGAGGGGGAAAAAGAAAAATTTCCCTGCCCAACAGATATCCAAACCCTGGTGGAGTACATTAGTCTAATTAGCAACAATTATGCCCAAATCTCCTTCAACTATTGCTATCGGGAGGCCAATAGGGCAGTTGACTACTGTATGAATCAGGGGCATGGGGAGTCGGGGCAGTATTTGTGGGACTGCCTGCCTGCTAGGCCCTTTTCTTCCCTTATTAGAGCTGATACCTTAGGTGTTCCCCCACATGGAGGTGACCTTAGGGCCTTTGTCCTTATCATTTAATATATATATACTAATGCCATAGCAAATTTGTAAGATTATGTAGCTATTATTCTCTTCAAGTCACATCATTACTCTAATAATAGTATTTTTTGCTCTGACAATAACACTATATATATATATATATAGAGAGAGAGAGAGAGAGCAAGAAAGAGAGAGAGACATATATAAACTTTCCCTATCAAAATCCTAAACCCTAACTATTCAAATTTTGCATGATTTGCACTCCCAATTCCAAATTGCAAAATAAGTCACTAAATGACTGCAGTCCCACAGTTGACGAACCAAAATGCCGATACCATCCACAAAAACCAACAAAAAAAAATACCAAATTAACATTAATTGTACACTAAATTCCTCAAAATACACGCAAATTAGCCCAAATTGAGACCAAGAACATTCAACGAACCAGGTAAATGAGGTTTCCAGTGAGGAACAAGAGAGTGAAGAAGAGTTCTCATCACATGCAAACGAGCAAAGTAAATTTGACTGTACTGTTGACCTCTGTAAATCTCCTTCTGAATCAAGAACATCTCATCCTGCAATTGAAAAAACATTCACAAATTAGGGTTCCTGAAAGAGGAGAATTTCGATTATTGATTGAAATTCAGTAGCAGAAAAAGAGGAACGAAAATGGAGAAGTGATGAAGAAGAATAAGGGGAGAATCTGACCAAGTTAACGTAGTGAGATTGCTTTCTGTGAAGAGTCTTCCCGTCGTCGACCTCCATGGCTGCCATGGCGGGAAATCTCTGCAAATTTCTTGCCCCCAGCGGAGTCTTATATACCTGACTCGTTTGCTTGTTACATAAATTGAATTTCTATCGGAAGTCGTATTTTATGCTTTGTTTGGTAACAGGGTAAAGGAGGGTAAGGGTAAAGAGGGATAAAGGGGGGGAAGGTAAGGTAATATTCTACCCTTATTTGAATATGTCAAATTAAGAGGGGTAAGGGTAAAGAGGGGTAAATGAGTTACCCTTATTTGGCAATTGGATAAAGGGGTAAAGGTAAAGAGAGTTATAGTTAAAATAAGGGTAAAAATATCAAAAAAAAATTTTAAATTACCCCCCTTTACCCCGTTGCCAAACAGGGGGTTAAGAAATTCAATTCCTCTCAAGAGTAAGAACTTTACGTGTGAGTTAAAATGTGAATCCCACGTAGGAGATGTGAGAATAAAGGGATCAATTTATAAGACTAGTGGGTTACTCCACCCATTGTCAATTGATTTTATGATGGAACCCCACTTGGACTTATGTGTGGATTTTATGTGTCCCAACTCTGTGGGTTGGGCTTAAAGGCCGATAAAATTTAACATGGTATTAGAGTGGGTTGATAATTCCGATCTCTTATTTGTCGCACAGTGTCCTCGTAAAGAGGGATGCATTTGAATGTGTTGCACCGATGGACCTCTCCAATGTTGAATCCAATTAGATCGGAGAGGGCGAGTGGTGCGTTTGTTGTAGACTCACATGCGAGGGGAAGTGTTAAGAGTAAGAACTCCACTTGTGAGTTAAAATGCGAATCCCATGTAAGGAAGGTGAGAGTAAATTGATCAATTTATAAAACTAGTAGGTTACTTCACCTATTGCCAATAAGTTTTATGACGGAGCCCCACTTGGGCTTATATGTGAATTTCATATGTTCCAACTCCGTGGGCCGGGCTTAAAGGCCGATGAAATTTAACATCCAATATCAACTTTCTATAAAATAGGTTAAAAAAAAAAAAACAAACGTCTAGTCTCTACGATGGGAAAGAGAACTTACTTGGGGAGGTCAAATTTAGTTTTTAGTACCTCGATATTTGTAAAAATATCGATGTCAAATTTTTGTGTTTCTGAAAGGGAATAATTTCGTTCATTGATTGAGATTTTTGCATTTTAAAGGAATTGAAAATTGTTTAGCAATTTCCACAACCAGCAATCTGCTTATTATCTACCAATCAAATAATAGCTAAAATTCGTAGTTCAGGTGAATTTCTACTTCCTATTTACCAAACGAAGTTGGAGTTGTTTACTTTTTGGTACCTTGATATTTGTGAAAATAATAAGAACTCGTAAGTTTTCTTATTTATTTATTTAGTACCTTAATTTTTATTCCTATTATTAAATAGGACTCTCTCTAACAACATTGATTTGATGTTTGACGCTGAAGTTTGGCATAATGACTATTCTTCGATTCCTAAGGATAACGAAAGGCAACGTTGAGACCCAGTTAACACGAAAACGACAGCGTTTTGTGATCCATTTAAAATGATTATTCTTCAGTCCGATTTTGACCGATGCAAAGCTCAAATTTCATGCCAAAATTCAAGCCAGTCAGAACAAAGACTTCCTTCATTGTACAAGGAAAGTCGTTTTTGCACCTAATTGGTGGAGAAAATCATCCTTCAATATTTTTTGCCCAAAAAATGTAGGCAACAACCAAGCAGAACTCGGTTAGAATAACACACTACTCAAGTATGGTTGGTGCCACTTACACTATCGCCCAACAACGCTTTAATCTAGTTGCAAAACTATCGAGATCTGTGTCATAGGGTAAGAAGTCATAGGTTCAAATCATTTTAATCCCGTTTTCCCTTTCTTGTGTAAGGAAAGATATTAGGCACTTGCTTGTTGAGCAACCGTGCCTACCATATAATCCATCACTATGAAATGAAATTCACAGGAAGGATGAACGAGCCCGTTGGCAAGTCGCAATGTGATCAATTGCAAGTCGGTTGGGAGTGGTCTTGGACGCTCTGGGCTAGATCCATCGGTATTGCTACGGTGTCCAATTTGATCCCTTTCTTGTTGTCCAGTTCGTGGCTTGATTGCTAGCTAACATAAAAAAAAAGAAACGCTTCCAGGCGAAAAGAACATATCGATTCAAATCGGGTCGAAACAAAAATAAAATACGGACTCGTCTATGACATTAATTGACTCAGCTTATTTATCCAACAAGTCCCAGTTGGTAAGTTCTTTAACCTTCTAAAAAACGGGTTGGATCACTAATGAATTGGGTCGGGTCAACATTCAGCTGAGTCAAGCTCGATTGTGTTGCGTCAACCTATTGACCAATCCATCGACCACTTCCATTAGCAACTTTTACCCTATATTATATTAAAATTTGTTGTATTTGGAGGGCTAGTGTAGTCGTTTAGGCTCCGTTTATCAAGTGGAAGTCCTCTCTGGCCATATAATGCTGTTCTTTGAAAAATATTTTTTCAGGGAAAATCAAAAGCAAGGTGAGGTTTTTCGTTGTTTTTTCAACTGAAAATACGTTCCCACTGTACGATAACATAAGTAGTGATATAACACACATAATCAAGATTCAAACTGATGGATACCCCAAAGTTTCTTGGACCACTTGTAATCGTTTCCCTTGTTTTATAAGAGAAAGTATATTTTCATTCACCGAGTGAAAAAACTTTTTTATCAATAAATATTTTTCCATTGATAAATCCGCGCCAAATTAAGGGGAAGAGTAAAAAATCATTCTTAAAATAATTTTTCATGCCTTACTTCGCAACCGTTGGGGACACAATGAACTTAAGTACAGGGACTATATTAGATACAAAATAAAATCAATATGTCGGGCGTAAGTCAAGGTGGGGCAGGCATGACACTATACCCGTACCCGTCCTCGTCTCGTAGTGGGTACACTCAATCCGTACCCGCCTTACTCATATCTGTACCGGCTCAAAATATGAGGCTAATATTCGCAGATAGTGAATTTTACCTACCTCATTGCCATTCCTACGAGACAGACTAACAAGTTTTGAAATTTGAATTTGGGAGATAAATCTTATGTGCTTATATTTATTGTCAAAATATCACTTTCCTTATCATTCATTTACCAATCAGCACCCCTTATACTCTCATGTGATTCACGATCGCAACCCTTCATGTCACACTCACACACTCGCTATATTTAACAAGCAATTTTTTACAGCGTTTTTCACGACTTTTAACTTTTTCACTAGTCAAACAACTAATCACATCATTCAATAAAAAAATTGTTGTTTGCGCTTTTTATAGCGTTTAGCTTTTACCTTTTCAGTCTTTATGTAATAAAATTATATTTGTTATTTTACAATAATCCACAATTTTAACATCAGATTTTACCAAACATATCACTCATTAGCTAACAACTAAAAAAGCAACATATCTAGTGCCCTAAGGGCTCCCGCCTAAGCAGGGTTTGGGGGGCGGATGTATGTAGTCTTCCTCCTTTAGGGTATTACCTCTGAAGAGAGGCTATTTTCGAGTGCATCCAACCCGAGGGTAAGAACTTCCCAGGAGGTCACCCATCCTGGTACTGCTATCACCCAAGCACGCTTAACTTCGGAGTTCTAATGGGATTCGGTGACAGCATGTTGGTATCTTCCTTTAGCTAACGACTAATAATTAACAACTAACAGCTAACCAATTAGCTAAATTATAACAGCTAACAGCTACACCCAACCATAGTCATTGCCATAGAGGTCATTTTGGACATTTGACTTTGCTGCAAATCTCCATCCATTCAGTTAACAACTAATAGCTAATCAATTAGTTAAACTCGAACAGCTAACAGCTACACCCAACTATAGTCATTGTTATAGAGGTCATTTTGGACATTTGACTTTGCTGCAAATCTCAATCCATTCAGCTAACAACTAACAGCTAATCAATTAGTTAAACTCGAACATCTAATAGTTACACCCATCCATAGTCATTGCCATAGAGGTCATTTTGGACATTATAATTTGCTGCAAATCCCCATCCATTCAGCTAATAACTAACAGCTAATCAGTTATTTAAACTCGAACAACTAACAGTTATACCCAAACATAGTAACTGTCATAGAGGTCATTTTGGACATTTTACTTTGCTGCAAATCCTCATCCATTCAGCTAACAACTAATCAATTAGCTAAACTCTAACAGCTAACAGCTATACCCAAACATAGTAACTGTCGTAGAGGTCATTTTGGACATTTTACTTTACTGCGAATCCCCATCCATGGCTGAACTGAAACGCTCCAATAACTCACTCAAACGCAGCCAAATTTGAGCGGAATCTCCGCTCATCCCCCCCAGTTCAAAAATTTTCAAATTCAAGATCAAAAATTCGAATTATAAGAACCCCCCAAAAACCCCACAGATTTCCCCAAATCCCCAATTCAACAACTCAATTTTACAAACCCTAATTCTTCTTTATAATTGATACAATTCAAATTATAGTGTTTCATTGTTCAGTTGCTTCATTTTGAGGTTGGATTGAGTGATTCGATTGCTCGGATTGATTTGGTTCGTATCATTGACCCGAAGATGAAAGCCTCCTTGAAGTTTCGAGATGAACAAACCCCAATTTTCAGAGCTAAAATCCCACTAAACATCATGGGTTTTCCCTTTCAATCTTCTCTCACTTCTTCCGCTAGCAATTCCAAAGATCTCTGCTTGACCCTTGGCACATTCTTCGATTCGGGCCCTGCGTTTCGGGTCTCGTATCGCCCAAACGATGCAATTCACCCTTTCACTCTCACCCTCAAGACGGGCATCGGTCACTTCGGGTCCCCGACTGACGCCCCTTTAACGATGAGCGCCGAGTTTAATCTAGTTGGTGGTGGGAAATCAAACCCTAGTTTTGTTCTTCACTTTAAACCCCGTTTCGGCGACTTCTCTGTTAAAAAAACGCAGGATTCTGCGTTTCGAAACGGGGACCTTTTTGAAGAGGATAGTTCCGTTGAGTTTGTGGAGAAACCGGAAAGGGAAAGAGAAAGGGAATTTACGAGTTTGCCCTTCCGGTCTTCGGTGGCCGGCGTTATAGAAAACGCCGTTTCTGGGATGGAGGTGGCGGCGAGGACGTTTCTTCCGATTCGAAACGCCGCCGTTTTTAGTTTCCGGTGGGGTGTAAAGTTGAACAATTCAACGGCTGAGATTTCATCTTGGAGGATCCCTTATCTCGTGATGAATAAAATCGGGATCGAACACGTGGCGAGGAAAGAGAGGGATGGAGTGGGGCCCATTTTGGGCATACTTGGCAGTGACGTGGATGAGGGTGACGTGGCGGTGATGACGTGGAAGAGGGTGAAGGGTGAGCTGGAGGGGGTGAAGAGGGAGAATGGGGAGTTGAGAGAGGCGGTGGAGGAGCTGAGAGTTGAATTTGCAAAGAAGGGCCTGAAGAGTTTGGAAATTGCAGGGAAGTACAAAGAAGGAGGGACTAAAATGCAAAATTTAGGAGAGAGAAAATCAACGGAAATGGAAGGGAATGCGGAGGTGAAGAGCTCCAATGGCGCTTGAGCAATGCTGGTCTCGTTTAGTATGTAGAAAGTAAATTAAAAAATAAAAATTTATAAAAAGTATGTATTTGGACTCTTATTTGGTTGTCAAGAAGTTGGCAGAATGTGGTTTAAAACGCAGGAAGTAACTTACATAGCCTCCTCTAGGTAAGTTATAACTTCTTCGTTTTTTACTAGCTTTTTCAAGGAAGTTTTATTTCACATTTCGACAATTGAACATCTTTTACTTACTTCTTGAAAAATTAATACAAGAATTGAATTCTCAAAAAGTATAATTTTCGGTAAGAATTCGATTCCTGTGGCAATCAAACGAGGCCTAAATTTTTGGGGTTTGATTTTTCTTTTCTTTTTTTTGTTTATTTGAATTTTGTTGAGATTGAGTGTTTGTAATAGTAGTTTTGTGATTCATCTAGGAGTTATTTGCGTCAAATATTCTATACTTTTTTTAAATTTGGTATTTGTACTTTTAATTGTATCAGTTAAGTTTCTTCACAATATTTATATTATGTCAATTTAGTCCTTTGATTATATTGAAGTTAAGTTATTGATGTAAGTTTTAACGATGCAATCACGTTAGACGCAAAAATCCCACTACAAATCCACTCGACTAATTTAACCAAAATCATGATCTAACCATTAAAAATTTTATTAACAACTTAACATTAATATTACTCTAAGGACAAAATTAAAATAATATAAATTATACAAATATTAAATTGATATAATTAAAAATACATGGATTAAAATGACGTAATGAGTCACTTGACTAAAATGCCCTCCCTCTCTATTTTCGATGGACAAATATTTCTTTAATTTCCAATTGGTCTTCAATTTCTTGGAGATGGACATTGTTCCATTTTAAACAGTCCAAGTTCAAGGAAACTTGATGAGCTTAGCGAGTTGAATTTGATCTGATGGATGCTCGGCTCGTTTGTGTTCGCAAACAGTTTAATAAGAGCTCATAAATATTTATTAGGAGCTCGTTAACATTTGGTATTGATTCGAAAATGGTCAATAATGACTAGATAGCAAACTCAACTCGATTTTAAGCCCGCTTGGGCTCGATAACTAACTTGACTCAAATCAATAAGCCTAACGAAGCAAGCCGAGCCGAGTACCAAACACACTAAAATATCATCAACCGAGTTCAAATCAGGGTTTGAAATGCTCAATAAGAGCTCGGTTTGAACTCAAACCCTGATACGAATCTAAATAAAAGTAAACTATAAACTAAAGGAAAACATTCAAATACTAAAAATAATGGAAAAGATAAAAAATACAAAGGATGACATTTTATTGATTGATAAAGTTGTGAATACATGACGTCATATTTATAAAATAACCACTCTCTAAGTGGGGCTTACTATACTTATTATTAGACTACCATAATAGTATAAACCCTAAATACTTAATTTGGGAACGTACCAAGCTCGATAAGCCTTATTGAGCTTGATTTTGAACAAGGGGGTCATCAGCTCGGCTCGTCTCTTCTCGTCTACACCCCCTAAATACACATAATACTTAACATATAAAATAATTTTATGATATTTATAGACTTAAAAAGTAACAACTAAACATTAAGATACTAGTATGTAACTTACTTACAGTAATTGCCTTATGACATTTTACTATTTAAAAAAAAAACTTACCTACAATAATTCAAAGGGTAAATTACAAATTAATACCTTAAAGTATAACGTAATAATTTTTTACTTTGCAAACTTTATGAAATAAATTTTTAGTTCAAAAAATTATGTATATTTAATAAAATAATATAAATAGCGATGTGTAAGCAAACAAAACAGACTCCGCTTTCATTTTTCATATCATTGTATAAATAGACGTAACTTTTTAAACTAAAAAAACATTTTACAAAATTTGTAAATTAAAAAATGAATACATTAAATCTCAAATACTAGTATGTAATTTATTAAAAGCAACAAACAACATACCCAGTATCCGAAATGCTCCCGCCTAAGCAGGGTCTTTCCCCTTTATGGTATTACCCCTGAAGAGATGCTGTTTCCGAGCACCCTCTATCTGAGGGTAAGAACGTCTCAAAAGGTCACCCATCCGCCATCACCAGATCCCATTAGAACTTCGAAGTTAAGCGTGTTTGGGCGAGAGTAGTACCAGGACGGGTGACCTCATGGGAAGTCCTCACCCTCAGGTTAGGGACACTAAAAAATAACATCTTTTCAGGTTAGCACCACAAAGAAAGAAGACTGCGTACATCCACTTCCCGATCTTCCTTTTATCATCCCTATCATCACCCACCATTTCCCCCCCTTTCAAAAAACCCTCCCTCACTTTTCTCTCTCCTCTCTCTCTCTCTCTCTCTCTTCCGCCATGGAAGAAGACCGGAAGGTTCTAGATCTAGTCAAAGAGCTAGTTCATCGCTTACTCTCTCTCCATTCCCCAAACCCTAACCCTAATCCCAACCATGCCTTACGCTACGCAATTCGCATTCTCTCTAGTCGGATCACGCCATCGATTGCTTCCGATGAAGCCGCCATGGCTGAATCCATCAAGCGTCATCTCGTCACCGTCGGTAAATCCTCCGAGGCTCTTAATTTTGCTGATCTTTACTCTAAATTCGCTTCCATTACTGGTCCTGGTAGTGTAAACAATAAATGGTCAGTTCTTTACTTGCTTAAAGTAGTGTCGGAAGATCGAAAGGCGAATGCGAAGAATCGGTCGAATTCTAGGGTTTCTGAGAATTTGTTTGCTGTACCGGGACTGTTTGATTGTGAATTGAGTGAGAAATCTAGGGTTTTGATGAATGGGAAGGTGCAAGAGAAGGGGTGGAATGGTGGGGTTTTGTTGGTTTCGAAGGATTCGGAGAATGTACGAGACGTTGCGTTTAGGGAGTTTGCGGGTTTGGTGAAGGAAGAGAATGAGGTTTCGGAGGAGGTTTTGGTTAGGGATGTGTTGTATGCTTGCCAAGGGATTGATGGGAGGTATGTGAAGTTTGATAAGAGTGTCGATGCTTATGTTCTTCCAGATTCGATCAGGGTTGCTCGAGCAATGAGGATTGTGATTCGGAAGTTGTGTGAACTGGGTTGGTTGTTGAGGAAGGTCAAAGGGTACGTATCAGAGAGTATGGACCGGTTTCCGGCTGAGGATGTTGGAACGATAGGGCAAGCGTTTTGTGCGGCGTTGCAAGATGAGCTTACTGAGTATTATAAGTTGTTAGCCGTGCTTGAATCGCAAGCTATGAATCCGATTCCGCTAGTTTCTCAGGCCGCTAGCTCAGGAAATTATCTGTCATTGAGGAGATTATCGGTTTGGTTTGCCGAGCCGATGGTGAAAATGAGGCTAATGGCGGTTTTGGTTGATAGTTGTAAGGTTTTAAGAGGTGGGTCGATGGCTGGGGCAATCCATATGCACGCGCAACACGGTGACCCGCTTGTGCACGGTTTCATGAGGCGTTTGCTACGGCGGGTTTGCTCACCGTTATTCGAGATGGTTCGGAGTTGGGTTCTAGAAGGAGAGCTCGAGGATATATTCGCTGAGTTCTTCGTTGTGGGTCAGCCTGTAAAGGCAGAGTCTTTATGGAGAGAGGGTTACAGGCTCCATGCGGGGATGCTCCCCTCTTTCATCTCGCCATCGTTGGCACAACGTATCTTGAGAACTGGGAAATCGATCAATTTCCTTCGAGTCTGTTGCGAGGACCGAGGTTGGGCCGACGCTGCCACAGAAGCGGCGGCCGCTGCTGGAACCACCACTGGAAGAGGCGGCCTAGGATATGGAGAAACTGACGCACTTGATCTTCTCGTTGATGAAGCGGCACGAAGGATAGATAAGCATTTACTTGATGTAATTTACAACCGATATAAGTTCAAAGAACAATGTTTGGCGATCAAGCGCTATTTGTTGCTCGGTCAAGGCGATTTCGTTCAGTATCTTATGGACATAGTCGGGCCAGACCTCTCCGAGCCTGCCAATACTATTAGCACGTTTAAGCTAGCTGGGTTGTTAGAAACCGCTATTCGATCATCTAATGCACAGTATGACGATCGTGAAATGCTGGATCGAATAAGAGTGAAGATGATGCCGCATAACACGGGAGATCGAGGCTGGGATGTATTCTCCTTGGAGTATGACGCCAGTGTTCCACTAAACACTGTTTTTACGGAATCAGTCATGGCAAGGTATTTGAAAATTTTCAATTTTTTGTGGAAATTGAGGCGAGTCGAGCATGCTTTAATCAGTGCTTGGAAGACAATGAAGCCAAATTGTATAACATCTAATTCGTTCGTGAAGTTGCAAAATACGGTGAAAACCCAGTTGCTTTCTACATTACGAAAGTGCCAAGTTCTTTGGGATGAGATGAATCATTTTGTATCGAACTTGCAGTATTATATAATGTTTGAAGTTTTGGAGGTTTCATGGTCAAATTTTGCTAATGAAATGGAAGCGGCAAAGGATCTCGATGATTTACTTGCAGCCCACGAAATGTATCTTCAATCTATCGTTGAGAAGTCTCTTCTTGGAGACCGGTCTCGGACTTTGAATGAGACATTGTTTGCGTTGTTTGACCTTATACTACGATTTCGAAGTCTTGCAGATAGGCTATATGAAGGCATTCATGAGTTGCAAGCAAGGTACCGGCTTTCTTTCACATATTATGTACCTAGAGCTGACAAAGTATGACACTACGAGATAACACGACGTAGAAACGACATGAATATAGCGGGTTTGGGTCCGGGATTTTGGAGTTAGACTAAATTTGGGTTTGGATTGGGTCAACCCGTTTTCGACACGTTTAACTTGTTTATATAGTTACCTCAGGTTATCTAAATGGTGTCCCATCGCTGTTATATATATTTTCGTAGCATATATTGTATAAGACAATTTGAAACACATTTGGTCATTCATTTGATAATCTAGCATAAACAATCATTAGTATGCCGGGTATTTATTGCTAAATAAATCTTAAAGTGTATTATTAACACGTTTATAACTTTGATAATTGAGCATTTAACAAAAATGTCATTCTTATAATTATACCCATTTATTAATGAGGTTCAGTAAAGGTTGAGAGTTTCGGTCTCTACCGTGTAATAAACAGTTTTGATTCAGGTTGACTCCTTCTCTAACACTCCTCGTATAACACAAACATGACATAACATAGTCGTCAGCCGTACTGATACACCGAGTGCATTGCATATATGTCAACTTATCTCTACCATCACGATGTGCAGGACTGTCGACCCGTCACGTGACAACAAAACCCGATCCAGGAAAACCAGTAACAAGTCAACTGAACCCGGTTCCTGGGTTTCCGGAGGCAAGAAGGCATTAAATAAAAATGCTGCTAAATTTCTTAGCAGCATTTCGCAGGAGCTAGACGATGTCGGTAAGAAGTATTCTTTCCTACTTAAAGGATTCATTTCGCAGCTTCCGATACAGCAACATATCGATTTGAAGTTCCTCCTCTTCCGGCTTGATTTCACCGAATTCTATACCCGGACGGGACCCACTTCATGAAGTGGAATGTTGGTAATACCCTTTGTGTTTTGGTGAAAGAGAGTTTTTTGAATTGAAGAAAACGGCGGATATTGATCATACCGTTTGTTTGATCTGCTTCGAACATCGTAAAGGGTGTTGGAGTCTAGAATAAGTGTGTATATGAGCCGAGCTAAGCTGATCCCAAGCTTGTCAGAATCAAGGCTCCGCTTGAAACTAGCTAAGGTTGGAAACTTTAAACTTGAGCTTGGCTCATTGTAGGCTTTGTCTCGGTTGAGCTCAGACCCAAATTGACTCATAAGGTCCGAACTTCCTTAAATGGGCATATTTGGGATAATAAGTTGCATTAAGGCGGGTTAAAATCAAGGCTTAGGGGCCTATTAGTTCGAGGTTCACTAGGGTTGGCTCATCTCAGTAAGGTAGACGAACTGGGTCAGGTCCTTTGAGAACCAATTCTACGCGATCTACACGGGAAAAAGAACCCTTATTGGCAGGAGATGATTTTACGACACGATGGAAGGTACGAGTCTTGAACTCGAGTCATTTTAGTCTTTTTCTTTTTTTTTTTTTTTTTAAGGTTGGAGAGCGATTGAGGATGTGTGCAATATGATTAGAAGGATGGAACAATGGTTAATTAGTGATTTACTGCTCTTGTAATGATTTTTCTTCACTTGATTAAGATTCGTGGCAACTAGCACCCTTGGTTCCAAAGGAAAATATTCAAAATTTTCTTTATAAATATAGAGTTGTTATTATCAGAGTAAAAATTATTACTGCAGAGTAATAATGCCACTTATAATGAATGAAAGGCACAAAATTACTTTTGACAATAACACTTACTCTTATAATAACATTACCATATAAATATTCTCAATTAAAAGTATTTCTTAAGAAACTTGAAAATTTATGGATTAGATATCCGTGGTTTGAGTATTTATCATCTAGATATTTTGACAGTATAAAGTGTTATGGTGTTAAAAATTTTTATCGCTTAGATGTTTTGATTTTTTAAAAAGTTTATTAATAAGGTACTCATTTGTTGAATTTTAGTGAATATGATTTTAAGTATTCTTTATACGAAGCAGATGATATTTTTGCTGAAAATATTGATATGGCAGATGATTTAGGCAATACTAGTGGTTGGGAACTTTGGAGATCAGAGGCGCCACCCTGATAATCTCTAGTAGAGGCATTTTTTCCTTCTCTACCTTGGTATAAAAAAATGTCGCTAATAAAATTAAATTCTTCCACATTTTTTTCTAGGCTCGTTAGTCAGACAATGTCACCAGTCCTTCTACGGGATTCTTAATCGGTTAGTTGTAAATAGTCCTAGAACTATGAAACGAAGGATTGTCTCGAACAAATAGCATACGAAACTGATTCTTAGCTTATGCCCTTTTGTGCATAAAAGAAGTACAAAGATTCCAGATTTAATGCAATTCTTAACGTCTCTTTTTAACGTTGAAGTTTTGATTCAGTATTCAAAAAATAGTCTCTCGAGTTTTATATATTATGTACTTTGTGGTCGTAGTGGATTGATGAAATGAATCACACGAATTTCAACCCTCAAAAGATGAATTGGCTTCATTATTTTTATAATCCATAATTTAATTAAGAAAAATCAAAAATAAAATTAAAAGAAATTAAAATAAAAATATCATTACATACAATTTTAAAAATTAATTCTAAAAATTCAAAAATCAATTTTATAACGAGTTATGCAATTTGTTGTTTCTTGGTGTATTTAAGTTTATTTAAATTAATCTTTATCTTTTAATTTTTTAAATGTTTTATTATGAAGGATTAATTATATAACAAAATAAATATTAGGGACCATTTAAAAAGAAGATAAACTAATTTGAATAAAATTAAAAAAAAAAACCCTATAACAAAAAAGATGACTAATGTAAACAACTTTAAAAATCCAAACACTATGAAAAAATCATATATGTTTTCAAATTTTTTAATGACACCTAAAATTTTCAAAACTTTTAATGTCACATCCTAACATGTTAATATTTGTTAATTTTTATTGATGTGACATTTTAAAAAACAAGAAAAAAATTAAAAGAATTTACATTTAAGATAATTTAAAAATATGTAAAGTATTTAATAATATATTTCAAATATCTAAAAAGTTTGTAGATATTTAAAAAAAATAGTTTTATATGTAAAAAATATTTTTTGATATTTTAAAAAATAGTTTTATATGTAAAAAAATATTTCTTAAGTGTCATGCTATAAAAAAACTAATGGATTGTTAACAGCGTCATCATTAAAGTACGATATTGAAAAATTTTAGGTGTGACATTGAAAATTTTATTAAAATTTTAAGTGTAATATTAAAAATTTTAAAAATTTAGATAATTTTTTAAAATTGTACCTAAATTTAAATAAGGAGAAATTACAGAAAATTTTTCTATCTTTTGCTTTAAAAACAGAAAGTCTCTCTCACAAATAAAAGCACTAACAAAACCCCCTTGTTTTAAAAAATTTATCACTTAACCCTCGTGCAACTTATTTTTGACGATTTTGTCCCTCAAAAGTGAGAGAGTTAAATGCTTAATTTTGTTTTTAGAATGGGATTTTTATTATTAGACAAAAATTAAAAAAATTATATTTTTGGCAAAAGAATTAAAGAAATTTTCTATATTTATAAAAATATAGTTATTTAAATTAATTATAGTAATAATATTATAAGTTTAGAAGATAAAAAATATTTTTAAAATTTTCATAAAAAATATTACGAGACAAAATATAATATTTTTTTGGGTTATTTATATTTTAGTATCCTAAGATTTTTTGAAATAATAAAAAAGACCCCAATCTTTTTGAATTATTAAAAATGTCCTTTAGTTTTTGTAATATTAATAACAAGGTCCATAAGTTTTGTCATATTAATAAAAAGGCTTCTCTTTGACTTTATGATGTCATTTTTAGTCGACAGAGTTGATGTGATATGACAGCTGTGTTTTTATTAATGTCACAAAAAATGACAAAATACCTTTTAATTACCATATTTTGAAACAAATGAAGCGAAAATAGATAGCTTTTACATAACATAATTTTTCAAATTTCGTGTTCATAAAGTACTAATAAGGACGTTGCAGCGTATTTTAGGTCATTTTATTATAGAATTAATAAAAAGCAATTGCCACGTGAGCTCTGTCAATGAAAAATGACACCATCACACTTGAGAGGGGTCTTTTTATTGATACGATAAAAACTTAAGAGCCTTTTTAATAATTCAAAAAGGTCATGGTCCTTTTTATTACTTTTAAAAATATCAGGGTACTGAAATATATATAACCCTATTTTTTGTTGATATTATAATGTCACTACTATAATTAATTAAAATTAAAATAATAATTTTTATAAATATAGAAAATCTTATTTTTTAAAATATAAAAAAAAAAAATTTTCTTCAAAATATAAAACACTTACCCAAAAATAAAATCAAACACTGAATTATTTTATTTTAAGGGAAAAAATGGTCAAAAAAGTTATTTTTAGGATAAAGTAATAAATTTTTAAAAATAAGAGAATTTAATAAGTAATTTTATTTGTAAGAAAAGTTTTTCATTATTAGAATAAAAGTCAAAAAAATTTTATATAATTTACCCTTTAAATAATTTCGATAAAAAACCCCTAACTCTTCTCCAATACATGATGAAAAATATACCTTATTGGGCCCAAAGACTGGGCCAAGTTTCCCGGCCCAAACTGTACCCTAACAAAATTAGGGTTTCGTTCCCCTTCGTCTCCATATAAATACCAGAGAACGCCGCTGGGGTTTTTGCTCTTCACATTCACAGAGGGAGGAGAGAGAGAGGAGAGAGAAAAACCCTAAAAATGCCGGCGGGTCATGGATTGAGAGCAAGAACAAGAGATTCATTCTCAAGGCCGTTTCGCAAGAAGGGAACAATCGCCTTGTCAACGTACCTGCGCACGTATCATGTAGGCGATTACGTTGACATCAGGTTAATGGCGCCGTTCACAAAGGCATGCCTCACAAGTTCTACCATGGCCGCACTGGTCGTGTTTGGAATGTGACTAAGCGGGCTATTGGTGTTGAGGTTAACAAGCAGGTCGATTTCTCTACTCAGATCTCTTTCTGTGTCTTTTTCAGTTTGATGTTGCGTTTAGATTAGTTGATTTGTTGGAGGTATGATTAATCTAAGTCATGAATCGCCATTGATGGGGATACATATGAGATCGCCAAAGATTCGAGATTTCGTGTATTTGAAGTTGGTTTGATAGCTAGGGTTTGGAATTTGATTATGTTTGATGTTTTGCTAGGCATAAATTGTAACTTTTCAGCATGATGTGTTTCTTTGAATCGTTGTTGTTGTATATGTTTCTATGAATGTTGCTTGCTAGTATGAATGTCCTTTTTTTTCCCTCCCCCCCCATTTGAAAGATTTTGTTGTATTATCAGCTTCAATGTGTGCATACTAGTTAGTTTTCTTGGCTTCCTGCTTAATTTTCAAGTAATCATGTAAATTATGTCGGATAGTGAGGCATAGTGATTTAGAGTGTATAAAAAGGAGATTTATATAATCTATTATAATAAACACATATATGCATGTATAATATGAGGAATCCATATAGTATCTAGTAAAAAGTGGATTGGTAGATGTGTCATTAAGCTACTTGGACAAGGGTTCATTTACCAGACACTAAGGCACCGGATCCCATTAGAACTCTGAAGTTAAGCGTGCTTGTGCCAGAGTAGTACCAGGATGGGTGACCTCCTGGGAAGTCCTCATATTGCCAACCCTATGAGGTTGGGGGTCCTCGGAAATAGCCTCTTGGCAGGGTTACACCTTGAAGGGGTAAGGATGCGTACATGCACCCCTCCTAGACCCCGCTTATGTGGGAGCCCTTGAGGCACTAGGTCTGTTGTTGTTGTTGTTGTTGTTGTATTAAGCTACTTGAACACCTTTGTTACCAAAAAGCTCCCACCGATTAATTGTGCTTTGGGCTTGCAAAATCTCAAGACAAACCCTGAAGAACACATCAACAACAAACCTAGTGCTTCAAGGGTTCCCACATATGCAACCTTGAAGAACACATATTAATGGATATTGTTGGCTGCTTTCACCTGACGCCATCATTATCTGCTGTAACACCTTGCTGCTGATACTCTTACCTTTACATTGTTTATGGTTCTATGGGCCTGCTATTTGCCAAGACGCCATGATTTAGAGCTATGAACTCGTTTTTTGTTAGGTATATGTTATTGTGGTAAAAGGATTCGAAATTAAGACCTGTTTTCATAGGGCCTTAACCTCGATAGTTCTTTTACCACTAGAAAAAGGCCTCACTGGCAAGAGCAATCGATCCAGCGTTCTATTATATGTTTTGCAAATTTGATTTGGCTTTGTGGCAGATTCATTT